>CM052249.1:9382223-9463780 GCA_028455795.1 Lasioglossum marginatum
ACGGGAAATGATGTATAGCATGTCAGAAAAAAATTTTTTCCGCGGAATCACAATTTTCTTGAAATTGTGCAAGTTTACGTAGAATACGACCATATTTTTAAAAATTTTTTCACACGCTTGAACCGTTGGAAAAATTTGCAGAACAAGGGGATGTGTGTCTGACATATTTTCTAATAATTATTTTAAATTATTATTTAAGAGGAATTCACACTAAGTGGCAGGAACGTTTCCTATTTCCATGATGTCTTAAAGGAGAGCTATCGGTAGTTTGCCTAGAGAAGCCGTGGAGCCCATGGGGACCTTTTTTTTTGTGGTTTTTGAAATTTGTGGGTTTTGGCTCTGGCTTGCCGAGCCATGAGCCCAGTATAAGCGCATCCTTAAAGTCTTCTTTTTGTAGACGTCTTTTCTACGGCTTCTAATAAGACGTCTAAAAGAAATCTTCCTCCAGCCGTAAAAACGACGTCTCGAAAAAGGCGTCTTTTAGACGTTGTAAAAATGACTTTTTGGGACATTCAGACCTAAAACAGACATGAAAACGACGTCTAAAAGACGACGTGTGCTATCGTTACAATGCGTGCGCGGGCGTTACAATCGTCCCAGGAATCCTCTATGGCGTCGAATGTCGTCGAGGAGAGAGGGGGAACGTGTTCGGTCATAATTCTTCGACTCTGCGCCTTTCTTCGCTGGCTGAAGAAAGGAAAGCGAAAAGGAGACGGAGAATGTCCTCTGGACTCTCCCGGAGACGTTTGAAGAGAGAGAGGGAGGACATGGCTCGCGTATAACAGGACCTCTCGTTTCATACTGTTGCGAAATTCCGCGAGACGGGCGTGTGTCGCCTTTGTTGGCGAGCCTGTCGCGTTATTCCCGCGGCTTAATGAAATTTCTTTCCACTGTGATTGTTTCGCAATCGACCGACGACAGTGGCTACAGAAACTGCGCGATCCGCTGATCAGCAACGATTTTTCACCCTCATGTCTGAATTATTGTAGAAATTATTCGAGACTTCATTGATAAAGTCAATCTTCATCGGACGAAGGTCGGATATGACAAAAAGGGAATTACACTACCTAAGGAAATTTTTGTCGTGGATGAATCTGGCACGGATTTGAAGACTGAATCCTACTCTTTACAACGAGACCTTAAAGATTAGTGTACGATTTTTTTTTCGCTGTTTTATTAAGCAATAAATTTTATTAAGCAAAAACCAGGAACTAGTACTTCGTACTTGTCCGTACACCCTTCGTTCAAAGATCGATAACTCGGCCGAAAAAAAATCGTAGATCAATTTTTAAGGGCTTGTTGGAAAGAGGGAGGTTCAATCTTCAATTCCATGGTGGATTTATTCACGAGAAAAATTTTCTAACCTTTTTACAGAACTTTCAAATTCTCCTCGGGTAGCGGGCGCAATTTGAAGACGAAAATGTCGAAAGAGGTGGGGGGAGGATTTCGTCGCGGCAATTTTATTGCAGCGCACATTAGGTATTGCTTTCGAGCGTTTCCTACAGTTCCCGCAATCTCGCGCCTTAATTCTCGATGATTAATCGCGCGGCACCGCGGAGAAAACCGTTCCCGAGATGATTGCAGGCGCTGCCTCCCGTCTTCGCGGCGAACACCGGTTATCTTTACGAAATAATTTCACGACGATGTTCGCGTTTCGCCAGAACAGTGCCGCGGGATTCAGAGAAATTTCAGATAAGCCGACCTCGTGAACAGATGCGAACTTCCAGCGCTTCGCATGACTGCAATTGTTTTTTATTAGGCCTATCACCAAACAGGGCATCCCAAAAATGTTGTACTTGAAGGAGGTCATTCCTGAGGTGATGCGAAGCAACATTTTCCTTTGCGGAAATCCTCTCTGAGGCTTCGTTCAGAAGTTATCAACGAAAAACACGTGCACGTATCGCTGACCTTGGGCGACCGGGAATGGGCGGAGTCTGGTGCGGCCAGCCTTCCTCCACTGTAGCCCCGCCCATCGATCCTCTCTCGTTTTTCGTTGATAAGTCCTCAACGAAGCCTCGCAGAACATTTTCGCAAAGGGAAAAGTGGCTCGAAATGACCTCGGGCGTCGCCGCCTGCAAGGAGAAATGTTTTGGTCACTCTTTATGCAACGCCCTGTATCGCAAAAATAAAGTCCGTCGGTGGAGGGTAATTAACAGCGAGAATAAACGGTGATTAAGGTACTCCAGATTATTCGAATCAGTTACGGGAGCAAGCAAAGGGGTACTTTCCGTTATTTACGAGGCGGCTCGCGTCATAATTTAATTGTGAAACGAACTCCGGCGCGCGCGCGCGAGCGCTTGTATAAAATCTATGTAATTCAATAGCACGGTTAATAAATCGGAGCCGGATACATCCCGAGCACTTATAAACGATCGGACGCAGTCATCCTTCACCGGAGCATTTGTTCTATGTATTATTTCAGATAATTGTTTCATTAAAACTCGTGCAAATAATTGCCCCGGGCAAAAACAAATACCGGCCATATTCAGCGAGCTCGATTTGAAACGGACCCCCTCCGCGACTGGGCGATATTACCGAACCCTTCTCTAGAAAATCAATGACAAGTTCACTTGCGTGCATTGTTTTCCCGTATATTGTTTAAATAAGAAGCAAGCGTCCGATTGTCCAATTGCGATTGTCTCGGATATTTGTTTGCCCGGCTCGCAAATTAACAACGAACTCGAAAAGTTCGACACACCGAACAAGAAAAATATTATTTATGCTAGTTACAGTGGTTGTAAACATATCAAACATTTCAGAGTGTTGTTTTAACAGTTATCGATCGTGAAATATATTCACTCATTTAATTAACAGATGACCATAATGGTTCTTCTTTTTATAATTGTTTATATTTTCGTCTGACGACTAGAAAAGTTACCAGAAAGAATTCCCCGCGTCCAGCAATGGCGTAGCCTCCGCCCCACTATGGTCTGGAAACCCGCTTTTCGTGGCCAAAAGTATTTTAGCGTTATTTTAAAGTAAAAGGTTACAGTATGCGAGGTCGTTGAATTCGTTTCGACACCAACAATAATATTATAAAGTTAGAAATATATAGTAACATTTAAAAAATTGTTTAAATTTTTGTATATTGAAATTTATAGATATGTAAATACTGATCAACTTTTGTTGGAAACATTTTTTTGGCAGATCGTAAGAAGTGTCTTAAAAATCGTGTTAACAGTCGCATAGGAGCAACTGCATAGGAGCTTGTCGAGCAACTGCAAGCGAACGCGTTCGGAACGCCTGAAACTCCCGGTCACTATTTATTAAAATCTTTGTACAACTCAAACGAGCAGACGAGGACAGTTGAAACTTCATACACTATATTCAGAAATGTCTACAGTTTCATATGCAAAAGGTTCCATTTATGCCGATTATTTCTCAAAGTTTACATTGTTTAAACTTGTCACTATTCGTTTATGGATAAAAAGATGCTAACAACAGTATTACACACCTAAAATATACCTGCTGACACATACGAAATTATCATTTAAACTTGTATTTTGATAGTCTATGATGACTATTTTAAACGTTTTATTTAATCTGAATTTCACGAAGTTTGTCTTCAAAACGTTATATCTCAGGAATGAATAATCGAAAATGAATAATAATTTGAATTTGGAAGCTTTGGAGGGTTCTTACTATGTTCCAAAAAAAATTTTTTGAAAATCTTAATCTTGAAAAATTGACTTTTGGCCACGAAAAGCGGGTTTCCAGACCATAGTGCGCTCGTTCGGCTCCAAAGCAAATACTTCGCGAGTTCGATAAACGTAACAGTAATCACTGTTTTCCCGAGCACTATGCGAACTTCACGGAATGAAATGCATTTGCTAGACGCGACCGAAATTAAACTGAATTCCAAAGTACACAGCGATCCGCGAATTAACGCGCACCCTTTGACTCGGATTGGTGCGTGCGAACACTATGTCGATCTACACTAATTCTTTCCAAGAAGATCTAAGGAAGATCGAACAAGCTCCAAAATAACTACTCTTTCGTAAGTGTACTCGAGCCGGAGCTTCTTCGAACATTTTCTCCTGGAAATGCTGCAAATTCAAACGACTGCAGAAAAGTTAAAAAATTTTTTTCGTGGATGATTTTTACATGAATTTGAAGATTAAACCTTCCTCTTTACAACGAGATCTTGAAACTCGATCTGCGACTTTTTTTAGTCGACTTATCGCATTTTGAATGGAAGGTGAACCAGCAGGTGCTAAATACATGAATACTGAATATCGAATTGTAAAATTTACGATGTTTAATCCTTTGCAGTTTGGTAAAAAATAATCGTATAATAATAGACTTAGACTCATTTTGAAGCTTGAAGACTCTACTTTCCCCTACCATTGTTCTTTTTCCACTAAGATACTTTTACGCGATGTAACAGATCAGAAACCGATAACCCACTCTTCCTCAAAATTGCTATAAATTCAATATTTTGTAAAAACGGTAAAAAATACTTTCTGAGAATGTATCTACTACGGATTTGGAGATTGAACCTTCCTCTTTGCAGCGAGATCTTGAAAATTGATCTACGATCTTTTTTGGCCGAGGTATCGAATTTTGAACCGATGGTGTACTGTCAACTATCTGCTATACCGCGAGCGGCGTATTGGTTCGAACTAGTTCTTCGTTTTCGTACCATAAAACAGTGAAAAAAAATCGTAGATCAATGTTCAAGGTCTCGTTGTGAAGAGGAAGGTTCTATCTTGAAATCCCCGTTGAATTCATTTAGGTAAAAAATTTTTTCACTGTTTTATGAAGCAAATATGAGGGACTAGCCAAACTGGTGGTCCTAACCAACACACCGCATATTGTTGTCCGTATAGCCTTCATTCAATGCTTGATTCCTCGGCCGAAAAAAATCGTTCACTAATCTTTAAGGTCTTGTTGTAAAGAGGAAGGTTCAATCTTCAAATCCGTGGTGGATTCATCCACGACAAAAATTTGTAACGTTTTCGATAGCTGAAAGTAGAAGTCTGAAATTCTGAAAGGAGACCAGGATTATTTCTGTGCTATTTGTTTGAGCGCAAGATCATCGGGCCGTTAAATGAAACAGGATTCAGGGAACAAACTGCCGGCGGCACGCGGAAAGCCGTGAAAAACAGGGATTTATCGAGCTCCGTGAAGCCGGGCTGGGTCGGGCCGAGCCGTCCCGACCGAGTATGGGTCACTGGCTCTCTCTCTCTCTCTCTCTCTCTCTCTCTCTCGAGTCCTCTGTGTGTTTGTCTCCTGTTGGTCAGCTGGCTTCTATTATATGGCAGTGTTACACGGCAATTCCACCGGTGTGTTGCGTCACACAAGTCCCCGCCTCGCGATCCGACTGAAAGAAACGAGAAAACATTCGCACGACATTGACCGCGTTGCCGAATACTTCGCAATCGAGATCGATCACGGTATCGCAACGCGTTCGCGCATTCGATCCACGAACAATCTACCCCGCCGGAATCGCAATCTGAAACGATCGAGCATGATCCGCAATCGTAAACAACGCCGGCTCATCGCGTTTCGTCGAGAACGAATCCCGGCTTTTTACACCGGAATGCTTTGAATACACAGTAGGACCTCGATTATAAACAAATATGCGTTTAAATATGGTTATTAGACCGCGGATCTGTATGCATTTATGACAAAAATGAGCAAGTGTAATTTAAAACACGTTAGAAGAATTTAAACATATTGTCATATCATTTTCAATCTATTAAATATGAGAATGAAAATAATTTTCTATTTCACTCCAGTTTGTTGCAATTCAGGTAGACAATTTTTATCTTACATAAAAGTAGTTTTATCTTACATAATGTATATTTTAATTATTTCCCTCGATTATCCATCGGGACTTAATTTCTGCGGGCTGTTTGTCTCCCGATCAAGCCGGTTAATCGAGGTCCTACTGTAATATGTTTCATTGTTATTTTATAAGTACTTGAAATCTTCAACGAACCTAATCGAAGACATTTCCCTCCCGAAAGCCCTTGCTCCGAGGAACTTCACGACGGTCATAAACACACAGACTGTGCATTAATTAACCGCCTACGAGCTACACGCGGAAGCTTCAAACAATTTCATTACGAACATGTGGACGTAATTAAATATCCTTTCCCGGAGACGTACAGTGGACACGTCGGTAACAATTTACCTTAATTACTGGCCAGCATAACTCGAGGAATATTAGGCGAGATATCAACGGAGTGGCCGCACGTGTGCTGCCACGGTGAAAAAATGTTTACAATAGGTGGAAACGGAAATGTTTGATTTGGGAACAACAAGTGTTACGTTTTTCTTTTTGAAAAACTCTTGCTACCTGTCGATACCACGTTTTGCAGCAAAGCGTACCAATTTTCCGAGTTTTCCGGCGCAATTAGTCGCAGCTTGTCCTCGGGAAGTTCTTCGGCGTGCCGGTCCGAATTAAATTTTCACATTTCCCGAGTCTCGGTTTAACGTTACACGAATTTCCGTATCGCGACACAACTTTCCGCGATAAAGGATCGTGGAAACACGCCCCGGGGATCGGATTAAGTTCCGGGGGATCCACGGATTAGTGCAAATTGGGAGTGCTTGTGAACACTCATTGAAGAATCAAGAATTTTTGTTCTCCGAATTTGTTCGAGCTCGAAACCTGTACCTATCGCGTTGCATCATCGTTTTCCACCAAGTTACGATCGCAGGATGTAACAGAGTGATTTTTGAAGATGATGTATATTGAATCGCCTGTGGAAACCTTGGAAAATTTTTCTCGTGAATAAATCTTCCACAGATTTCAAGATCGAACCTTCCTCTTTCCAACGAGATCTTAAAAATTGATCTACGATTTTTTTCAGCAGAGTTATCCATCTTTGAACGAAGGGTATGCGGTGTACCACGAGCGGCGTATCAGTTAGGGCCACTAGTTCGAACTAGTTGTTCGTTTTTCCGTCATAAAACAGCGAATAAAAATGGTACACTAATCTCGTTGTAAAGAAGAAACTTCAATCTTGAAATCCGTGGAAGATTCATCCACGTCAAAAATTTATTAAATATTTCACAGAATTTTCAGTTTACGGACAACTACAAGCATCATGTTAGTTAGGCCCACTCGTTCTAACTAGTCCCTCGTTTTTGTATCATAAAACAGTGAAAAAAAATCGTACGACATTTTTTAAAGTCTCGTTGGAAGGAGAAAGGTTCAATCTTGAAATCCGTGGCACATTCATCCGCGACAAAAATTTATTAACGATTTCACAGAAGTTTCAGTATACTTTACATTGTCTCCACTAAACCTGGACGAGTCAAAAATTGGAGGGTTTTTTTTTAAGGGTGAGTTAGTTTGTGGGTTATGTAAAATTTTTCCCCGGAGCGTCGAGATCCTTCGGAACTCTCCGAGCAATTAAGCAGCGTAAAGATCTTTCTCCGTAACGAAGCCATGAAAACGAATAAACGGAACGAGCCACACGATCGATCAATTAACGAGATATGCGCCTAGGAGTGGGTGTACCCGCGCAGAAAACACTCGACTCTCCGCATTATGGCTCATTCGACACTCACAGCCTGATGTTATGGGAACGATAGAATGTATATCGTACATCAGCCTCGAACTTTCACTTTCGCATATGCGACTGACACACGACACATACGTACACACACGCGTGTACACTTACGTGCAGGCCATTCACGCACACCTGCGTCGGCCCCTATAGTCGTGGATCAAACCACCAGTGCCATCAGATTTTCGTTCGATCCGTTCATAGCGATTTATAGCCATTTTCACGGACTTTCTACGTTCCACCGAAATTTTCGAAATTCATGGAAACAAATTCTTTCAGACATTTTGATAAAAATTCGGAAATAATTACGTTGTGAAAAAGTGAAAAAATTTTTTTCGTGGATGAATCTGCCGGGGATTTGAAGATTAAAGTTTCCTCTTTACAACGAGACCTTAAAAAGTGTCGTACCACTTTTTTTCACTGTTTTATGAAGGGAAAGCGAACAACTAGCCGAACTAGTGGACCTAACTGATACGCCGCTCGTGGTACACCGCATACCCCTTGTTCAAAGATCGATAGCTCGGCCGAAAAAAATCGTACATCAATTTTCAAGATCTTGTTGTAAAGAGGAAGATTTGGTCTTCAAATTCCTGGTGGATTCATTCTAGGAAAAAATTTTTGAATGTTTTCACAGAGATTTGAATCAACAGTGTTTTTGAGGAAAAATGGGTCCTCAGTTTCTCATGTGCTACATCTTGGAAAAATATTGTAGGAAAATGAGCAATGGCGTGGGGGAAAGTAGAATGTTCAGGCTTTAAAATGAGTCCAGGTGCATCTCTGTGCCACTATTTTTAACAAAATGGCCGCAGTTCGTAAATCAAGTTTTCATGAATGTGTTGACTAGGTTGGCTCGGGTGTGGGTCAAGCCTGATTCACAGGATTCGCAGCATGCGAGAACCAGTACGCTGGTGACCGGTTCCAGCGGTAAAGAAAGGTGCGAGCGATCGGTAAGTCGTGGCAGGGCCATTATCAGCTAATCGGCAGCGGGAGTAGAAGGGTTGGCAAGAAAACGTGTAAAAACGTACGGCTGTCCGAAGAAAGACGAAGGTTCCGGGCAAGACGGGGCTTGTCGCTAATCGGATTTGCTGGTGGTGATTTCGAAATTCGCCGGAATGAATTACTGATAAACTTATACGTCGGTTGGGGACGGTAAAGAGGCTTAACCTAGACAAATTCAAGAATGGAGCAACAGGTTACAGAGCCGCTTCTCGCCCAGAGAGAAACGCCCATCCCACATACACACACATCCACTCTTTACTCACACCGCCAGTTGTTTTCATCGCCGACGATGGGAGACGACTACGACGTCGTCGTCGACATCGTTGTCCCATCATATTTGTTTTGCACAACCGTGCCACGGCCTTCGTTCATGGGAGGCCGACATAATGGAAGCAGAGGGAAAGGATGGCCGACACCTCTCTCATTCATACTGAAACGCACGAACGACTCCGGCGACGACTATGAGATTCGCTCTAATTTTTTTGTTAAAAACATCGGTAGCTACTCTATCAATTTAATCCACAGAAAATCAGTATTCCCATCGTATCCGCGACACTTTCCCGATTAAAACGAGCCCAAGCACGACCAATTTGGACCACAGTTACTCGTTCAATCCGCGAATTAGTAGAGCCTCTCCGAGCTGTTCGGATAATAGAGGCTCCAGTAAATCGTGGATTACACAGGCAACCGTGGTTCGAATGGTATCGTGCTGGGTATCATTTTATTCAGGATAAAACCAGCAATCTTCCAGTGAAGGTTTTACACGAAACTAATTAATTATAAAAAAGTTATGTAAACAAATAGACCCTCCAACGCATCGAAATGGGAGTTAGAATGTCGGGACCGACTGGAAACTGCGGAAGTCTTGCTGGGGGTCTTTCAACGAATGTTTCTGTAACGAATGTTGTCAGTTCAAGTCGGTAGTTAAACAAATTCAGACCAGATCAGCCAAATAGACGTACGAAGGGTTGAACAGTTTCCAAGTCGACTCGAGCATCTCCATGAGAATGACGCTGCGGAGGAATTGATTCTCCCTTCTTCTCCAAGTTATCCAGTTGGCAGGGAATCCCGCGCAATGACGAATTCGATCTCGGCACCGCCATAAACCGTGTCTCGCGCGGGGGTCCGGTCGTACCCGGTCCTCGTTACTCTTTCTCTTATTACGCGGGTCCTCCATCGAGAATAGATTAACCTGGAGATCGTTTTAAGATTCCCGGAGCGCATTGAAATTTCCCGGCGGGCGATAAAGCCGCCGGTTATAAAGCGGCGCGGACGACGGCGGTGCAGCTACAGCGCTATCAAAAGTTGTAAAAATTAAATGAACGGGGTAGGATCGATCGATCCGATCCCCCCCACCCGACCTCGCCGAGCGACTATTCTTTCGCCCGCGTTGAAATTCCCTGATTGAATCCTAGAAGTCCGCCTAGGATGGTACTTATTACTAGACTGCGGATCTTTATGCATTTGTAGGAGAATTGAGTAGATGAAATTGAAAATTTTTTTAATTGAAGATGTCAACATAGAGTTCGAATTCTTCATCGTCCGAGTAGTTTCCACAAAGAATTATTTTGCGTTAAACCAACCCATACACGATTTGCTGCGCATTTCAATAAGGATTAAGTTCAGCACTGAAACTATGTAATTGAAGATAATCGAAGTTCCACTATATGATTTCTTCTCTATTCAAATCATTAAGAGAAGAAACGGGTAAACTTTACCTTAACGGACTCAAAATTTGTGCCTGTAAATTATTATGTATTATGTATACAATCCAGTAGATTTGTACCCGGGGCGGCTGCAGTCGAAGTTTCGTTGCTGTAGAATCAATGGTTCAGGAGTTATACTTGCTTAAAGTTGAGCAAATTCAAAACACTGCAGATTGCTCAACTTTAAACAAGCATAACTCCTGAACCATTGATCCTACAGGATCGAGACTTCGATCTGCAGCGTCCTCGGGTACAAATCTACTGGATTACGTACCAAATACATAATAATTTATAGAAGAAAGGCACAAATTTTGAGTCCGGTAAAGTAAACAGCAGCCAATATAAAATCTTACCGAGCTAGATGGCGGCACACAGTAATATCGCTAACATAGAGAAGATAAATCAGGAAATGTTTGAGAAGAAATATCGTGGAAAATATTTACAATTTCAAGAAAATTGTGGTTCTTGGGGAGAAAATTTTCTTGCGGGGAGAAAATTTTTTTGTAACATGCTATACATCATTTCCAGTAGATTTTTTCATGCTGATTTCAAATCTGGTCTCAAAATTTGTCTACGACCTCACGATTTTGCAGAAAATCGATTTTTGTGAACAAAACTGATGAGATCATCTTTTCGATGAAATTGTACAAGTTTAACGAATTTTATCAAGGTTAAAAAACGTTCGTACCGTAATCTCCCTATTTTTCCCATATTCTATAAAGTTTCAGCTTCAATATAAAAAAAATTTCATCGCTCTATCTCATTTCTATCGAAAGTTCTTTGATTTTGTCTCCGGTTTCGTCCGAATTGCCCGTCCAAAATGCTCAACTTTGAACAAGCATAACTCCTGAACCACTGATCCTACAGGATCGAAACTTCGACTGCAGCCGCCCCGGATACAAATCTACTGAATTACATATCTAATACATAATAATTTATAGGAGAAAGGCACAAATTTTGTGTCTTTCGAAGAAACAACGTTCGATTTAGTTTCCATTTCTTGCAATCGATGCAGACAATTTTTATTTTGCATGAAGATCCTCAGTCTAGTTATTACTCGCGAAGAAAAGGGCAAGAGGGAGAAAGAGAGGGAAAGTAGAGGAGAAGAAAGGAGAGAGACAGAGTCCGCATGACTGCGGACGAAGGACGCCAGCCAGAGGTTCGAAAGAGAGGAAACCGGCGCGGCGGAGAGGAGGAGGGTCGGGCCGACGGCAGTAACCCACGGCTCTAAAACTAAAGCGGCAGCTCTGACAATTTCGATTTTACTGTCGCGCGTCCCCCTGATCCCTCTCGTCACTGGAAAAAGCCCGGCTGCTCGCCGACGTCAGGGATACTCACGTTCCGGCTGGCCCATTCGCATTCAATCGCTCGCCCAGATACAACTAAATGTACAGGGTGATTTTAGAAAGACCATCGAGAGAGAGCGACCACCGCGCCGCGTCGCTGTGTCTTTCCGAATCCTGCGCGAGCATGCGACCGGTTATCAGCCGCTGATTGATTGCACCGGATGTGCCCCGGCTCTATGGCACACTGCCCACTCCCCGGAATAAAGTAAGGCGAAAATCTGCCGCGATATTGCCCCTTCTCCAACGTGTTCCCAATGGCGTCGTCGCCATTTTAGTCTGATTTGGATCCGGTCTGGCATAACATTTGGGTCCTACATATTTTTGATCTTCTTTCAATTTTGTTGCACCAAAATTAATTACCAGATAACGGACCTCTATGCAAAATGAAAATTTTCTTGCCGAAACTGCAACAAACTGGAGTCGAAATAATGGAAATCCACTTTCTTTCTTAACACTAGGTAACCTACGTAGCTCTAGAAATAAATATTTTCTATTATTTTATAAACATAACAAAAATGTGCTTGTCCAAATTTTTGGCCATTTTTCCAATAATACCTAATAATAATAATATATAATAAATAATAATACCTAATAAATAATACCTAAAGAAATCAATTTGATAAATAATTCGTCAGAGAAGCATCTTTGCAATCTTAATAATCGCAAGTTGAGAATAATATTTTTATATTATTAAATATTTAAACCTAATATTTTTACTATTTTAGATTACAGCTACTCGTTCTTGTCATAAATGTATATAATCCGCTGTCTAGTAATTGTTAAACTAACGCAGCGAAGACACAATGAAAATCGCAGTTCAGATTTTTATAGAACTCTGTAACGCAAAATTGAATTTATGATATAGGAAAATTGCGAAATGTATTCATAGAGGGTGTCCTTTTTTTGATCGCAGCATGAAAAATTTCACTGCCGTATATTCTCCCGGTGAAAACCGCTCGATATATGCGATATATATATATATATATATATACATATGTATATATAAAGTGACTAAGCTAGATTGAACATCTTTCGGTATAAAAGAAGTGATTTATAGATTAATGCCGACACGCTAGTGCGGTACACGTTCCCTCCTTAATCCTGGGTACATTATCTTCGAATAAATGTTTTACGTCCGAGGGCAGGCTTCCATTCGGTCACGATTTTTACTACCAGCAAAGAATCATGGCTTCCTTTCGGGATTTATGATCCGATCGCTTCGATCGTTTGCCTCGTCCGAAAAATGCAAATGAACGTCGAAAGACGAAACGGGAATAACGATCCCATTTCATCATGACTCTTCTCTCTGATTAAACAACTCCACGGGAAAGAAGAAACCACATCGTCACACCTCTGATAATATTATACATTTCCCAAATACACGAAGGAGTTGCAATAATAAAGATTCTTGAAAGGTTTTTAACGAGATTTCAAGGTCGTCGGTATTTTCTTCAACGACTCCCTATATGTATTGTTAAATATTCTTGTAGGCCGTGAAGGGACGAGTCCAACGAGTACCATGAACCTACCATTGCGATCATCCAATCTCAAGATATTCCGTCCGGAAGATAAGGCCCTAACCTAACTATTTTCTTCATCTCGGGACCGAGTGATCGTAATGGTACGGTCATGGTACTCGTTGGACTCGTCTTTCCACGCTCTACAAGACTATCGAACAAAATCCATAGGGTGTTAAAAATTAAAAATAAAAATTTAAAGAATAAAAAATTATTTAGGCTGCTGAAATTCTGCGAATGTGCAGTTCGTTTGTTCGTGGTTTGGTAAGTTATCCGATTTCGAGAGAGCACGGCGGCGTGCAATTAAGGTTCGGCCAATTCGGCCCGTTGATTCGTCCTAATTTCTGGCGGCAATAAACTGTTCTACACCGACCGGAAACGATTCGTAGGGAGAGAAAGAGCGATGTGCATAGGGATGGGGTGCACAGTTGGCAGAGCGTAGCTCTCGCGTCGCATCACTATGAAGACTATGAACGGAAGGTCATAAAGCAAAGCTTTCCATCGACAAGTTCGGACGAGGCCAGTAGCGTACGGGCTCGGCCACGACGCTTTCAGCTAACTCTCCTTGTGCTCCTCTCACGGACACTGGTTGTAGGTGTGCAGAAGGTTTTATAGTATTAACTGAAATTGCAAGAGTCCTCCTCCTACCTTACTCAGACCTACCTCCTCCAACCTTCCTCTCCGTAAACTACAGAGCTTTAGTAGGTACGGCCCCGCGCGATGTACCTATAGGGTGGCTCCGCAGAAAACTACCCCTCTTCCTATGGACTTTTCCAACTTTATGACTCCCGGGCTTCGAGACCCTCTGACGTCTGTAATCGCGTCGGGTTAATATTCCCGGATCCCGGTCGGAGTCGTTCGCTTCCCGACGACGAACTCCGGTAAGTTAAAGCGGGAATGCTTCTCTCTCATCGTCATTTTGTAGACAATCAACCCTTACCCGGTTCCACCTCTATCACCTTCCATACGTACGGATGACAGCTCCGGTTTCAGCCAGTTACCCTCCTACTTAATCAGCTGACAAAAATCAATTCCGCGGTTGTGTCTGTCGCGGAGTCTATTCTGACTCGGTCCAAGTAAAAGTACTTTCGAAAATACATTTTCAAAAATTCTTAAACAAGTCGGGGCCCGATACGGAATTCTTTTTTACCGTTTTACGGACGAAAAACGAAGTTGACACCTTTCAAGCTGCATAAAACGATTAGAAAATTTTTGTCAGGGTTGAACCCACCACGGATTTGAAGATTGAAGCTTCCTCTCTACAACGAGATCTTAAAAATTGATGTGCGATTTTTTTTTCGCTATTTTATGACGGAAAAACGAACAACTAGTTCGAACTAGGACCTAACTGATACGCCGCTCGTGGTACACCGCATACCCCCCGTTCAAAGATCGATAGCTCGGCCGAAAAAAATCGTAGATCAATTTTCAAGATCTTGTTGTAAAGAGGAAGATTCGGTCTTCAAATTCTTGGTGGATTCGTTCCAGGAAAAAATTTTTGAATGTTTTCACAGAGGTTTGAATTAACAGTATTTTCGAGGAAAAATGGGTCCTCAGTTTCTCATGTGCTAGATCTTGTAAAAATATTGTAGGAAAATGAGCAATGGCGCGGGGGAAAATAGAATGTTCAGGCTTTAAAATGTGTCCAGGTGCATCGTTGTGCCATTATTTTTAACAAAATGGCCGTAGTTCGTAAATCAAGTTTTCGCGATTAGGGCATTCGGTGTTCACTAGGTTGGATCACTAGATTGTTGTCCGTATATCCTAATTCACAGATCGATAACTTGATCAAAAAAAATCGTAGATCAATTTTCAAGACCTCGTTGCAAAGAGGAAGGTCCAATCTTCAAATCTACGGTGGATTCAGCGACGAGAAAAATTTTTGAAAGTTTCTACGACGAGTCAAAAATACGTTCGAGAAAATTGTTGAACGAACGTTCCCGGCGGCTGAGAGATTCGGAATCGAATAATCAGCGGCGCGTTCGAAATAAATTATCGTGTGGGGAATTTAAACAAATGCCTGCATTGTTTACGGGGAGGTGGACAAAGGTAGACCTATCGCATTGTCCGCGGTAAGAAAACGCATTATCGAGGTGCAAATTAAAAAATCGTATTCATTCGGTCGGTTACAATACCATTCGATATACAGCGGTGGCGGAGCGGTAGCAATGGCAGCCGCGCGCGATGAAAGAGTGTGTCGCGGGGAGTGACAAGAGCTGGGATTTTAAATACAATCGGCACACTCGATACATTATTAGAGGCGACAGTTAGTGTATCGGTGAATGGGGCTGGTGTGCGCGCGTCCGCGAGCCGGCGCGGAAAAATCGCGTTTCCAATGAACAAAACCGTCCCATTTCGACTAGTAAACGCAAAATGTCATTGTGCGCCCCGTCGATACAGGATCAGACCGTAAAAAGAACAATAATAAACGCTCCTGGGGACTACCGGTGGATTACCTTCCAGCGATGCGCCACCGAGACACGGTTTTTAGCTGTCGGTGATCGGACATCGGCCTCGGTTTGATTGAAAGTTTTCGCGGATATCGGAGTGACGTTATATTGCCGAGCCTTACCTTGCTTTTAACCTAGCACAACCTTCGCTCGGCAAAAACCGGTTTTTTTATTATGAACACTTTACCCCTCGGTACATCTTTCAATCGGGTTCCGAGCTCCTTTTATATCCCTAAAATCTGATTCATGACTTTACCTTCTCCCTCCACAACGCGCTATTCCCCTCCACCGCGGCGCGGCCATGTGACGCGTGACGTCTCCTAGTACTGGCAGAGAGGGGGTTACTGCATTGAATTCGGAACTCTTAGTTAATCCCTTGCCGTATAATAACAAGTCAGACTGGTGATGAACACTTGAAATGTAGTCTGTTAAATATGAATGTTATCGCTTTCTTTTAAGACGAAATGAAATTCTATTATTTTCTAATCAATAAATGTATATCAGACCTTATGTTAATCGTAATGTATAGTAGGGTGGACCTTAGTTATACTTGGCGAAAATTATTTCGCAGATTTCTTTTTTGGATAACTCCTAGAATTGTGCCACTGGACGAAAAAATAATCTGTGCAAAATTTGAAATTGATCGAATAACGGGAAATGCTGCCGCATCGACTTTGAAATTTCTTAAATTTTGTAACTCGCTTTTCTCCACTGCAGTATATTATTAGTATATATTTTTATATATCGTTGAATTTGTCTTTTTACGCACTATAACAGTCTAAAAAGAAAATGTAATATTGATTTCAAAAAAAAATTCGTGACCTTGAAATCTCAAAAATTGACATAAAAAAAATTTGTTTTCTCTTTGCATTATATTTAATTTATTAAACAGTACAACTTTTGTCTAAGAAATTTTTGTATATTTTTATAAGTAGCAAAGACATGTATACATATGCTTATACATAATACATTATTAATACATATACAATATACATTATACATAATACATATACATTATACATATAATACAGTACATCATACAAAAAGCTATTAAGAGTATTTTTATATCAATAAAAAAGATCCCTTTAGAAAATTTCGTTGAAATATTTTATGTCTCTTAATGATTGTTTCGATACATCTGGAAATGGCAAGGGGTTAATTGCTCGTCGTCCAACGATTAATTGTCTGCGCCGCGAAGAAATTTGGGACAGGCTTAATAGCACAGGCGTGTGTTCGTTTAATTGCTCCTCAAGTGAGTGGGCTGGATCGTTTCCAATCTCATATCGCACTCGATTTCTGTCGGCGGTAGTTGGTCCGTGCCCACGTAACAGCGTATCTCGTTGGCATATCCAGGCTGTCCAATTGGCTGGAAACGCGTGTGCACAAACAAATTTTCAACGTATTTCACGAGGGAGGGAGGGAGGGTACGACGGCTGCCGCGAAACGAACTTTCGCACAAGCGTGTGTCGAACGAAAACCGAACTACCAGCGAAAAATGAACTACGCCAGCCAGGAAATATTCGGCGTTATATGTATGTGTAGGTGTTGCATTCTCCATGCGCCCCAACTCGCGATATCGTCGATGCACCGACGCCGCTGCTTCGCGTTTCTAGAATCGAGCGTGACGACGGGGGGTTCGTAGAAAGCCCAACTTCAAACGTCCGTAGAAACTTTCGAAAATTTTTCTGATGAATAAATTCACCACGGATTTCAAGATCGAACCTTCCCCTTTACAACGAGACCTTGAAACTTGATCGACGATTTTTTTCAGCGGAGTTATCGATCTTTGAACGAAGGGCATGCGGTGTACCACGAGCGGCGTATCAGTTAGGTCCACTAGTTCGAACTAGTTGTTCGTTTTTCCGTCATAAAACAGCGAAAAAAAATGGTACAATGGTCATTCTTCAAATCCGTTGTAGATTCATCCACGTCAAAAATTTATTAACGATTTCACAGAATTTTCAGTACAAGTACTAAGTACGAACAACTACCAAGCATCGTGTTAGTTAGGCCCACTCGTTCTAACTAGTCCCTCGTTTTTGTATCATAAAACAGTGAAAAAAAATCGTACAACATTTTTTAAAGTCTCGTTGGAAGGAGGAGAGGTTCAATCTTGAAATCCGTGGTAGATTCATCCGCGACAAAAATTTATTAACGATTTCACAGAAGTTAGGCCCCCAACTAGTCCCTCGTTTTTGTACCATAAAACAGTGAAGAAAAATCGTACGACATTTCTTAAGGTCCCGTTGTGAAGAGGAAGGTCCAATCTTCAAACCTATTGTAGATTCGTTAAAGAGAAAAATTTTCCATGGAGAGGGGAAACATAAATAATCAGCAACGACAAGCTCTGGGTGAGCGAACAGGGTAATCATCGGGAAGGCTGGTCGAGCCGGAAGCAATCATTTCAAGGAGATCCCGATCGAGGATCGAGGTACGATGACGGAAGGAGAGTCCATGAGAGAGGAGAGTGCATGAAGAGAGAGAGTCGCGGCAACTTTAAATTAAAAGTCCGGGCCGGGACGTTTATTTGAGTTCTGTCGTAAAAGTTGATTTATCGCGGCCCGTCGCCGGTAATATTAATTTCGCAGAGTTCGTGCGAGCGGGCTCGTTACACGTACTTCACTTTTATAGCATTAATAAGAACATCATCCGCGGCAACTAGCTGCGAGAGCTTAATTGGATCAACCGGCGAACGGAATCATAGTCGAGGGTGTATGATGTGCCGGTAAACGGCCGGGCCGAGCCCTCCCCTCTCTGGAAAACAATTTAAGCAAAACACCGTCAATAATATTCTGATACGCGAGACCGGGAACGAATGAAAGGAGAGCTCTCTGGATGCTGGCCGACCTCGATATTCAGAAACATTAATCCGGTTTAACGCGTTCCCCGGCCGAGCTAATAACCTTGAATTCGTCCAGAAACTGTTACTCTAACGCCTCGATATTATCCACGAAAAATTCGGGACCAGAATATTTCTTAGATCGCGTAGACACTGTTCCTCCATCGGACTTTGCAGTATAACTTTTTGGTTTTTTATTATTTATTTAGGACAGTGTTTGTGGCGTGTGCGTGACAGTTTTGCGAGTAAAATGATACCCAACACGATACGGTTTGATTCTTATTTGTTTGTTTAATCCGCGATATAGTGGAACCTCGACTATCCGAACTGATCAAAGAGACTGTACTTTAATCGTGGATTTTTCGAAATCCGATTCTCTGTCAGGGAATGCTTTGTTAATGAATGTACTGATTGAAAATTCTGATAAACGTAGAAGAATGGTTTAACAAGCAATAATTGATTATATGCTTTTTTCGTTCCCTTTTCGGAATATTGAAATTTCCTCTCGTAAATCCCGCGGCAATAACTGTTGAAAATCCGTCAATAACGGCCGAATGTGGATTCATATTTAAATCGGTTCGTTGCCACCGATTGCGATGCAACCGCCACCGCGCGTTCTCTTTGAGACAACCGATGTAACGTTCAGTTCAAATTCGTTCATGGAGAATTCTACACGTTCAATTGAGAATTCACACTCCATTACCTTTATATTATATTTATATTATATATTAGTACAATAAATAACTATATTAATAAAGCGCAGATACGTTCGTGAGTGTCTTCATTTAAGAGAAAACTCAACAATAACAAATCTGTATAGAAGACGTTAATGCTGTTTGATAACTTTTGTCGAGCGCGGATATTATCGTAAACTGCATTTAGCGACGTTTGAAAATTATTTTCATATGGATTTCGTAGTAAATTGCAGTAAATGAAATGTGCGCGGTGTAAAAGGTGCTTTCAGGGGACCTCGGTGAACTATTTAACTCGCTTTATTCAAAATTGGTAGTTAATGACATTCGACAGCGCCGCGACAAATTCAAACCCCACTCCTCCCGTAAATACTCGAAAACGAATGGGGTTATTGTTGTGTAAAAATCGTGCGCAAACTTTCCGTCTCTGGACCGTTAATAAAACGTCCAAATACTGTACAATCATCTTTCCCGAAAAAAAGCAAAAAAAAATACGCAATTTACCGTGCTCGCAATTTCAATTAAGAAACAACCTCGTAACAATAAATAAAACAGTGTTCTTGTATTATCGAGCGGTATTGATTTTTCTATGAAATAATCAATTTTTTCTTTATTGTTTTACTTTCCAAACATTTTCTCCAGAATTATATTTTTCAATGTATCGGCAGGATGACGTTTTTGCAGTAATGAAAACTGTACTCGGCCGACAAAAAATTACGTCGCACAGAACAGCATGAAATATGAAAAATTACAAAATTGCGAAATTTTCAGCTAATTTATCGATTTCGAAAATTCGCCGGCATATGATACGGTCGAAAATAAACGTAAGTCTCGGGCCGGGCCGATCATAAACGTATTTTATTCGCGCACGCAGCGCGTTTTCACGGAGATGAATGCGTGGACGCGAACGGCTCCCGATTTTGCAGTAGGTGCCGGCCGGAATTGATCTCGTAAAATTTTATTCAAACAATCCCAACGAATTCTCGGCTTACCGGGCTCGCGAAAAACCGTGTTCCGGTACGTGTGGAAAACTGGCGTAACTTGTATATGCACAGAGGAAAATGTACGGAAAATACAGGATTCCCTAGGTGTCCCAAAAGAGTTGCACTTCCACGGGATGATTCCTGAAGTGATTCCGAGTAACTTTTTCCTTTGCGAAAATGTTCTCGGAAGCTTCGTTACGGAGTTATTAAAGAAAAACGCGGACCAATCGGAGCGCGGTTACAGCGGTCGGACTCCGCCTCCGCCGATGATTAGCCCCGCCCCGATTTGTCCAGGTTTTTCGTTGATAACTCCTGAACGGAGCTTCGGAGAAGATTTTCGCAAAGGGAAAAGTTGCTTGAAGTGACCTCAAGAATGACTTCAAGGAAGTACAAGATTTTTGTAAATTTATGGATGTTAATTACGGGATTTAAATTCTAGGAATAAATGTAAAACTGGGAATTGAGGAGAGAGAGATGCCTGAGCTAGCTAGGTGGAATTGTAATTTTGTGTCACGGGAAGTTCAACGGTAGCTACTTACAAGTTAGGGTGCGTTATAGGTTGCACAATGCTCCCATGTGCTAGCAGGGAGTTCGCGATACGAAGGGTATTATCGTACGGCACCCCGAACTCGATAATTGGCTGCTAACAACGCAATGTATTAGTTTCTGTCTTTAGGCGCTTATACGTACAAATTCTGATAACGAACGTTAATTCAATTCCCAGTTATAGTTGGTGTATCGGGACCCGACATACCCGGAGATACCCGGCTCACTGAAAAGTTCCGACTTCGCAGTAAGGATCAGCGAGACTGATCGATTGTGAACGATCTAATTGGACCCTCCTTCGGGCTCGGCTTCCGTATCAATTTTACAATGAACAGAGCGAGAACAATGCACTCGTATTTAATCATTCGACAAAATATAAAAATTGTTGTTTACGACCGGCGATGAATTAATAATTCTTGGCCACGCCCTTCCGAACATTCTGTCAGTTAGTTTTCATTTGGATTAATCTCCGAACTGATGCATTCATTAGGAGCGTTACGTCAACGTGTAAGTAAGATTGATTTATGGAGAGTGAAAGTACAATGGATGT
The DNA here is from genome assembly GCA_028455795.1 of Lasioglossum marginatum. Lineage (NCBI taxonomy): Eukaryota > Metazoa > Arthropoda > Insecta > Hymenoptera > Halictidae > Lasioglossum > Lasioglossum marginatum. The sequence goes on from CM052249.1 coordinate 9,403,375, forward strand.
GGTGAAATTGAAAAAAAGGGTGGAGGACAGCATAATGGAAAAGGGATCGCCCGCGGCTTGTACCAGTTCGTCAAAAATTTTGTCATTTATTTACATTCTTATCAAATATTATTAATCTCTATAGCAAATTAAATTTTATTAAATAGCTCCCTTGAAGATATAGAAAAGTTGTACTGTGTCAAACGACGCAAGTATGGTGAAACAAGAGAATCTCCTGATTGTTGTCTTTCTCAAGGTCTTTTGAAGGTCACCGATGATTTCTAACTGGCACCATATATTTTCAACTTCGTAGTGTTGTAGCTGACATCGAGACGAGTTCGATGGTGTGCTACACTATGACCTTCGAATGACCTCGAAACAGAAAATCAGTTTATTGAATCAATTATTATATTATTTGAATTGAATTTTTCCGTAATGTAGCTACAGGAATGTGGTCGTTGTTTAAAATGGCGATTAGAGATTGAAAATATAGTCTCGGCAACAATCGACCGATGTACAAACAAGTCGGTCACGACAGATGTAATCGATCCGAGTCTCGCAAGCGATATTTAAGCCTTCTTTCCCTCTCGAACAAGATCGATCATTGCAAAATCTCGCTCGAGGGCAGATCCGGGGGATTTAAACGAGCAAACGGATTACGTAATTACGTGACAGGATATTTGGCGGTCTCCTTTCCAAAGCCGATGTAATATCCTTGTAAGCCGGCGCTGAATTATTGTACGGGAATACGTATCTGACGCTGCCAATCGTAGGAATTGACGGTGATGGGCTGCCATAAAAATCACGCAAACTATAGCCGCCCCAATAAGCCAGCCGACCTTTCCGTTCGGAACACTAAATCCCGTAATATATCATGCTTGAATTTCGATAATTTATATATACATGACGCAACGATGTTAATGCAGAGAGCAATCTGCAGCGATATGGATAATTTATCGAGCAAAAAGTTGCTCGCGGATACGACAATAATTATGTTTTTGTCAATTAGAGATCGCGCGGCACGCTTTCAATATGTATGAACCGATAAGAAATTCATACGTATAATAAATTAATAATTACACGCGCGGGGTGCGCGCTGCACTAGCGATCAACAATTTATGTTAATTTTACATTAACGCGATTGCGTTCGATCGTTGTAAAATTGAAAAATTACTAGGAAATACAGTTGAAGACCAATAGAATTCGATGGTTCTCGAATTGTGCGGCGAGGACAGTTACGGAAAACTCCGGAGGGGACGTCTAAGAAATTCATACGTGGAATAAATTAATAATTCCACTAATTCGTTTTCAATTAACTTGATGGCATATGCTCGTTGGAAAATTAAAATATTCGTAGAATTTACTGGTTCTGTAATTGTGCGCACGAGGACAGTTACGGAAAACTCCGGAGGGGACGTCTAAGAATTGATTTGCGGCGAGGAATAATAAGATTATCGATCGAATGGGACACGCGTATCCGCAGGATCCATCATGCTCTTTGAGTCTTGATGTCCACTCGCTCGGCGAAAAGATTCGAGCAAAATGAATGTAACGAGCGGGCGCGGGGGCTCTCGGATAACGTCAGCGAGAGGCTTGTGGGAGCGGTGTCTCGTCTGGTGGCCACGATTATTCGGTGTAATCGTATTATTCGAGATAACACGGCTTTCCGCAGCCCCGACACAATCCGTGGCTTCGGATTCGAGCGTACGAGTGCACGTAGCCCGAGGATGCTTGTCGTCACTTACCTCCTCAAGGGAATGTAAACAGGCGAGAGCAGTTGAATCGAGACCCCACCGTTCTGTGTCGAAAACAACTGAAAGCCCCCCCCCCCCCCTGATCCAATATTCGGGAGGACGTCTCCACCGGAGCGATTCTTTTGACCGATCGCTCGAACAGATCAAAACAACCACGGCAAAGAAATGTCAAGCCCGAGAAACGGTACTAATTACTGGAGAAACTTTTTTTTATAACAGACTTTACCATCGTATTCGTGGCCCTTTTCCGGGTAAAAAGAGCCCAAACACGATATACTTTGAATTAGATCTGACCGAGTAATCCACCATTTTGTAGCACCTCGCTTATCCGAACCGGCCACGTCTTTGTTCGAAGTGTACCGTGTTTGGGCTCTTTTTAATCGGCAGAATGTGGCGAACGTGTCAGTGATAATTCCAGTGGGAAATGATTAAACAGAAACAATTTGTAATAACATTTCCCGAGACAGTGATGCCTCTGATACCTCCGCGCCAATCACGATCGCGGGAGGTACACACAGCGATGGCGGTCGGGAAAGGAGGAAAATTATTTCGGGTGGCAGAAACGTCGAATTTAAAAGGCTCCGGGTGCGCGCACGTGACTGGTCAGACAGTGTCAGAGTTAACGTTATTCCCGCGGAAAACGCATGGCTGTTGTTCCTGCTTGCCCCAGCTGTTCGTATGTTCTTCATCGGCGGCGATGCGTCGTCCTTTATGCTGCGCGCAGCAACAATCCCCTCCCCTTTCCCCCGGTAGGTTCGCCGCGTTGCTTAAGACCAAAGTCACGTGCCGGCGATACGGACACATGTGTACACAGTATACCTGTGGAACAAACCAGAAACTGATGATCGACGTCGAGTGGACCCCACGTTTCTCTATCCCCGGGATCTCTTAACTTCGTTCGCGAATATAGCGGTAAATAGAAAGGCTCGTTCGGGTCTACGGTTTTCTAATCGAGTCAGCCGAATCTAATTTACTGATGGTTTTTCGGACGCTGATGCTTGCCGATGGATATAAACGAGTTTACGACCACGGAGAAGATAATGGACACGAAGACACCGCCCCCGGGGAATACCAAGACTCGCGAATGTTGCTCCGCCATTCTCCAGATGTTGCAAATATTCTCCTGAAGTAGATATTTTCTGCTGTAACTTGTCTATTCTCGATGATTTTTTAATGAAACTTTCAGCTGCACACGCGCGACGTTCTGCCGAGTAAAACGATACCATTTGGATTGTTCTTGTTTGTTTAATCCACGATATAGTGGAGCCTTGATTATCCGAACTGATTTGGTCCAAATTGATCGTGCTTGGGCTCTTTTTAATCAGAAAAATGCAACGAATATACCAGTTACGGTTCATGAAGAAATAAGATAAGAAATAAGATGAAAATTAATAAGATTGTCATTGTATTAACTATGTTTGTATTCCTGTGCTGAGATTTCACCCGCTAACCATCCTCGTCTTTCGGTTTCAGGTAAGCCGCAATGCGAGACACAATTCAATGCTAATTCCGTAAGTACATGATCCGATACTCATCGCCAACAAACAGTATAATGCTCGCGATGTGTTTTACAAGCGGGCGCAGAGTCATTGTCGAGCGTGTTCAACTTCCTCTCGAGATTAAATAAAATTGACGCTCCCGTCCGAAGGCAGCTGTTTCACCTTATTTTTTTGTTTTTCGGCGAAGTGAATCGACGCGCGGTGGAATAAGTTTCACCAACCACCCCACCCTTCCACCTTCCCCCGCTCGATGAAACCTTTTGTCTCAAAGAAAACCCGGAGGCTGGGCATCGATCCCTAGTAACAGGACGAAGAGGCATGTAGCAAATTGTAGTGGAAACTACTGAAAAACTTTTCCAATTAAGGAAAAAATCGGAGCCTTTGAGGAGTTAGCTGGCTTAAACTATGCATTGCACCTTTGATTCGGCGAATACCGATTTACATACCGCCGTTCCACACGGAAATAGTTCCTCTAGGTACAATTATCATTTAAATAATATTTTTACGAAATTGAAAAATTTTTCTTTACGTAAGAATCAAAGTTCAATTCGAATTTAAATGTTTTAACCTTTTTCCAATTTTCCTAAGACATGAGCTTGTCTACAGATTTACAAAATTGGCTCTCACTATTAAATATCAAAATTTTCCTTCACATAAGAATGAAAGTTGATTTCCATTTAAAATGTTTTAACCTTTTTCCAATTTTCCTAAGACATGGGCTTGTCTACAGATTTACAAAATTGGCTCTCACTATTAAACATCAAAATTTTCCTTCACATAAGAATGAAAGTTGATTTCGATTTAAAATGTTTTAACATTTTCCCAATTTTCCTGAAACATGAGCTTGTCTTCAGATTTACGAAATTGACTCTCACTATTAAACATCAAAATTTTCCTTCACATAAGAATGAAAGTTGATTTCGATTTAAAATGTTTTAACATTTTCCCAATTTTCCTGAAACATGAGCTTGTCTTCAGATTTACGAAATTGACTCTCACTATTAAACATCAAAATTTTCCTTGGCATAAGAATGAAATTTATATATATATAAATTCGAATTAAAATTTTTTAACATTTTCCCAATTTTCTTAAAACATAGGCTTGTTTCCAGATTTACGAAATTGGCTCTCACTATTAAACATCAAAATTTTTCTTCATATGAGAATGAAATTAATATATATATAAATTCGAATTAAAATTTTTTAACATTTTTCCAATTTTCCTAAAACACGGTCTCATCTCCAGATTTCCGAAAATGGCTCTCGCTATTAAACATCAAAATTTTCGCATAGGAATGAAATTTAAATTCGAATTAAAATATTTGGAAGTTATTATAGTAGAAACCAGTATCGAGTTAGGCACTTCTTACCGAAAAATAACATGTCTCGACAGCCCCGGAGTTCCATCACGTGTTCCGGATGGAGACATACTCGTATAGCGAGAAGGATGTCGTTAACCAGACCGGGACGGATGTCTTTGTGCAAACAATAATTTCATCCGAAATCACATTAGGCGTACTGTGTATTATGTCAAAAGTTTCGGGAGTTTTCGTCACGCAGCTCCCGGAAAGTTGCTCTCCTCTTCGCCCACTCTGAGATATTCATCCCCAACGTAACAAAGTTTCAAAGATAGTGAACGACCCGTGGTGGCTGCACCGCGGAACACCTCCGCGGGATCGATTTTAAATTACATTCATTACTGGGCTCTCCCCGGCCGCCTCGTTGTTCCATCCTGGCATAGCGGAGGAATAAACCGATGACTACTCGATTATACAGTAGAAGAAGCGAAATCGGGTTTCGCAAAAGTTCCCCGAATGTTGTTGCTCCGAGAGGGAAGTTCGCAGATGATGATGGACGTAAAGTAATCTCCTGTATCCCTGACTTATTGCTCGGTCGATAGTTGCGTATCGAAGACACTCGGAACTTTCGAAATAAAAATTTCCTGCAAATTGCGGCCCATACAAACCACTTACGATCTAAGAAAAGGGACGGACCCAACAGTCTTTCTTCGCTGTATTTTCTAAAACGATCTCCGAGAAACACTTAGATCGTGCAGTAATTTTTCTTCGTCAGAAATTCTACAAAAATTCGAACAAATCCGAGAAGTTTACACGTGGTAATCGCGACAAGATTGTCCCGGCGAGATTGCGCAAAGAATTCATTAGCGAGTGTTGCGTTCAATGAAAGAGGAATGCATACTGAAAGCTTTACTTTTAATCGTATCCCAAGCATCAAAGACTCCGGAGGATGTTGTTAAAAGCTTCGACGTTCCGGCTTTAGATGTTTAATGAAAATAAGCTATGGTCCCGTCGCGATTTCATAACAGAAGTAATTAATTGCTGCTTCGGTTCGAAGATTAAGAAGTTCAACGGTAAATATGTAGCCGGATAGAGAGATAATACAGTAGCTCCTCGTAAATTTAATTCATTCATCGTTGCACGGCTGAAGGAGACCAATTTACCGTGCTTCAATTGCTTCTGTAATAAGTTTACAATATATTCATATTGTAATTATTGTGTTTCGTTGGTTGTTTAATGGTTGACTGATATGACGAGGATAAAACGGGATTTTCTATCGGCGCCGATTGAATGGGAGTAGCGAGGCAACAGACGATCAATGGTGTCTTCGGTAATCAAGTTTCTCGAGGCCACCCTGTAGAACCGTAGCGCGACCAGGCGTTTTCCCTCATTGAAAGTTTATCTCGTAGTGGCGGTCTAACAGGCGAAAGGCAGATTGCGAATTACTAGGGCCCGAATTAAATGAATCCACTGAATTGTATTTCAATCTTCGCTGGTGGCTGTGTCCGGCTAATTGCATTTCTTCGAGACGATCGCTTCCTTAATTCGTCCCTCGCCGCGAACGAGAATGACTTCGGCCGGAATTAGTCGTTTCAATAAGTGAGTCAAGTTGAAGTTCAAGACATCCTATATATTTACTTGGATATTCTCCTAGAGCGTGAAAAGACGAGTCCAACGAGTACCACGACCGTACCATTACGATCATTCAATCTCGAGATATTCGCGTTTGAAAGGAACAAACCTAATCCAGGATCAATCTTTCAGACACGAATATCTCGAGATTGAATGATCGTAATGGTACGGTCATGGTACTCGTTGGATTCGTCTTTTCGCGCTCTACAACGATATCGGAGAGAAAAAGTATGAAATTTCATTTGAAAAAATTCAGATGGATAGATGTTACAATGTAGAACGCGATCGGTCTTGCTCGCGTGTCTCAAAGGTTTCCTCCAGTCGGAAACGCGCGCGCGACACAGCAGCAATGCATTCTTTTCCTCCGTCAACGAACGGCTCGCTCTCAGTAGTCATTGTTCATTGTTCGACGATGTATACGCTGCGATAATCTACGCAACTTCCCTTTCAACTGTTTTCACCTTGCCGACACGGCTCCTACCGTTTCAGGCGCCGAAAGGTGTCCGGAGCCTCGATGGTCGGTAACGATTACAATATTTCGAAAATATCGGGTAAAAAAAAATTGCGTATCTTATCCATTCTTTAATCCAGTTCATGGCCCACTTCGCGTCGTAAAAGTGTTGCTCGTTTTCTCCGGCGTGGCTTTTCCCGCAGAATCGATGTAAAAAATGTATCGATAGCTCGGAACGAGTTGTTCACGTTTCCCCCGACGCTGCTCGAGTGTCGTAAGTGGACGAGAAACGGATTTCCGTGGGCAGCCGGGAAAGTAAGTGTTTTCCGATGCAAATATCCGATACGTTCGACGGAAACCAGCCTGCTCAAGGCCACCGGCGAAACCGTCGAGTCAAGGTTACGCGATCATAAGTCCACAGATCGATGGACGGAGAGACCAACAAGGATTTCCAGCTGTCGAAAGTGGACTTTCGACTTCATTTTTACGAGTCCCCTTTCCGAATGAAATATCTATCTTCCGGCCATTCCGGGACTTTAGAGGCTGAAGCAACCAAAAGGGCGTCGGACAAGCATCCATTTTGTTGGAAATTATACTGCAAAACCGACACATTATGTGGAAGAACATCAGTTAAGATCATGTTCCAAATTTCGTAATTCTCCGAAGGAAAACTAAAATTTTATGAGCGATAATAGAAACTCTTCAGCAGCGGTTCGGATAGCAGAGGCTCCACTAGATCACTAGTGGATTAAACGGGCAAATGGAATGCGAATCGTATCGTGCTTGGACTCGTTTTAATCGGCAGAATATCGCGCATGTGCTGGTAGAAGTTTCATCAGAAAATCATTAACAATACCGGAGGTTTGTTGCAAAATTAGCCTCGCCTCTGTCGATGTTTTATGGAAATAGCGGCGGTGAAGGACAAAGCCTGTTGTCTTGGGATCAGATGATAGAAGCGCAACCTTCCGAGTTTCTGGGTCTCACCTACTCGCCACGGATGAACGGATTTCCACGCGCGTCGTCGTTCGAATTCCAACGTTCATTCAGCGCGGACGGTGAAAGGCGAAATACGCCCTGTGACGTAGGTTTCCGCGCGTACACACCGGCATGCGAATAAAATTAATCTAATCTGATTACTCGGAGTAATTGCTCGGTCGATTTAAAACAGACTCGGATAAATAACGAATCGGCTGCATATACTTCTCGAGATCGGTTTCTAGAATGTTATTATTAACGGGCGGACAACTTCTGGATAAATAATTTCGTGCGTATGGTGAAAATATTCTCGTGTCAACAAATGAAAACGGAATGTTCAGAGATCCATTGGCGAACGGTCGGGAAAAGCGACGGAAAAATGGCGAAACGATTTTCACATAATAATCGTTGCAGCGGGGGATGCAAACATTCCCCGATTAAACTTTGTATAATTTCGACGCATTAAATTTATAATTTTACTTTGAAACGGCGTGTATCGGCCGGAAGGGGGGCCGTTACAGTTGGTTAATTAATACGTTTGATTCTGGCCGCACCGGATCGTATTATTCTCGCAAAAATAAATTATTAACGCGCAACATATCGCCGAGCATAATGCATTTATACTCAAAGAAGAGTAAAACGACTCCACTGGAACGTGCGTGTATCGTCTGTATAATTATTAGAACGGAGATGAAACTTATTTTCTGTCTATAAATTCTAATAGCTTAAATTGTTTAAATTGTTGCGGAACAAATTCGTTAGTTTTTTAACTATATCCTTATGAAACTTTTACCAATACATCCGCGACGTCCTCACGGTTAAAACGAGTACAAACACGATACAATTCGGATCGTAATCGTGATCAAAATCGAAATTTAACCTTGTAATCCACGATTATTGTAAAGCCTCGCTTATGCGAACCGCTAAGAGGAACGTCGCCATAGTGATTTTAAATGAGCAAATGTGGAGCGAATGACGCCGTGTTTGGGCTCGTTTTAATCAGAGAAACGTCAGGAATATTCCAGTGGAACTTTTACAACAAAATAATCTAACAACAAAGAGATATTTCAACTTGTCAACGATCGATTGCGGCCTCCGCTTTAAAATAAACAATCCTTCGTTTCAGCGACACTGTCGAATAAAAGAGAGGGGCGACGTGGAAGCGTACAAAAAATATGACACATGCGGAAAAAGGATGCAACGGTGAGGGGGGCTTTGTAGAATGCACAAGTTGCGCGGTGCATCCCACCGGTGTCCGTTCGCACGATGTGTACAAGTGTACCGGCCGGATCGGTGCATTCACGCGGCGCGTAGGAGTCGCGGATTATGCACCTATGCATTATTGTCACCGTTGGTTTGCCCGCGCGACGTCGAAATGGAATTTATCGTGGCAGCCTTCGAACGACGACGAGTCACGCGTCGCTCCCGCGAGCAGATTTATTTGCCCGGGCACTGGACACCGTCAGGTAACGTCCAAAATAAATTCCGCAATATAAAAATAAATCGACGCTGCATACTCGAGCCCGGCCCGCGGTCCATTCCTGTTTAATTCTGATCCGCGGACTGTCGGACTCGAAACCATACAGCGGGTCGTTCATCTTAAGAATCAGTCCAGCTACGAGATAAGTGTCGCAAGATTCCCCGGGAGCCACGTCCATAGGACGCTCTTAAACTTTGTAAATCGAGCTGCTTAACAACTGATTATTTATTTTTTCAACTATTTGTTTACGAAACATATACTAATATGTCCGTGAGGTTCCTCTGGTTAAAACAAGTCCAAACACGATACCATTCGGATCGCGTTTGACTGCGTAATCCACAGAATAGTGGAGCCTCGATTATCCGAACTGGTCTGCACTGGAACCAGTTGTGGTCCGAGTGGTGTCGTGTTTGGGCTCGTTTTAATCAGAAAAACGCCAGGAATCTTATGCAGTGGATCATCCTGCGCGATCATCTTCCTGAGCAAGGGACAATTAATTTGGAGAACAGATTTCGAATCAGGATATCGAGAGTAGGATCTCCAGTCCGTTCGTTTCTCGGTTTTAGTTATTGTTTTCGGACGTTGCCATCTTTTTGCGGCTCGTGTCGTCGGAACGAACGGAAAAACCTGACCGAAGGAAAGCGGGGGGGTAGGGACGTTCCCGTAGGAAACGGTGCCCGCGAATGTTTCCGTCGCTAACGACGAAACAAAAGCAACCGATCGGGGTTGTTTCTTTCGTGCGAAATACCGGGGGCGGAGCACGGCGGCTTGGCAAATATATATTGTATTTTCCGAGAGAGGAATCGACGGGGATAATCTTTTTACGGGCAGAGCCCCGGCCTTTGTACGTTATCGAACGATGACCACGGAACAGAAAATCTGACAGAGCGGAAACGGGGCTCGCCCCGCGACTCGTGTTTCTCTCTGTGTGTTTTGATCACTATAGCTCCTCTATCCAACGTTCGCCAAGGACGTGAGAGAATCTAGGAAATTCCGCCGTGTTGATATCATACACGGAGATTTATTAATAGCGGTCCGTCCGCGCGTATCGGTATCGGCGATCGCGAATCGCAACTGTTACACGTGAACGCGCCGAACACGTGCGCATACCGTTACCGAGCCCTGTTGTGGAATTTCTACTAAACAAGCTAAAATTGTTCCTTCCTTCAACAATATCTCTTTGTTGTTAGATTATTTCGCTGGGAAAGTTCTACTGGCACGTTCGCGACGTCTCGCTGATTAAAACGAGCCCAAACACGGCGTCGTTCGCTCCAGATTTGCTCATTTAAAATCACTATGGCGACGCCCCCCTTAGCGGCTCGCATAAGCGCGACTCTACAAAATCGTGGATTACGCGGTTAAATACGATCCGAATTGTATCGTGTTTGTACTCGTTTTAATCAGGAAAATCTCGCGGATATTTTAGTATATGTTTCATAAAGAAATAAATTGTTTTGCCAATAAATTAAAAATGTACAAGCGATTGTGCTCAGATATTTGACTGGAAAATCGTTTTCAATTGCTGCCATCGTATCGGAATCGGAATGTTTGTTGAGGAAATTTTTATTCGGCTAAATCTCTATTCGATCTTCATAGCAATGGGTACGGATATCGAGTTGCGGACAGTTACTGAATCATCCTGTATCACTTATGGTCAGCGAGCATTCGATAAGGGGTATTATCAGCACGCTACACGCCGAGCACGATCCCATCGATTTCCTCAAACCGCCGCGATAACAACCAACAGCAACAATTAGGACAACGTTAATGTTATTCCTGCCGTTCGGGTCTAATGGGCTGCTGATAATTAGATCATGCCGACATTACTAAATTTTGGGTCGCTCGGGATCGACAAAAGTGCACGTTGCAAACAGAGAATTTTTATTTTTATAAATTATATTGCGAATATTACCAGCTACGAAGTTGAACACGAATATAATACTCGTCGCCTATTATTGTTCGATGCGTACGATTAAACGATTAAACAAATTCCATACCATTTAAAACGCGCGGAACAGAAATGCAGACAACCGTTAGCTCGGCCACGTTAATTATTCATAGAAACGCGAAAACCATATAAACACGGTGTACTCTCCCCTCTCTGGTTTTTGTTTAAATAAAACGTTTCGATTTCTTTTTCCTTTTTTAATAGAAGATCAATAGAAAAACTAATCCTTCGCGCTGGATAAAAGTTTTGAATGGATGTCCCGCGCAGTTGACGCAGCTGACAGATGAAAACAAAATGGCATCCGAGCAAGCTCTCTAGAGAAACTTTCTACGATTCCAGATACGTATAAAATGTTTATACTCGCGAACAATCGAACGTGGTTTTTATGCATTTGTAACAATTATCTCTGTGTACTGCGATTGATACAAAAAATGTTTATTTTGCGATTAAGATCGGAAGAATAACGTTAGCGTGCCTCGGCTGCCATTTCTTTCTCGCCGGCTGATTAATCGTAACATTCCTTCGACACTTCGAAGGTATTGCAGTGTGTGTTTTTTTCGCAATTCGCGACTGGTCCCACGAATCGGAATCAATCGTTTATAGAAGCGTTTAAAGACACCGACGACGTGAGCGGTCCCGCAACTCGTGTAACGATTTCTTCATTAAATTTAATGATGTCGCAGAATCGAGACACTCGCGCGCAGTTAGCGTGCGGCTAATAATTTTGCGCGGCCACGGCTAAATCGCCAAGCGCGGGTACGCCTCGTTACGGGTTATACGTGTAAACGTCGTTCGCCGTACGCCAGAGAATTCGAGGTATAATTAGAATCTACATGCGGCCGTGTAAAAGGTGTGCAAAGCGCGCGGATATGTAACGCTGGAAGACAAGTCTTTTTGCTAATGAGGTCGCCAGGAAATTGCATTAAACGCCGCGTTAAATGCCGTTCATACGGCTTTTCCTGCGTTCCTTTCGCATTATGAGCTTCTGTTGTTACACTTCGGTACATCAATTCTTACGGTGAAAAGTCGCAAACATTTTCCACGAGAATAAATCCGCCACGGATTTGAAGATTGAACTCTCCTCTCTACAACAAGCCCTTGAAAATTGATCTACGACTTTTTTTGGCAGAGTTATCGAATTTTGAACGAAGGGTATATAACTAAGAGCGGCGTGTTCACTAGTTCGGCTAGATCCTCGTTTTTCGTTTATAAAACAGTGAAGAAATTTCTTACTTTAACGAATCCACCACGGATTTGAAGATGGAGTCTTCCTCTTTACAACGAAATCTTGAAAATTGTTCTACGAGTTCTTTTCACTGTTTTATGGTACAAAAACGAAGAACTAGTTCGAACTAGTGGACCTAACTGATACGCCGCTCGTGGTACACCACATACCCTTCGTTCAACTCACTCTGCTGAAAAAAATCGTAGATCAAGTTTCAAGGTCTCGTTGTAAAGAGGAAGGTTCAATCTTTGAATTCATTCAGTCACAAGAAAAATTTTCCGAAGAAGTTATGACAGTTTAAAGTCGATGATGTCTGAGGAGTTGGAAATTCAGTATTGTTTGGGGACTGTCCACACGTTCGTTGAATTGATCCGAAGAGAGGAATGGTTAGGGATAGGGTCTAAGGCAGAAGGTGGCCATAAGTAGGGTGTTCGAGGGAAAATAACGGCATGGTAATCACGAGGAGCAAGTTACCGGGTATAAAACGGTCCGAGGGAAGCAAACGACCGGATACTACTAAGTATTTATCTTCGGAACGGTGCCGCATTCGAAATGCAAATTGGACAACCGTTGGTTGAGTGACGGCTCTTTGCGAAAGTGGCGCGTCTTAGGCTTTATCGAGTTTTCAGAGTCACGTGTTGGAAGCTGAAGAACAAACGGGATATTTTCTAACCCTCCCACTGTGCTCCTACTGTGTCTACCTTCTGCTCCTCGGTCTGGGTTCGTGTCGATCGACGATTCGAAAGGCGTTCCACTTCGAGCCATTTGCTCGGTCTAGATCGAGAAATAATTTTTATTCAAGGATCGCTCTCGCAGCCTCGCTCTCTTTACGCCGGACGACCGGTTGAACCTCCGCAGACCATCCGCGACCGTACCTTATCGCTCTTTTATCTGAAGTATATTTATCGTCTGAATATGTATTTACCCTCAGGGACGACGCTCGGTCCGATTAAAATCCACAGGATCGTGGAACAATTATTTCTCACGGTGGAAAACCAAGACCAAGTGAAAAATGCGGAATTGAATATTATTTCTTATCATTTCCGATTTTCTTAAGAATCGAGTTTGCGGGAAAAAATTCTGAAATAATTCACTGTCGTGTGTGCTACCAGATAGAACGTTCATGAATTTTTTTGGAGTTTTCTGTTGAGCAGAACGGGAGAAATACAGCATAATTCATTGAGACAATTGGACAGGGCTCCCAAAGAAAACTCAATTTCATGCTTCCGGATTTTCTTAAAAATCGATTTTGCGACGAAAAATTCTGAAATAATTCACTGTTGTGTGTGCTACCAGATAGAACGTTCATGAATTTTTTTGGAATTTTCTGTTGAGCAGAACGGGAGAAATACAGTCGAATTCATTAAGGTAATTGGACAGGACTCCCAAAGAAAGCTCAATTTTATGCTTCCGGATTTTCTTAAGAATCGATTTTGCGACCAAAAATTCTGAAATAATTCACTGTCGTGTATGCTATTAGATAGAATATTGATGAATTTTTTCGTAATTTTCTGTTGAGGAGAAAACAGATCGTTTTATTCTGTTTAAAAATGAAAACGAATAGATCGCGATTTGAGAGGCGAGATCGGCGTGTTATCTTTCGGTTGCGGGGTGTAAGCGATACGGTTCATTATAATTGTTATCAGCCGCCCAAATGACAGAACACGTCACGGCCGCTGCCTCATTAATTCCGGCGGTGTAAACGTGCCGGGCCGCTTCATCGTGGAAATGCGTGTGTCGCTCGCTTTGTGAAACGCGCCGCTGTTATTACGAGTCCATTCGCTCCGCGTCTAGTGAATAGCGATGAGACCCCCAGTCGATTGCTTGATGGGAATATGATCACGTAACCGAATGTTTTTCGATGACTTCGGATTACGTGAGCCTTTGTGGGCAGAACGCGTGTGCGCACGGACGACGATTTTCTCTATCCTGGCTCTCGGATATTTTTTTTATCGCGTACGCGAAAAATTCAACGCGTTCGCGTTCGCGCGCAAAATCCTGAAACTTGTCTAATCGGCGAAAATATTAAAATCGTTGCTCAAAGTATTGCTAAAAAGTGGTACATTAACACTAAACCTAACGAGATTTAAAAGTAACTGGTAAATTTTCCTTTATAAAAATGACAATGACAATTATTTTTATTATTTCAATAATTGTAAAATAATAAATCTGGAACCGGTCATTTTGACCGGTATGTTGGTAGGTTTACGGTTAACAAGCTATAGTTACAGAATGTCGCGTGGAAAGTGGCCGGGGATAATTGAATGACTCATTGACAGGAACAAAAATGACAGCGTATTACGGAGAACATTTAATTGGCACGGTATAAATTGCCACGAGGAAATTTATTTAGATCGTTATCGTTCGATATGGCTTTATCCAGTGCGAACGGTTCGGTATAATCAGTGGATCTCGGACGGAAGTGTTTTTCGCGTATCCGATAGCATCCATCATCATTATGCGGAATTTTTATGACTCGACGAATCTCTTCGCCGTGATTAATTGACAGAGCGATGTTTATACAAAACATGATGCCGGAAAGTCACCACCAAAACATTCTGCTCTACAATACTTATCAAAAATCTGCTTGAACGGGTGGATTCCTGACGTCGTTTCAAGTAACATTTCCCTTTGCGAAAATCTTCTGCGAGACTTGGTTACCGAGTTATTAACAAAAGAATGCGGACTAACTAGAACGCGACTGGGCGTGGCTACCGGCCGGGGCGGAGTCTGTAGTTAAAGTTCTTTTGTAAATAACTCGATAACCAAGCCTCGGAGAAGATTTTCGCAAAGGAAAAAGTTTCTCCAAACGACCTAAGACGTTGTCCTTTTCAAATACAACATATTTTGGGACAGCCTGTAGATTGAGACCCAGAAAATTCGCGATTAGAAACGCACGGATTAACAGATTCGATGCGCTTTCGTTTATTAACTGATTGAATGTTCTTCTAGCCTGCTTTTCGATCGTATTATCCCGGGAACTGTGATACCACTTTCACGTTACTACACTTTCGATCGTTCCCGCCAATCGTGGGCCACTTGCTCACGAGCCACGCCTAATTAACCACAGTGCAACACGTCTACTAAAATTCTTTTAGAAGTCGCGGAAATCGGTAAAACCAAAGAAGAAGATACAAAACTGGGATCTCGATCGATCTCGCTAATTAAATCCCGGCAGCCACCTCGGGGACAAGAGGGGTCTGGCGATGAAGATGGAGAGAGAGATGAAGATGATGATGAAGACGGTAAACCACGGTATCGATCCCGATCTCGCGAGACCTTGTTCGACGCGACCGAACTTCTGGCTCTGGAGGATGAACTTAATTTTCGTGTGGCTCCAGCAGGCGAGGTCTTCCGGCAGAGACTTCCACTCGTTCCGCCTCCTTCGGGGCCTCCCTTTGACTGTTTACGCAGTATAATTAACGCTGTGCACTGCGAAGACGTTAAAGTGGATTCTCTGCGGCTGATTTAACAGAGTAAACAAGATTGCACCACACCGGGCTCCCGCTCCTCATTCCCTCCCTCTCTCTCTCCCTTCTCTCTTTCTCCCTGTGTGAAAGACGTTCCGGGTGGACGAGGACGTGTACCATCGCGACGGTGATAAATATCGAGCCCCTCTGTTCTTACCCTACCGACGTTATGCTTCTTCAGGGTGGAACTGTTCCTTGCCCCTTCCCCCTTGCCACGAGAATTCTTTTGTATATTTATTTTATCATTTATTTGTTCGTTGCATTTCCTATTGGGTGGGGACAAGATTTTGTGATCTGAGAATGTCCATTCTTGATGGAGAGGGCTTATTGGATAGCTATGACATGGTTGCAGAGTTGGGCAAAAATTTTATTTAAATAAAAATTTCGAATAAAATGGGTTTAAAACCCACTTGGAAAAAACCCACTTCATTCGAAATTTTTACTTAAGTAAAATTTTTGCCCAACTCTGCATGGTTGTTCAGGGGGTGGAACTGTTTCTTGCCCCTCCCCTTGCCACGAGAATTCATTTGTATATTTATTTACTAACCGCTCGCTAGTAAATCTATTAACTATTAATACAATATATACTAACTATTTCTTGCCCCTCCCCTTGCCACCAAAATTTATTTATATTATTGGCTCTACAATGTCGCGTGACTAGTACTGGAACGGAGAGGGTAACTTTTCCTGATGATGTTAGCTTCTATTGGGTTTCCGTTGGTTCTAGAAAATTTGCTGGTCCTCTACCACAAGAATTTTTATGATTCCCATAATTTATAGATGGTCTATTGGGTTTCCATTGGTTCTAGAAAATTTTCTGGACCCGTATCACAAAAATTTTCATTTTTCTCGTAATTTACAAAAATTGACGAAATAAGTCTGATGACATTAGAACTATCTTTATAGAAACGAACGAAATATTTAAATTCCGCAGTCTGGTTACAAAGAGTACGGGAATAATTGATTTCGTGGGGTAACGCGATCGTAATAATTATTATCGCGGAATTAATTGAGGTCTCTCGCGAGCCTCCGTGCGCCGAGGGGTTCGGCATACACAGAGAAAGTACGGTATTAGGTGTCCATATTAGGTCCTGGCAGGCTCTGCTCGTGAGAATTTGTTATATATCGTCCGTTTGGAAAATAGGTCTACGTACTCTTGAGCGGGCGCGAGCGCGCAACGAGGAAAAGGTAATCAGAATGCCGGGCCCCGAGAGACAATGGCTTGCATCACTAATATTTCGCGGTACTTTCCTTTCTCGAAGCGCAACTCCGGGACGCGCAATTGCAGTCCATTCAGTCGACGAAGAAAACACTTTTTATCGCGTCGCGTGCACGCGTTTTCTACCTCGTTGGTCGTGCAACGATGTTTAATCGTCCTCGTCACGCTTCAGCTTCGACCATCAATAAATAATAAAAATCCCGACTCTCTGAATTTTCACGTTTCTATGTGGAAGATTAACAGCAGTCTTCCTGACAGAGAAATTTCTGTGATACCATCTTCGACCCCCTTTTCTTTTCCACGTGTGAACTGTCCATTAATAATGTAATAGATTCGTATGAAAATCGCCTCGCTCCAGTTCTTCAACAAAATTTCTCTCACATGAAAGATTTCAACAGTTTCCAGGAACACACTATCGTGAGTCACCGCCATAGTGACACCATAATCACTGATGACAGATTGCGACATGCACACTGACATGTTAATACATATATCACTGTTCATAATTTAATATCACTGACGACAATTCAGGGATAGCAATTTTTAAGACACGCATTTCCAATTCCTGGGAGCACCCTTTCTGGAAATTGGCTCTTTCCTATTCTAGAAAATACCCTAACTTATGGGAAGGGAAATCACAGTAATCAGATGATCAGCATCTCAAATAAACTCACCAGCGATCGAGAAAAACGCAATGCAGACGAACAAGCAGGGAGAATCAAGGCACCTCATGGTCCTCTCCTGATCCTGATCCTTCGGTCCTTCCTGGAAGAACTCGCTGACGTCGTCGGAGGCTATAGATGCGTTCCAGAATCCTGAAGAACGAGCCTCATCCTCGTAATGTTCTCGTAAACGATATCTTAGGATACAGAGAGCGTAATGAACATGCAACACGGTAACACAGTAACTGCGACGATGGTAACCGGTCCTCGAGACGTGAAAGACTGAGGAAAGGCGCGTTTGTTCGGTCGTTGGTCCGATGTCAAGCATCGGCTTCCACCTCTGTTCATTTGCTCCCTGCCGTTCCCGATCTTCGCCGTTCCCTTCACGGAATCACTATGTATTTCCCTTCACGGGGAATCCTCTCTCCGATGGAAAGCCGCTCGTCGATCGACCTTCATGGTGGCGAAGACGCTTCAACGATGGAGGACGTCCACTTCATATCAACAACATCAGTGTCAACCGAATCAATATCATCGTTGTGCTAGGTCCAACCATATCAACATCATGATTGGTTTGGGGCCAACAAAATCAACAACATCAATGTGTTAGCTCCAACCAAATCAACATCATAATTGTTTTAGGGCCAACAAAATCAACATCGTCATTGAGTTAGGTTCAACCAAATCAACATCATCATTATCCGAGTTGATTCGTGTCCCGCATTCGTTAAAGAACAACTAGCTTTGTTCATTGAGGTTAAACGACAGATCCCGGTCCCAGATTTTTAACATTATCTGGTACATTAACAAATTCCATCTGACTAGCAAACATCTCCGATATGTCGGTACACCGGAATTCGGTGACTCCATCGATTTAACGAGACCATGGTCATCGGACCATGAGCGAGCCAAAGAATTCAATAAAATGTCATACTCGAGGAGACCGTTCCTCTGGTATCAGAGGAGATCCGATACGCAATGGAATATTCTTGCGATTTAAATAAAACCGACAAAAATCCCCCATTAACCTGATGAAATTTTTCGGTATTAAATATATTTCCGCGTTACGTTTCAGAAACTGAAGTCATCCATGACGACTGTGGCCACCGTGCAGAACGGCGACAAGATTGAAACAACGATCACGCAGCATTTCGCGCATCTGCATGGCGTTCTACAGAACATGGAAAGAAAGATCATTGATTCGTTGCATAATCAACGGGACTCGTACAATGACAATATCGACGAGATTTCCGCGCAGCTGAAGGAACATGAAGAGCGTCTGCAAACTACATTTATTGTACGTACATAATTTATTTTCTTCTACAAATTGATCGAGCGACGAGGTTACTCTATTAAAACTCATTTTGAGCGACTTCGATCAAAAAATAAAATTGTTGTTCATCAAACGATGGGATACGAACAAAATTATTGTCTCTATATGTTTTTTAATTAGCTCTTCACTCTGAATTGTTCGGAAATAATTTGATTATTCTTCCGTGATGATTTTTACACGTAAAAATGGCTCGAAAGTAGAACCGAAAATGACCGAGGAGTAATTCGAGCGGAATTAGGTGACACCGGCAATTTCGTACGTGTCATAAAACGTTGAAAATTTAAAATCTTCCCGCGGCAAGCTACAGTCCGGTGTCCATGACAAGGGAGGTTGCACATTTTCATAATGAAATTATTATGAACAGGCAACAGTCATTGAAATGAGCTGACGCGGCGCGAGCAAAGTCTTCCCTTGACGGCTAATTTTAATACAGTTTTCGTGTCTCGATTTTCATAGGTTTCAATTAAAACGCGTGTATCGCGATGTCGCCATCATCAAATTGCATTTCCATCTGCGGCAAAGAGAAATTTACCTGACATTAAATACAAAAAACAAGAACAGTATTACTTCAATCTATAAAAAGATAGTACCACTTGAATTCACTGCCTTTAATTTTTAATCAAAACCAGAGTACATTAAAATATATAGAACGATGCATCAACATTGCCCATCAATTAGTTTAAACGACTAGTATATTAATAATACGAGAAAGAACATTATTACTTCAATCGATAAAAAGCCTTTAATTTTTAATCAAAACCAGAGTACATTAAAATATATAGAACGATGCATCAACATTGTCCATCAATTAGTTTAAACGACTAGTATAGTAATAATACGAGAAAGAACATTATTACTTCAATCGATAAAAAGATGTATTGTTGCATTTATTCGAAAAGAAAACCAGAGGTCGTGAAAATAGATAGAACGAGTGATAAATATACAAAAACCCAATTCACAACAAAGATTGTTTATAATCGCTTGAACTACTTCGACAGGTGATCAACTCGGTGGAAGAAAATTTGGATAAAATCGACATCCAACGTGTGATAAAGAAGTTGAGGAAGATCATCGACATTCCGTGTCATTTGTTAATAACTTCGGAACCATCGGAGGAAGAGATAAGGTATGGTGACACTCATTGATAAATTAAAGGCACTGCATAGAAACACGATCTATCCAGAGCATCGAATATTATTGCTGCGAGACCACTGAAACAGAACGCTGTGCTCGGCGTTCGCGGTTTTAAAAAACAAAAGTGAGTGATAGAGGGAAAAGGGAAACACATTTCGAAGTGGCTTTATAACGCAACCGTAGCGCATTTCACTTTAATTAATTACTCTTACACCCTTCTCTCTATCGCGCGCTCTCTGTCTCTCTCTCTCTCTCTCTTTCCCATCTCTCGCTCATTCACTTTTCGTTTGGACATCTGTAAGCTGCTTACGGATATAAACGATGAGGATTTGTCTGTACCATCGTCGGTGCCGAGGAAAATAAATTGTTCAATACGCGCCGGCAGATTTTGATTTATCAAAAGCTTTAGTTTTTACTCCGTGTTCCCCGCGAATTCGCCTTTCGAACGCCATTTCGACTTTTTCCCCAATCGCTATAACGGAGCCAAAAACTTTTCAATACTCGATCAATGTTTTTTTAATTGTATCATCGCGAAACTCACCGATCCACCTTCCCGACAAATCGGAAAAATTGTACGTCGATTTTTTTATTCTACGTTACGTTCTTTTCAGATGTAGTTTCTCGAATAGCGTGTAAATTAAATTTCAAATACCTTCCGGATGCATTGCACATTCTGGTGGATCCGCGTTTCCATCTTGAGTGGCCTCTGAACAGAATTTCGCTCACATTCAATCGGTGTCCGTTTAGATTAGGAATTTCCCTTCCATTTACATTTCCAGTTTCACTTCCAAAATTCCACTTACGATGCACGATCGTGTTCCATTGTGGTTCCTAGCTGTTCCATGCGGAATTTTATCCGCCAAGCTCGAATTAAAAGGGATCACGGTGTATATGTAGTTTACTCTTTATCGGTATGCTAAACTTTACAGGCCACTGTATTTACTTGAATTATTCGGGGCTCTTGAATTATTCAAACAGCGTCTTTCTTCGCTTTCCTCGAAAATTTCTGCGGACAGAGAAAATGGTACTTTCTGCATTTGTCTACGAAAATGTATAAACAAAAGTTCATAGATGAAGTCTGCCACGATAAGAGCCATTCGATGTAACGATAAAAATGTGGTGTTCATGTTTAAAAATTGAATTGATAAATTGGTTTTCAGGTTCGACGTGGATCAGAATATCGTCGATACGATACAAAAGCACTGTGCCATACACTTGCCAGCGGTCTCGGGTTTCAGTCTGCAACGAACGGAATTGTTACCAGGCGATTACGAAATGGAACCGCTTACGGAGAACATCAGCATTCCAAGTAAAATGAATTTTCTTAGCAGCGATTAGAAACTCGGTCGAAATATCCGAAGCTACCGAAAGCCGGTCAATTATGCAAATTCGTAACATTAATTTTCCTATTCGCAGGAGTCAGGGACAAATCGTTCACGGGAATGAAACCGACGTCTGTTGTGTCACTGCCACAGAAGAACGACAATAACTCACCCTGTACGTAACTATTAATTTAGCAATGTGCTAGGAATCTCGATCGATTATTAATTACTAGACTGTGGAGAAAAAATTCTGGAATTCGACAGAATTCACTACGATTTTCATTTATTTCATTTATTAGAAAATGAGATTTTATTTCATTCGACGTTCTCGAAATTCGTCTAGGAAAATTGCAAATTCCCATAAACATATCCGCAGTCTATTAATCACATTCCCTAGATTTTTATTGACACGTAAGGCAAAGATTTGTTTCATCAGTAAAATATTCAATTACCATAGAAAGGTATTCAGCTGTCTTCAGCTGAATTAATTTAAAAGAGATGCTGGTAGCAATGTCGACAGGCTACCAGCAAATACAGTATCAACAATAAGTATAATACGAGAGAAAGATATATATTTAATATATTTTTCAATGCCGGTATTAAACGACGGAGAATAACAAAATTCTGAAAATAGGATAGCGGCGCCATCCGTCGGCAATGCTTAGAACCTGAACACAATGATACGTTATCGGCGACATAGGCAAGTGGACACAGCTGGGCGCGGGGATAACGTGGAAACAGTGATCTGAAATACCAACATCGCTAAAAGTTCCGCTCTGCCAACGAGATACAGTCAATATTCGATGGACGCAAGCGCCTCGGCGAGAGAGACACTATTTTTTTGTGCTTCGAAGACCGAGCCGAACGTAGAAAAGGACAGCGCGTGTAAACAGAGACCGCGCGCGGCCGAAGCGCAGCAAAAAATAGCGCACCGATGAGACCGCTTCATGCAATAAATGAAACTTGTTTGTTTTTACTTATTATCACGTTTTTTTTCAAATGAAATTTCACCAACATATTTGTGACATTTTTCTGATATATTAACACTAAACGTACCGAGCTATAAAAGCAACAGGCACGTGGTTGCCTTATAAAAATGACAAGAATTAATTTATTCAGACTTTGCGCGGTTTTTATTATAATATGTGCTCTAATAAAAATATTTATTAAATCATTTCTTACGAAAGCATCTTTATAATTTCGTTAATTGTGAAATAGAAAAATCTAGAACCGGTCGTGGTACGTTTAGTGTTCAATAAGATATAATTTGGCCCATATTTACTGTACCCACATGTAAAGCATAGTGTACGTTCATACCGTCAATTATAAACCACTAAATACAATTGAAATTATATCGTGTTTAGTGTCATTTTAATCAGAAAAATGCCACGAATAAGTTTATGAAAATCTCATAAAGAAATAATGAAAAATAAAGAAGTTTTGTAATTGGATTGGTAGTGGTTCACACCGATATACCTGACCCGCGGTGTCGCCCCGCAGTGGAGGGATATGTTTTTTTGCATCCAACGTGAACCACCTTCTTGCGTCCATAGAATATTTACCGTATTTCTGTTCCCACAGATCCTTGGAACATTTATATATACAAAAATGATGTATAAAAATTTTATTTCCAGGGTCATCCATGATGGTCCGTGTCACTCACGTGATCGATCCATTCTGCTTTTACGTTCAGCCAATGCAAAACCGAAAAGACATATTAGAGCTGCAGAAAGAACTGAAAACATTAGAGAACAACCCATTCGTTGAATCGTCGGAAGTGAAAATCAGTATGAAAATCAAATTATTCTCTATGTTTCTGTAACTGTAAATATTATCATCGGAAAAGAGAAGGAACAGAAATGTTGCCTTGTCTATATTCGATTTGGAAAATCTAACTGTTGATAAATGAATTCTTTAAGATTTTTAATATTGTTTCACAGATGGTCTGTACGCTGTACAATCGTCCCTGGACCGCGTCTGGTATCGTGGGCGTGTTGTTAATAAAAATACTGCGAACGATGACGAAACATACACAGTTTTCTTCATTGACTACGGTATACAAGAAGAGAATGTACCCTTAACGAAAATGAGGAACATTGTACCGAGTCTTGCGACGTTACCTGTGATGGTTTATAGGTGTTCGCTATTCGATATCGTTCCAAATGGTGGCCACTGGGATACCAATGCCATCGAGGCTTTCAAAAGACTCTTGACCACGTAAGCAATAATCCTCGAGAACTATGAATGACTCCGTAACGATTTTATTAATTTTACGTGCGCATGAGTATGAATTTTAACAAGATTTCCATTCGAACAGGCACGACATGGTGTCGATGAGTATCTCAAGCGTGAACGGAGACACGTTCTACGTTGATATCTGTGCTGCGTCTTATAAAGGTAGTGGCATGATATCCGCAAAAGAGTCCCTAACATTCATGAAACATGGCACTCGCGTCTCTACGGACAAGCTAATAGTAAATATCCGAATTATTGGGACGAAAGTTCGTAGCGTTTGTAAATTAAAATTGAAAGCTGAAATTCAGATATTTATTCAATAACATATTTTCCATTCTGTTCTATTACCTTTTGTCATTTTCGAGGTAGCTTATTGAATAAACATGTGATTAAATACCTTCATTTCGTCTTCGATTCTTAATTTGAAAACGCTACGAACTTTCTTTCCAACCTTATAAACATTCTTCGCTTTACACTGCAAGTATTAATTTTTCCTGCTCGCAGAGAATAAACCCTTACTCGACGAGGACGTATTTCAAAGAAGATCTGCCGATGGAGTATTACATGCAATGCGAGATTCTGTTCGTTGAATCACCCAGTTGCATATACGTTCGAAAGGTAAGCCAATTATATTTTCATCAATCATTTAATTTTGATTTTAACAGACGTATGTGATTATTTATTGACAGAAAAAGGCGTGCAGGACACAATTTAGCAAACTAGCTCGCGAGATGATGGAGACTTACGAACACGCGGAGTCCGATGACTATATAACTGCACCCTGCAAAGGTAACGTGTGCGAGATGAGTGGTTTATTACCACGTTTTTATTAGCTCGCTTTCTTGTCTGTCTTTCTGTTTGTTTGTTCCATACAAATTTTGCAATTGATTTTAAACTAACTTCCCGATGAGCTAGAGACTTGAAACTTTGAACATAGCCCAAAGACGCGGTCGCAATACCGTCTGAAATTTACTACATGTCCCTGTTATTATAACCTCATCAAAATGTTTAAAATCGATTGAAAAAAATTTTTTAAATGAAAAAAATACCACGTTTTTAAGACGGACTAAAAAGTGTAAAATAATTTTTCCTAGCCCCATACAGATAGTCCTGAAAATTTGTGATTGTGAATTTGTAATAGCTATGAAGATACTTGAATGAAGATAAAACTGAAGATTTAAAACGAAAAACGTGGGGCGCAAGACTTAAGTGAACTATTCATGCATCAATTATCTATTGTGCGTCTCCCATTGTGCGCCCCACGTTATTCGTTTTAAATCTTACAAGTATTTTCATAGCTATTAAAAATTCACAATCACAAATTTTCAGGACTGTCTGCGTATGGAGCTAGAAAAAATTATTTTATACTTTTTAGTCCTTAAAAACATGGTATTTTTTTCAATATTCTCGAAGAATCAAATAAACGTTGATCTGTCCACAGATTTACCATGCGCAGCGCGCGACACCGACGGCAATTGGCACAGGGGTATAATATGCGAAGTCACCGAGAACACTGTGAAAGTCTTCTTCGTCGACTTAGGATACTCGCTGATATTGAGTTACGATAGCATAAGAACCCTCTCGAAGAATTTCTTAAGTTGCAAGACCCAGGTGAGAATTTCTCAACAGATTGTTCGTCCGAATTTATTGTTGCGTTTACTTTCATGATTTTATAAATTGACTACTAGACTGCGGATCTCTTTATACATTTACAAATAGTGAGATCGAGCAGATGAAATTCGAAATAGTTTGGAGAATTTCAAAAATTCAACATGTCGATACATATACGAATTTCTCTTTTCGTTAGGCTATAAAACTTTCGTTGAAAAATATCAAACCGCACAACGGAAGCAAGGACCAGTGGGGACTGGCGACAGTTGAATTCCTAAAAAGAGTCCTGAAAACATCGACATCTGTTAGGGTTATCGCTTTGGACAAGTTTGGGGATACGTACATTGCGTGTGTACAAACAACAGACGAAGGAGACGTTTCTCATTTGCTGATTAAACATAAGCTTGCGATGAGCACGAAGATAAGGTAAATATTTTTAGCCTTCGCATGGTAATGTGCTTCAGCTTCAGATTTCTGAAAAGAATTATTATACGAATAAAATTAAATGTGTTTGTTTACTTCTTATCCTGTGTTATTCTTTATCCCAAGTTTATTAAAAACGAGGCTATTTATGAAATTCATTTATCGGGGTCTAAAGAATCCCACCTTACTATTTATGGTGTAATTAGTCCTTACCTTGCGAGGATTAACATATGATTATCCTCGGTATTTAATGAGCCACGTTTGATTATTTCCCGCAACAGTCTAAATATGAATAAACAAAAGAATTCGAACAAAAAGTGGAAGAGAAAACGGATTCTAAGTTACGGAGAGGACCCGAGACCAACGAGTCCACTGGAGATCCCAGAAGAGCTGAAGGAAATGTCGAAATCATTCAGCAGACCGAGCGAGGTGGACACAAATCCTAAAAGTTCGACCGAGTTGAAGGAAAAGGAGGATCCTTTTAAAGTTCAAGTTATACTGAATCAAGTGGTGTCTCCGGATTGCATTTATGTGTCCGATGCTATGTGCAACCAAGGCGATATTGAGAAAATGATATGGCAGATGCAACAATTTTACAGTAAATATCGTTCCGCGGACAAAGTTTGGAAAGAGGGTGCGGTGTGCGCAGCATTGACGAAGAACAATACGTACTATCGGGCCACAATTGTTGAAATGAAAGAGAACGACCAAGTAGTGGTGTTTTTATACGACCTGGGTCTCGAGGAGACAGTACTACTAACAGATTTACAGTCGCTGTATCCACCGTTCTTCAAGGTACCAGCTTACGGTTTTAAAATCAAATTGGCTGGCATACTGCCTTGCGGAGGATCAACGAAATGGCCGTCGTTGTCCTGCGAGATGCTCAAAGAAATCACCACTGATAATTGCAATTGCATGTTCTATATATCGAAGCTGGTAAGCACTTTTACATCACGCAAGGTGGTCCACCGAAATATCTCCTTTATTTCTGCAACGTTCGAAGGTGATTAGAAGGTAGACTGCGGATGTTTATGGAATTTTGAATTTGTGTAGACGAATTTGAAGAAAGTGGAATAAAATACAATCTTATTTCCAGTGGTAGTAGCCTTTGCAGATCTCAACAAGATAAAAGTTGTATTAAATTCTGTCGAATTTTATATTCCGCCCTTTTCTGAACATTTTCAGAAGCCCTAGATGCATAAAGATCCGCAGTCTAGTGATGAGAATCGAAGTTCCGAAGCTTCGAATTTCGAAACTTATAGTAAATTGTTAGAAGATTAAAAATATTTGCTTTTATGCGCAATCTTTCCTCACCACGCAGGAAGAGGACGATATAACACAATCCGCGATCCCAGTTGAGCTATGGATAAAACAGAAAAAAGTGGACGGACCTCTGTTTCCAACCAGAATAGAAATCAATTCTGTGAACAGAATGCTCGTCGAGAAAGGCGTTGCACTGCCCATCAAAGAGTACGTAAAAATCTTCTGCTCGTAATTTGTGATTTCTTTTTTGTATTTCAAACCTATTTACCTTTTTAAATCGTTAGGTACGCGAAGAAGCGTGACAAGATCCTGGCTATCGAATTGAAGACGCAATTGCTTAAGAAATTAGAGAGATTGACGAAAACGAAATCGAAAGTGAAGTGGTTCAAAATCGAGGATTGCCCTAAAGAATCGAATGCTGAACCGGAATCGTACCTGACATACTCTGATTCCAGTTCCTCAAGCACGGAAGAATGCAACATGGAGGAAGAATTTGATAACATTCCATCGTTGCCTAAATTAACAGCATGGTTGCCAGCTAAGGATATATCAGAGGACAAATTTATCGCTATGCCTACGTATTTGGACCACGATGGATATTTATATTTATATTCTATGGAACAAAGTACGTACGCTCTAAATAATTATTGCATTTCTGGAATAGCGCAACAAATTTGAATTTCCTCCAAGAACTTTAACTCTGGATAACTAATTTCTGAATTTCTTAATTTTAATCAGTTTGTGTAATTTATTTCTTAATTAGTTTGTATATTCAGTTCTATATTAGTTTCTTTCTTTGTATGAATATAAAATCGATATAATACTCTGGTATAACACTCTGATAAAATCGATATAATAATCTGGATAACTAATTTCTTAATTACAACATATATTATTTCCTAGGTGCAGGAATTCTCGCAGGTATCGAACGGAAACTGGAGAAATTGTATAAAAATTGTACATTAGAATTGTGCGATACTGTTTGGTCTATAGGATACATGTGCATTGCTCAATATCATGCGAACAAGAAATGGTATCGAGGAAAGGTTGTGAAGATCTTGGAGAACGATGTAGTCGAAGTACAAACATTTTATTATTCAATTCGAGTGTATGGCAATCTTCTCGCTCACTCTGTTTAATACTACGAACGCTATATGTTTCAGGTGGAATTTGTAGATTATGGTAATGTCGAGGAGTGTCCAGTCGGAACTCTGAAAAAACAAGTGGTGTTGGAAAATATTCCCATACAATCTACCAAATGTTTAATTTACGGATTGGAACCGGTAACGTATTATTTATCGTAGAAACATTGGAAACAAGACTGTTCTTTTGTCATTTAACATTTTTTCTAATAGGACAATGACACCGGAAAGTGGACAACGTCCGAATTAGACAAAATACATAGTCTCCTCATCGATAAGAAGTGTATAGTATCCGTCTTGGATAGAACTGATACGTTTTATGTCGTGAGTAACGAAAATATATAAAAATCTGTTACACACGTTGAAAATTCAATTTCATCGAAACTGATCGATTGGTTGACAAGTGTTGTATAGGTTTAAAAATCCTTCCAGATTTCCGTAAATATAGTCGTGCCCAACCAGAAGGATAGGACGATAGATCTGATTTCATTTCTGGTCAGTAATTGCGGTTTCAAAATTAAACCAGACATAATGGATGTGTCTGACGTAGCCTTCGAGACGATGGTTGCTTCGGATGAAGAAGCGGAAGATAAAGTAGACACCATGGAAGAAACTCCGGATAAAGTTGTCAGTGGATTTTCCACGGTGTTGCAAAACATGTTTGAGGTGGATAACAGTAACAATTGTAGCGTCGCTACAACCGACGTTGAAAATTTATCTTGGTCGAAAGGAAAGCAAAATTTGGTTGCGTCTACCCCTTACGTTGTGTCCGAGGAGACTCTCCTAATCAATTTCGAGGTGATCACTGTGCCACAAAATGCTGAGTACATTGAAATCGAACTATCCTCCAGCCTCTCCGCTACAAAATTTTTTGTTCAGTTCAAAGAGAACGCACATCTACCGGTACGTAAGAAAATTGAATTGATTCGCAATATGAATGGATATGTTACGGTTCTCCTTTTTTAGATCTTGAACGAAAACTACAAGCAGTATATACGAATCATGGCAGACTTGCAGGAGAATGCCTCGAAGCAACCGATGATCACGACTATTGCGCCTGGTAAGCGTTAATTGCTATCAAATACATATTGTGACTAACTTAGCTAGAGAGACAAACTAAAGAATTTAGATTTAATTATAATTTTGCCACTGGATTTTGTTCTAAATGAAATATGCTGCAGTACATGCGAAATTAGGGGGGGTTTAAGTCATCATTTCGCCGGTTTAGAATTTCTTTAAAAATTACAGGCCTTCAAAGTTTCCAATTTTTGTCCATTTTACGGCGAAAACGGGCCTCGCTTACGAATTTTTATCTCGGGAACTGCTCGTCCGATTGAGCTGTATTTTTTTTCGTTTTATTCAGGAAGGATTGGGCTATCACAAAATAATTTTTTTAACCTCGATAATAGACTTTATAAATGAAAAATGTAAACAAATTCTTTTCTTTTAAATTGTACATTTATGTTTTAAAATAATTTCAATTTGATTCACAGACATTCCGTGCTGCGCAAAATTTGAGGAGGACAATTTGTGGTACAGATGTTTGATAATCGAGACCACCTCTATTGATGATGATTCCGATGATGTTCAAGTGAAGTTACAATACGTGGACTTCGGCAACGAAGAGTACAGAAGAATTAATCCTCAAAAGTAAGTAGCATTTAGCTTCTCTTAAGCTCGTTCAATATTGCTAACGTAACTCTGTTTTATTTACACGACAGGTCTGAATTATATTCTCTGAAGAAAGACTGGTTAGGTGTACAAACTATAGCGATCAAATGCAAATTATGGAACATAGAGATATCCCCCTCGGCAAATCGAAACGTTTATTTACCGAAAATACAAGAAATGTACGGGAGAGTTGTGATAGCTACTGTTAAGGTAAGTGTACTACATTGTTCACGAATAATTTCATATTTCCAAGTATTAAAGTTGTTATAAAAATCTTTTTAGGAAATCGATGAAGAGTTTATGAGTCTCGAATTATACGATGACAAAGATCGCAAAGAACTTCTGTATAGTTCGCTTATCGACGAAGGCCAGTTTAAAGTTATAACAAAAGGAGAGGATGAAGATGCTACAAGTATTAGCGAATAGTTCATTTTTATAACGTACATCTCGATACATTTATACGAGATAATTAATCCCTGATTTATGTTTCTAAAAATTTATTCGCCACACGTGTTGGTTATTATACAGTACAGTTTCGGATAAGCTTAAAAATTCCTAAAAACACAAACTTTAGCGTTGCGTACTTTTCGCGATTTGCTCCTTAAGCACTAAAATACTTTGTCTTTGTTCGGGTGGTAACATGGCTATTTGTTCGTCTGACAATTGCAACACTTGCATTATCAGAGCAGCCTGCAAGAAAATTGTTTAATTACTTTAAGTTCTTTCTTACAACATACTCAATAGACTATGTAATAATTTATGTATTTTCATATAAAAACAAATTAATAGATTCACATGTACCTTTTCTTGATCCGATGCTCCGCTGGGTATATTTCCTCCTGAAGGCATTCCTGCCATGAGTCTCGATGTTGCGGTTGCAGTGGAAGTTGTTAGCGCAGTTACAGGGACAGCTGCATTCGTTGCGCCAACATTTGCAGGTTGAACAGCGGGTGCAGCAACTGGTCTTGGTACCACTGGCGGGGCCACTGGCACTGGCGCTGCAAAATTAAAAATCCAATAAATAAAATAAAAAGCAATACTATCGACACCAATGATACAAAACATTCTACGAAAGTATCGATAGCATTTTGATACCCGCTTAATATTTCTACGCAACTTTCAATAAACGTTTATCAGATTCTCTGAAAATTTTGCCACTTATTTACCAAACATTTCACCGATAAACGTTTACATTTATCTGACGTTTACCTAAATTAATCTGGGGAGACTTACGATTTGCTTTGGTAATCCTAGGATCAATAGGCATCCTGGGGTCTCGAGGATCCCTCGGATCCCTGCCGAATCGATCTGTTCTCGGATCACGGCAGAAGCTGAAAGTACAAACGATTTTAAAGAACTCTTAAACATAAAACTCGGAAATTATCTAATGTAATGATGAAACCTCTCAACTCCTTCGACAGGAAGAGCGCTGTAAAACACAGTGTACTTTTTAATTACAATATTACCGTTGACTGGTTCACGCTACGGAAATGGTACTTACTTATCTGCGATGTTAAACGTTGCCAGTCCTCTGGGATCCGCAGTAGCTGTTACAGGTGGAGGTGCGGTGACAGGTGCTGGTGGCACTTGCGGTCCTCGTAGATCTTGATCCATTCTAGCCAAACGTGGATCCATTTGTCTGTCCAATGTTCGTAGGTCAACGTCTTGCCCTGTAATAAATCGATCAATAAATATAACACTGTGAACATAAGGGTTTTTCTTATTTTTTAAGATAAACTGAAGAATATCCTGAAAAATTGGGGTCTCTCCATCTTTAACGATTGTTTAAACATGTCTAATATCACTGTATATGGGAAAGTCTACAGAATCTTCTGCTGTAAAGAACAATTCAATATCTTTTATTACAACATCGGAATATTTGTTTAAAGTTGGAAAATATGTCTTTCTTTCAAAATCAAATTTCTCAAAAACCGTGCATCTAGTGAAAACTAAGAATCGCATAGTGAAAATCGAAATGTCAAAAGAAAAGTTGAAATTTGTTGGATTGTGATCAGTCAAAAGATCATTTTCTAAATATTCGTACCAGCAAATATTGGTGCCGGAGGATTGGTAACCGGTGCTGGTCTCGCAGGAGCCCACGGTTCCTCTATTCTCGGTACGATAGGATGCACAGCAGGCTTGTCGGTAGGTGTCAACACGCTTGGAATTGGATTCGCTTTATGCAACATATTCACTGCTGTATGAGGATCCACTATCCTCATGACAACCTGCGCTTGTAGCAGGGCGTACGCCAATTGAGGATTTTGCAGCAGCATTTGCCTCGCCTCGTTCGGATTGTTTTGCACGCACAGTTTCATCTGTTTCATAAGCTCGAACATCTGTTCCGGCGGCAACGATGCCACAGCTTTGCTGATGGCTTCTGGAGCTTTGTCAGCTTGCACTGCCTCCCCATACGGGTTCTCCGTGTTCTGTCCTTGCAGAAGACTCTGCATTTCCATCCGACTTTTCTCCGTGCAAGCATTGTCCACGCGCAACGTCCTTCCTCCGATCTCGTAACCGTTCAAGTTCCGCATAGCACTGAGCGCGGTTTCTTGGTCCTTGTACTCGCAGAAACCATAGCCTTTGGGTTTGCCGGTTTCTCGATCGAATACCAATCTGTTCGAACAAGGATTAAACTTCATGTACGTTGCTGGAGAAAGAGTAAATTGTACAGAATTGTGCCCATAATTATGAAACTGGTCTAAGTCATATATTTCTTGTTTCTAGATGTATTTCAAGCTCGCTAGCTATTCTCATAAAGCTGCTGGAGCTTTATGCTTCCAAATAATGCAAATTTGGGAGCGACTGTTGCCTAGATTAATCTTTTATCTAGCGTATTCCGCACCCTTGCAATCATGGAAACGTATTCTCTGTTGCTGGGAAGGACCTAGCCCTACATTGTGCGCTCATAAAATAGTAAATAAACAATTCTAACAGGACTGTCAAACGAAGAACAGTTTCAATAAAGAGTAACGCAGAAGAGAGACTTACTTGAAAGACAGCACCGGTCCAACCTCGCTGAAAATATCCTTTAAATTCTCCTCGGTGGCTTCGTACGGGATATTCCCGACTAGAAAAGCAAATCCGACCCGTTTGGAGGTTATATGTTATTATAAAGCAAAATCTCTAAATGATTTGAATAATCGGAGAACAAACAATATTTCTTACCGAAAACACTGCGCATAGACTTGTCCATCAGCGACTGATCGGAAATAGTTGAATTGCTCATTTTTCCGATTTATTTGCTTTTGTTTACAATTCGAAATTCAAATACACCTGCTTACTCGATTCCCGTCATAGGAACATCAAGCGAAACTCAGTTCGCATTTTCGCATCCGTTGTCACACGGGGGCACCGACGCGCCCTCTGCCGGATGTCGATAATGTAGATTCTTATATTGTCGATAATGTGAATCTCTGTCTCTCGATAGTCTCTCGTCTATCAGTTTGAGCGTTTCGCCGCTGCGTCAAGCGGCGCTATTTTGAGATTTTCCGGAGCAGATGATTCGGCAAGAATCATTTGCGCTGGAACAAACATTTAATATTTTCTTATTTTCTAACATAATAGCTTGACTTTATCGAACGATACAGTTCCACTAAAGTCCAATGAATGTTGCACGACGTGTAAAGTATCTCGCCATTGAAGATTCAATGAATTCGCCATGAGAAAAAATTGAGAGTTGGCAGGAATTGCAGAAGAAAATACTATAAGTTTTGTACTGAATTTAACACTGAAAATTTCGATCGAAATATTGGATTCGTCTCTGCCGACTATCTTTTTGTTTCAATCGACTCTATGAAAGCGCAAGTGCTATATGGCACAAGGACAGCGTATGCTACACTGATCTCGTCTCCGTGCGACCCGAACCGAGTGGCTCTCAACATCCTCGTGGTAATGTTCGAAATAATTAATTAATATTTGAGAAAAGCATTTCCTTCAAACGACAACATTTTTCATAGATACCCTTCTGTCTTCACTGTAAGCTCCCGAAACCTCATTTCCATCGGTTGGTTGGTTCCAGTCCTATGATTTATTGAAAAAAAAAGGGAAATCAAGACGCTATTCACACGAAATTGAACGAAACTGTTTCAAATAACGATACGGTTGATAAATGATTCTCGCTTGCAAACAAGAGACTAGATTTTGCAAAACCCGAGATACCACTGTGGAAAGATGATTGCAAAACGGCCCGTACAAAGAATGTTTCGCTCCACGGTGAATGGAACTTTCGCGCGAATCCTTTCATTAGCTCGTCCGGTCGAAAAACAATGCCGGAGCCAATTAAACCCGTTTAAGCCGTCTATTACGTAATAGACGTAGTGAGTGACCATTGTCATTGTCTTTCACGAATGATTCCGAGCGATCATCAGCCATTTGCGCGGCTCGTCTAGACGAGCGCCTGGAATTAATGGAACGCGTACAATGAGTCTAGATAATTAACGAAGAGATTATTTTACGGTTGAACGTCCCGTCAAGCATGAACATTCGACTAATGTAATTATTATTCGTAGCCCAAGATATAGAACATTTTTCTGATAGCGTCGGCTATGTGTCGCTTCTCGCGAATAATTAAGCAGAGCAATGGCTGCAAGAATACATTGTTCGCAATGTCGTCATAGTAATATGAATTATAATAGGACATTGTTCCACGTAGGCAAATTCCGTTTTTATCCGGTTGCGTTGTCACGTGGCGTAATCGTATGCTAATGCGTCGCCAATGAGAGTTAAGAGTGTGACCTTTCAGAGAAGTTCAAGTGCCTTCGAACGGGACTGCGGCTGATAATTAAACAGGCCACAAAGCTTCTTACAAAATCGTGGCTCGTTTCGATACATTCTTTTCCTGGTACAGTAAATCCTCTATAAACGGCCTCGGGGGGATTCGATTGCATTTATCGTAGACGAGACACTATTTTCGAGCTTCAAAGAAGCCTTCGAACGTAGAGAAGGATAGCGCGTGTAAACAGAGACCGCGCGAGGGCGAAGCGACGAGCCGAGATCAGATTACGCAGTGGAGGGGATATTTCTGTTGCGTTTATCGTGTACAGCCTTGTTGCGTTTATAGAGGATCTACCGTACGTACACTGCTGTGCAAGGAAACGAAGCGCTCGACCATATTTCATAGAAAAGCGTAGAAAATCAAATAAGAACAGTTTGGTTGAATAGTTCTGAGAATATTGCGGATTATCTAATACTTTAAATGCAATAAATGAATCAGCGCACTGGGTGCTTCTTTCGTTTGCACACTAGCGTATAACTGGGTTGTCGAAAATTGTGCGATTTTTCATTACGGGACGCTTTGCAATTTTAATTGATTATAATAGACAATCTGAATTACATAAAGAGTCGAATAAATTCGTAGATGGCCGGCTGCATTTGAGCTGCTCAGTAAGAGGATCTATTAGACCCGAGCATGCACGGTGTGGTTAACCCGGTTTCAGTGTCATCAGTGTCATCGATGTGACAACTAGGCCGTCATGAACTCCGGTTCCGCTCGTTATCGTCAGCCTCCTTAAATGTGTTTCACGCGAGAAGGAAGAACGTTCAACTCGCTGAAACTCTATTCTAAGAATCTGCTTTATAGACAATCATTAATTATTGGATTTCTATCTGGAAAATAAACATTGTCGGCATTGATTTTCTCATGGGATGTACGCGCACATCCTGTTTCCTTTCGTTTGTTGGCGGCCCACTTAGTTCATCCGCGCGTATCACAGTTTCTTTCGAAAGCGTGATAAACTTCTGAAATTTATGCGGGGAAGAAAGTCAACCGGGGATCGTTTAAATAAATTTCCATCTGACTCCCATTAATATAACAGGGGTACGGCATTAGCGATTTCAGTTATGTATCTCTTGAGGAAGCATGCTGCCGGAATAGGCGAAACAGTCTCGTTGTAGAATTTACAGGTGCGACTGTGATTGAAACAGTGGAGTTGACAAGTCCAATGTTTCCGCGTAAAGTTACGATTGGCAATAGTTGACCGGATCCCGTAGAATCTATCCACACCGAAGAACCGGTTCCCAATCTCTATCGGGATTCCGAAGGAAAGCAAGAGCGCGAAGGAACCTGTAATCGATTTCCCGAAGACAGCCGTGTTTCATCCCGACTTTTTCGCGAAAGTGAAACTAATCTTCAAACCGAAACAGGTTCGCAGTCTTCTGCCTCTTCGGCGTGCCGATTTCACGTCCGCGGAAACTCGTTCTCGATGAGCGATGTTGGATCGACGGAAAATCCATCGTTCCCGAATTCATTTCCACGAAAATCGGTCGAATTTACTCTGCACAAAACAACAGTAATTTTGTTTCCAAGCGAAAAGCCCTGATAATTCATTCGATTAGTTAACCACGAGTGCTGCAAATGATAACAGTACTTTGACCTTGAGCAGTCACCGAGACGGAAAGATTTGTCTTTGTTTTGTTCAATGGCGCACGCGTGCACGCGATCCTGCGTAAGAAACCATAATAATGTATTAGTAATGCGATTTACGAATGTTACTTGTCAGATCAGAAATTATATCGTTTCTGCCCTGTCATTTATTCCATCGCAGGAGAAACCATAGCGGTCGTCCGGATAATACTTCAGTTTGAAAGTATCATATGAAACAGTGAATATCAGAAAAATCTTATTAGCAACAAATGAATGGTGAGCCTCGTAACAATCGTGTCCCAGTTTATTCAAGATCAAGTCGCAGCACCAGGTCGCTGATAGTCTCGTCGCCCACATACTTTTCTATTGTGTACACCGACTTCCGGTCTCTCATTGATGCAGCTAGCGACGTTGATATCGACGGTTAATCAGGCCATTGTCTTTACCACGGTGGAATATTAATGTCCCCATGCAGTTTATATTTGCAAAGCCGCAAGGGTCTCGGCGCGATTCGACGTAAATCGTGCTCGGGCGTCCGCGACAGAATTAAGTACTCTCACCTGCGTACGAACCCGCCGTTTCACTTCGGGGTCAAGTTTCCAAGGTCGCGCGAAAGTGCTCCGATCGGTGCTCGAACGATTTTTCATCAAAATTCGAATTTAGGGACTTTCAATCGTCATGGTCTTCGGGGCAGCTCTTTCTTGAGCTAGCTCCAGGAAGTTCCACTCGTCGTCCTTCGTTCGTTACAAAGTTGTTAAACAAGATGAAACGCTACTGTACTAAAAACATAATGAGATAATTGGCACAATGGTTCAGGAAATGCGGGACTCAGGGGACCTAATCCGATCACTACGATCATCACATGTCAAAAAGTAAAATTTTTGATAGTAGAGGTTAAGCTAGCCCACCTAATCACTATGATCTTCAGTAAGGTAGCTTTCTTGAGCTAGCTTCAGGAGGTTTCACTCGTTCTTCATTCGTTACAAAATAAACAATGGTTCAGGAAATGAACCATTATGATCCTCACATGTCAAAATAAAATTTTTGATAGCAGCTAGCCAATCACTATGGTCGTAGACAGCTTTCTTGAGCCAGCTCCAAGAGGTGTTAGCTGTCGGTCGTTGTTCATTGAAGAGTATTAGCGAAAGAAGATAGACGGAGCTCTCAAGATCT
Source organism: Lasioglossum marginatum (assembly GCA_028455795.1). Taxonomy (NCBI): domain Eukaryota; kingdom Metazoa; phylum Arthropoda; class Insecta; order Hymenoptera; family Halictidae; genus Lasioglossum; species Lasioglossum marginatum. Next base: position 9,440,638 of record CM052249.1, read on the forward strand.
ACCGTGTAACACAATGAGGATTCCCAAAGGATCTTCGTTTCATCATTTTGCGGATTGCTCGGGAAATTTTCCGCAAGCCGACCATGTCCCAAGTAGAAAGCAAACGGGTTACACCATCCTCCAGATTTACCTGGCACTGTGTTTTGCTGCATCGTTGCAGACGAATTCAAAGCACTCGTTAATTCAGCTCCCCGCTGCGGTTTCCGCGTCTGCGATCGTTCCTTCTATCGATCCTATCGCTGTAACACGCCTACGCGCGGCTTGCGCCGACGTTCCTCGGTAATTAAGCTTATCGACGATCGTATATGTAGTAACAAATAATGGGACTCCGTTTCAATTTGCCGCGACGACCATAACAGCCTCGAAACTGCCGTAGTTCTCGATTCTCTATCGTTTATTCAATACACACCGCCTGCCGACCGTGACGTTTGCCACGGAAGTAACTCTTTTCTATTTCGATACATTTTTTTGCAGTACACCCTATATATTTTCTTCGATATTCTCGTAGATCGTGGCAAGACGAGTCCGACGAGTACCCACAACCATACCATTACAATCATTCGATATCAAGTTGTTCGTGCCTAAATTTTAACATACTTGCTTCAGATGTGAATATCTCGAGGGTTAATGATCGTAAGGGTATGGTTGTGGGTACTCGTCGGACTCGTCCTTCGAAACCCTACAAGAATATCGAAAAAAATATATAGGGTGTCCTGTAAAAAAATTTTAGACTGTAGATTGAAATCGAATATAAGGTACGGTCGTTGTTGTGCTTGCATCAAATATCAACCGGGGGTAGAAAATTCTGCGGAGTAATTGCGTCGACTAGGAGTTCGCAGCGTTGCGTACCCGTTGTTAATCGGTTGTTGCCAGATGCGGATACTTTCTCTCGGCGGATTTCTCGAGAAATATAAAAAGCATTCTTTCTCTTCTTTTTTCTCGCCGGGTGTTGCGCTTTATGAGCGCATAAATACTGACCTGCACCGCGTCTGGCACAGTTTGAATAAATTTCCTAGTATCTCCATAGAAATCGCCATTCACGGTTTAGACACGTTGTCTGAATCGTTGAAATTCCAGAAGAATCTCTATGAAGAGAACTATATTAGAAAATGTCTGCAAAAGCATTGACACTGACACAGTTATTTCCAGTTGTCCGCTCATTAAGTTCACAGGATCTCGTTGTGAATAGAACCTTAACGAACGAATTCTCTTATGCAAATGGAATGTTAAGTGGTTCGGTGGGTCTTCAGCAGATTTACAACCTAAAAGTTAAAATCGTTCGGTTCAGGGAATGGGACCGGTGTGATAAGAAGAAGGTACAGTTCATTGAGATAGGTCTTTGAGTCACGTCATTGTCCGATTCACACTCGGCAAGCTGGTCACGCAGCAACTCGCCTTTTTCTTCCGGGCAACATTTTTCGTACACACCGGCGTTCTCTCACGATCTTATCCACCTCCTCCATTTTCGCTGGCAACCTTTCTCGTAACCCTTTTCGACGACCTAACCCGCACGTGCCGCACCTGAGGTGCCTCCGGGAGGATCTTACATAACAATAACGCTTTGCGTAATCCTGCCATCACACTTTTATTGTTTACTAACTCGATCTTCTAGCTCGACATAGTGGAGAGAAGACAAAATTTCCACTGTGTCGAATTCTCGAATCGGTTTCGCCAGTGGCGGCTCAAGTCGAGTGCTAAAAGAAACAAATTTTAATCTTTAACATAGTAGCTCGTAACGTTCGTGGTATTAAAAATAAGCATAATTTACCATTGAAAATTGAAATAGTTTTTCTAATTTTACCGCGTTTTTATTAGCTCGCTTTCTTAAACTAACTTCCCGGTGAGCTAAAGACTGGAAATTTTAAACAGCTCAGAACTGGATGACAATGCAATATTAAAAAAAAATTTTCTTTTCTAGAACTGTGCGTTCAGGAGAAAAAAAATTTTAATATTAACCGTCACACCTCGCCGTGCGACGTCATCGCGTATTTAAAAAAAAAAGTGGTATTTAAAAAAGAAAATGTACTTTTTTTATTTAAATTTTGTAAATGAATTGAATTTTTTTGTAAGAAAAGATGAATGCTGCGAAATTCGAGGCCTTATGGTATACCCCGGGGCCGCTTAGTCCGCTTACCGTTAAACCAGTGGCGGGTTTAACGGTAAACACCAGAAAAATGTCACGAATATGTCGGTAGAAAAATTTGTTAACGGGGCTGGAACCTTCGTAGATGTGTCGCGAGGTCAATCGGCGAAAGTCATAGTAGCGAGCCGGTTATATGTATAGTGACTTCAGAAAAATCGGCCCAGCTTCGGAGCACCACTTGCTCTCGCTGGCTGCTGACCTACATTTATACCTGCTGATAAATTTCAAAGCAATATTAGATGTACCCAGCTGGTTTGCCTCGAGAATGAAACCGACATTCCGGCCAGAATGATGTATCAGATTGTACTATGCTTTATACTACGCTACCGGTAAACGTTTAACCTCATCATCCCAAACGAACCTCGTTCCGCAGAACCCACGATTTCAAACCTCTGTGAAAACGTTAAAAAATTTTTTCCGGGAACGAATCCACCATGAGTTTAAAGCTTGAAGCTTCCCCTTTGCAACGAGACCTTGAAAATTGTTCTACGATTTTTTTTCACTGTTTTATGACGGTAAAACGAACAACTAGTTCGAACTAGTGGACCTAACTGATACGCCGCTCGTGGTACACCGCACACCCTTCGTTCAAAGATCGATAACTCTGCTGAAAAAAATCGTAGATCAATTTTCAAGGTCTCTTTGTAAAGAGGAAGGCTCAATCTTCAATTCTCTGGTAGATTCATTTCCAGAAAAAATTTTTTAATGTTTCCACAGTGGTTTGAATGAACAGTATTTTTAAGGAAAAATGGGTCTTCGGTTTCTCGTCTGCTACGTCGCGTAAAAATATTTTCAAGGAAAACGATCAACGGGGTGCGAAAGTAGAATGTTCAAGCTTCGAAACGAGCAAAAGTTTATTGCTGTACGATTATTTTTTACGAAATTACAACGATTTAAATATCGACAACTTCCTTCCAGAATTAGCTGTTCTAATGTTGAAATTGTTTAAGCGAATTAGCGCAAAGTGTTTAGTATCGGAGCACACTAAAACCGATCGTGTTACCGGTATTTTTCAGTTACAACACACGCAACGCTAGGGGATAGTTATTGTCCTCGAACGGTGTAAATACTTTCAGCAACACTTACCCGACCATCGAGATAAAACAGCTCCGGTTACCATAGAATGGATTCTAATTCTATCTGTAACGTAGTTACGACATTAACGTCCCTGTGTAACGCAACATTCGTGTAAATGGATGCTCGTTAGAGCTGAGAAAACGTGAATGAGAAAAGGTCTTCCTCGGCGGGATCGTTGGATCCCGGTGAATCCTGCTGCAAAAGGTCGTGCAACTTGTCGATCCGCTCTTAGATTAGAATCCGTAGAACTCCGGGATCGTCGACGGCCAACGATTGCAACATTGCATGCAGACTCGTTGCACTTTGCGCGCCTAATGCAATTTTCCCCGCGAAACAATTACAATATATTTGATTCGTTAATTGAATGACAAGAAATGAGTAGGCGTTCATTAAAACATTAGAGGAAATTCAAAATCCTGTTATATTATTTTCTGTACCTTGGGTAACCAGAAATTTCTGCCTTCTTCTCAAGCAGCCCTGTAGATTTTGGCGAGAAAATGTCAGAAATCCAAGTTTCAATCCCAGAAGATCAGTGGTTGACAAGTTACGAGTGTTCGAAGTTGAGCGATTTTCAGTGTTTTCAAATCGCTCAACTTTGCATACGCGTAACTTCTGAGCCAGCCAATTCCTAACACCGAGACTTGGATTTTCAGCAGTTTCTCGCAAAGATCTACTGGATCGCACAAGAAAAAGGCAAAAATTTCTGGTTGCCCAAGGTGCAGAGCAGCGAAATAAGTTTCTATTTCCCTCCAGCTTGTTGCGAGTCGGGTAGGACATTTTTATCTTGCATTAAACGCAGCCAACGTATCGTTGACTGGCACGAGGAGAACGCCTCTCATAATCGGTCCGCATAAATCCTCGAAGTTGCGCGAGCTCGCTCGACTGAAATTATAATCGGGTCAGGCGATGGTTTATTTTCAACGGCGGAATATTATGCGATCACGATGCAGCAGGCGAAGCAACTTTTCGCCCGAGTTAATGACCATGGATACCTCGTAACGTCGCTACTTTCCCGAGGCTGACACGAAACCGTTGCTACTATCTCTCGTGCGAACGCGTCAGGGTGGAGATTCCGAACTGTTCTAATGCAGTGAGACTGTGTATACTTCTTATCAGACCGTTCAATGGTGAGCCGACACTCGCCAGTTATGAGGCGTAAACACGCTTGCGCGTAATTAATTCTAGACGAATGTTAATTAGCGCGTCGTTAGAGGAAAACTGCGAGAGGCGTGGAAAGCCGATTCTGGAAACAACGGGGAACTAAGTTTCAATTAGTTCTTCTCGCTGGGTATTTATGGTTGTTCAATCATTTAGAAAGAATTGTTGTTCCGTACATGGCCTGGGCAACATCTTCCCCTCTGTCGCTTCACGACTCCCACCACACCGGTTCCCCCACGTGCTTCGCGTCACGTGACCGTGAGGATAGGTCCTCCTACAGTCCACTGGAGGAGTGGGGAGGATCCAGGACTAGGGAGGGGAGTCGCCGGTGGCTCGCGAGCCGCAAGTTACTCAGACCTACTGAAAAATTGATTTTCTCCAATACATTGTCACAGTGTTTACTACCAATTCCACGACCCACCCCCGATAATGAAACCGCAAACATGATTTCGGGTGTGTGTTTCTCGGAAGAACGTGTTCGTGACAGTTTGAAGAAGCAACAGTTCGCAAGTTCGCCGTAAGTTCCGAGCAACCCGCCGCAAATTGCATTATGTCGGATTGATATCGAGTTTCGTCGACCACGTCGGAAAGGTTTCACCGTGAAATTGCACGTCGCGGACCTTCCCCGGTGAACTTTCGCGGAGGTTGACCCAGTCGAGACGAGATTGATTAGGCTCGATTAGCGTGAATAATTGAACTCGTCGGTCGAAAAAGGAAACTGTCGTTCGAGAAATTTATTAGTAAATTATATTCAATCTATGTTTAGAATAACATTTTTGCTTTATTCTTCGGCAAAAGAAATTGCAAAATAAAAATTTTGCTGGAAAATGGTTGACCCTGTAGAAAAGTTCACAGAATCAAGAATAACATTTTCACTTTATCTCTCAGAGAGGTAGAAAATAAAAATTTTTTAAGAAATAGTTGATCATGTAGAAATTCGTAGAATCGAAACAGAAATTGTTCGCAGAATTGCCAGTAAAAAATGGATTGTTAAATGAATGACACGGTGGTTGCAGGCGAGGCGGCAGTTACTCAGCGAGATCGATCGACGCAGGATGAACTTTCGCTACTGGCCAAAATAGGATTACATTTATCAAGACAGATGGTCGCGGCTGTACTATTTGCCGCATGAAAGGCCCAGGAACTCTAATCCCGAAGCTGGAGCTATAAGATAAATGGGGTTCTCGTTCATTATTGGAATTGGTTGCCAGTTCACGGAAGGGAATGGTCAATCGATTCCGTTCGATGCGGTAACCTCGATGAGAATACAGTGGATTAAGAAGGAGCGTCATCCTACACGCGAAACATGGCGGGTCAGTTTCAATTGACCTTCGAATAGAAGACGGAAAGAAAGGTCTCGTTTAATCACGAGCTTGTGATTGGGATTAACCACGACGGATGATCATCGGTCGCGTGGGATTATGTTCTGGAAGAGCACATTTGCCTCGATCGAGGCAGGACCGTCCCCACCGTGGCACCCGCGAGGCGTTTGGTGGGGGAAGCAAGCGTTCGAGGGGGCTCAATGTCATCTGAATGTCACCTATCGCTCAGCTGTTTGTCCCTCCAGCATATTCTGGTACATTCCAGTATAGTCTAGTATCTTTTGCTATATTTTAGTATCTTTTGGTATATTCTGTGTTGGGATGACGAGGTTAGGAAATCAAATACTACTTTATATATTAAGTGTTTATGCACCATGGAATAAACGTCTATCAGTTATAAATTGGTACTGTTCGCATATATTTACTTTACAACTATTACATTGAAACAGAACTAAAGACGGTTAGAAAGAAGAAGGTGTGAGAGGCCCTTCTTAGGCCCTTTTATAATAGACTGCAGGTCAAAAGGGACCTTTCCTCCTCCGCATGTTCCGTGCATTTCGTTGTATACTCCAACATTCTGGTTAATTCTGGTGTATTCTGGTATATCCTGGTATATTTTAGCAAGACCGTCCCCACCACGGCTCCCACGAGGCCCCAGCGACGGAGCTGCGCGCACGAAGGAGAGTTTGGTGGGGGAAGCAAGCGATGGGCCCAGGTCTACATCAATATCACCTATCGATATTTATGTCTTCTCTCTAGCTGGAGGTCTGCAGCCATGTCACGAGTCCAAGCACGATGGTCGCTCGGGGGTTAGCAGCCGAAAAGGTAACGAAGTCTCCGTCGCTTACGGCGGAAGCGACGATTTTAAGTGCAGGCTGAAAGACATATTTCTGGACCGGGCTCTATATTTATCCTGTGGTGTTCACCTATGCGCAGGAGAGGCGCTGAGCGATTTACGCGTCTGGAACTCCCGGCATTCCTCGCGACTTTCTTTGTGTTTTCGTTCCCGCCGTGAAATTCCCGCTGGACGACGAAGACGCCACGCGCCGCCACGCGGAATTCCCGCTTATGGCGGTCGCCTGTTCGAACTCTCCTCTTGCCGGACAGATCCCCTGAGACGACACCCACGAATTTATGGGACACCGTCTGAATTATGCAGCCGTTACTTAGCTCGCCCCAGGACCGTCTTTATCCAACGTATAAAGAGGACAACAAATTCCGAGCGAGTCAGCCGGAAAAGTTTCCTCAGCTTCGACCGACTCGCTGATCAGGGCCAGCGATTTGCTCCTCCGTCAACCGAACAATGCTTCACGAAATCAGTTCGCGGATAGTTTCCGGGTCACTTGGCAGCCCGAGCAGTCCGAGCAAATAGAGGGTCCAGGATGTGTCTCGGTTAGAGCCCTAATATCCGGCGCTGGTTTCACGTCAAACCGAAATTCATCACTGGACTGCGGATCGTTATGCAAAATTAAAAATTTGCAAGAAATAGAAACTAAATTGAATATTATTTCTTCCCCTCATAGATTATTTAAAACCTTTCTGTTCCAAAGTTCACTAACTTTGAAGAAAAATTTTCTAACTCTTCATTCTTTAGTGAATTTTGAGCGCGGATATCTCGGAATATCGCGAAATAGCGGAAAACTGAATGCAGTCAATCTTGTGGCACATTTTGTCAGCTTTCATTTCGTATGGAGTGGTCTTATCGCTAGGACGCATAGTTTCCGAGATATCCGCGCTAGAAGTGGGGACTTTTAGTATGTTTACCTCCTAACTAGTCCGAACAAAGTGCCAAAGCCAAAAATTGTGTTCCTTCCATTTCCCTCTACAACTTTTCGTTGACTATCATTCCACTGGCATTTTCGGTTCTAGCCGAATTATTGGCTGCGAGCAAGAACTCCCTTCGCCCCTGTGCCGCTTGCCATCTCGAGGGACTTCTTGCGATGTACTTTGGGGGAGGGGGGCAGATTGATCATCTTCTTGTTCCTCGATTTACCGGGTTTCACAGGAAAAATCGGAGTTATGTGGCCCCCGGCCAGATTCTCGAGTGCCCGGTGGTCACGGGGCGTTATGAATGTGGTATTCGTTTAGCGTGCTCGCTCTCATCAGCTAATAGCAATAAGCCTGGGAGATCGTGGGCACCATCTTAGCGTCGAGCTCGCGGCGAATCACTTATCAATCCCATCCGTTCGATCACGCGAGATCTTATCTCCAATTGTTCGTCTGAATTATCCTCTTCTTTGGTGCGAGCGAAGTTTCAATTAGCGAAAATTAATCTTCTCGGTAAAAATATGCAATCGGAAGAGGGAACAAAGACGCTGAATGCATTCGGCGATTGCATTGAGATCGATAAATGCAATTATGATATTCTGAGATGAAGGCGTGCCTGCCTCCACCAGAATTCGGGATCTCGCGCGAACGATAAATCTTGACGATGGTTGTTGTTGATCTTCTCGGTCGTTTTGCCGACCGTTTAACCGATATTACGTCAGTTTTGATTAAGCGCCGCTTGATCGCTCCTGGATGATCCGCTGGGAACGCTATTAATACTAGTTTGATAGAAACGCCCGCCACGCGGTCAACAGTTGCGAATGCTTAGGGCAGTTCGGTAGATATTGGTCAGGCTAGATTTTTTTCAGATATATACTCAGAGGAACATTTTTCACAGAAATTCCGATCAGACATTTTACAGAACATTTCTGATTATTAAATTGTTTACGGTTTTATCAGCAAGTAAGTATTGTTTTTCAATGATCGCCACAGCATATATTTTCACTCGATTTGTGGTTATCGCGCGTGTCATCTTCCACCGCATGTTATTATTAATCGGTCTATAGTGAGATATCACTTTAAAAGTAGACTGGGAATTCAGTTACATAACCAATACATTGGAAATGAGCGAGAGACGAGTAAAGTGCATATTACAACAAAAGGTTGGATATTTCAAAATCAGTTGCATAACGATATACCTTCTTGTTGAGATCAATTTGTACGTATTTCTTTTTTTTTGTATAGAGGCTGCTTTGTTCCTCGAGACTATACGTCTCATCGTGCATACTGTGCATACTTTCTGTCGATCGAGGAGCAGACAATTTTTATCAAAGGGCTAATTAGGGTCTCTCTTTTGTTTCTACGCTCTACTAGACTTTCTTTAAACGTCGAACAAAGTAATACGACGGAGGCATTAATTGAGGGCTCGTTACGGACGGAAGCCAATAATGCTTACAAACGATAAGGAAATGCTGCCTCAGTTGAGGGTATGGAGTTGGCAATCTTCGATACTTGGTTAGTAAGATTGTAAAAATTGTAAAATTGCAAAAACTGTAAAATTGTAAAATTAACAATTTGTAAAATTGTAAAATTATCAATTTGTAACATTTTAAAATTATCAATTTGTAACATTTTAAAATTGTAAAATTATCAATTTGTAAAATTGTAGAATTATCAATTTGTAAGATTGTAAAATTGTAAAATTATTAATTTTTGTAAAATTGCAAAATTATCAATTTTTGTAAGATTGTACAATTATCAATTTGTAAAATCGTAAAATTGTAAAATTATCAATTTGTAAAATTGTAAAATTGTAAAATTATCAATTTGTGAAATTGTAAAATTGTAAAATTATCAATTTGTGAAATTGTAAAATTGTAAAATTATCAATTTTTGTTAAATTGTAAAATATTATCAATTTTCGTTAAATTGTAAAATATTATCAATTTTTGTAAAAGTGTAACGTTGTAAAATTATCAATTTGTAAAATTGTAAAATTGTAAAATTATCAATTTGTAAAATTGTAAAATTATCAATTTGTAAGATTGTTAATTTGAAAACTTGTAAAATTGTAAACTTGTAAATTTTTGAAAAAATTCACGAACTAAATATTTCGGTAATACGAATTAATAAAGGTAGATTGATCCGATAAATATCAATGTAATGAATCTAGATTATACATTGAGACTAGATATAAAAACATTAAGAAACCGATTGGGAAATAACCCTACAAATTAATCGACTCTCGAATCTAATCAGAGCAAATCACATTAGATATCTTGCAATATACTCAGGTTGTTTCGAGTGGGAAAGCATTTAGATAAGACAAATTCACTTTTGCAGAGTCCCGACTATAAAAGAGACGTGCATGTTATCCGAGACATAGTCATCATCAACTCTGACAGACAAAATGTCCCGTTCTATCTGCACTGTCTTCGTGGTCCTGGCAATCTTTCAGATTGCTGTTGTCAGCGATGCTGAACAGGGCAGGACTGTAAACTTGAAGTTGACGAATCAGGCGAGTCCGGCAGCTGATTTGGTGAGCAATATTTCCAAGACACTTTCCGGAACATTTCTGAAAATTTTACATTAATTAATTTTATACATCTCTGACAGTTTGATCTTGAACGCGCGAGTAAACGGTTCATCGGAGATTTGACAGTGGGCGAGCATGTGGAAGGGGAATCTGTCCACAGCCAAGAATTCGAGTTTGAAAATGGCCAAAACAAGATTTTCTCTCTGGAATTGGGAGTGACCGTTCCTAACGGTAAATTTTCTCATCTTCACGACCCCCACTCAGCGTGCCTGGGAAATCTGATTGGAAAATTGTACAAATCTGTTTTTTCCTCGCAGGGACCATCCACTACTTCACCGCGGTGAATAAAAAGAATAACACGGTCGTGATCTGCGACACGCCATTAACCCTGGGATCATCGAAGGCTGTGATAAAGCTAAGAATGCCCCCTAACTCGCAGCCCAAGATAGTTTTCACCGCTGCAGTGCATTAGCAAATTTTTCGGATATGAAGAAAAGTAGAAAATCTTGCTCAGAACTGTTCGTTAACTCCTTGCGTTAACCAAACGAAGGTAAAAATAAAAATATTCTGCATTGATTGCGGGAAACAGGAATTACATAAAAATTGATTTCATCCCTTAAACCTCATACGTTCCTGACGGGTGAAAATTCACCCATTTTTACATACTATAAAATGATTGGTCCCTCTTTATCTGTGTTGTGAGACGTATTTCTCTAAAATGTGACGTGATAAATGGAGCAAAGTTTATTAGTTTACAGTGTGAAGCAAAAAGGGGTGAGAAAATATCATAGAATCTTTTATGCAACTGTTTCTGAGGAGCGTATGAGGGTAAGGACTCTGTTACGTTAAAAAAAAATATATAAAAGAAACTTTTTAAAAACGGCGCTTCTATTAAAATGCTCTAAGAAGGAGAAAATAATTTTTATAGACATTAGTGACTATAAATAAAAGCGTAGAGCGCTAAACTATACTGACGTAATCTTCGTGGGCGCTCCACGAATTTTATTTATAGTCACTAATGTCTATAAAAATGATTTTCTCCTTGTTACTGCATTTTAATATAAGCGCGGTTTTTAAAAAGTTTTTTTTATATATTTTTTATTTTCTACTTCTTAGTCTTTACATATCTTGTAATTGATTTTAATTACCACTTCAACCAAGGTCTTTTGTGAAAGAGAAAATATTGTGTTATGATGAGATAATTTATTATCCCGTTTCTATAGCCAAAATAAATAAGTATCCTATTAAATTTGATGTAAGAAAGGAGATGCAAGACCTGTATGACATGATCTACTGAATTACTAGTGATCTATGATGCAAAAGAATGAGGGGATGACTCGGAGAGACGTCTCTTGACGAAGACCGGAATGGGAGTGAGCTCCTTCGGTGCGAAGTGGGGATGAGTCGGAGTGGGAACGCGTAGTGGAGTACGGAGCGCTGTCGCGCGGAGTGGGGATCGCTGAACGCGATGACATACTACCGAGCGTCGCGCGGCGAGGCGTAACGGTTAACATGGACCAATCAGAGGCCCCGGAGAGCCAGGCGTTGGCCGAGCCGGAATCCGTCCGTAGTACACGCGCACCGATTGGTCCTCATGAACATACAGACCAGAAAAAGAGTTAATATTGCGTTGTCATCCAGTTCATATAAATATTAATTTTTTTTTTCTCCTAAACGCACAGTTTAGAAAAGAAAATTTTTTTTTAATAAATCATTGTCATCCAGTTCTGAGCTATGTTTAAAGTTTCAAGTCTCTAGCTCATCGGGGGGTGGTTTAAAATTCGATTACAAGATTTGACGCATGCATGAAACAACAACAACACGGCAAGCTAATATAAGCGTGGTAATATCGTTACATCTTCATAAATGCATAGAGAAGTCTAATAACGATTCTAATAACAATGAACCGTGGGGTTGTAGCGGAGAGGTCGGTTGAAAAGACCCGCGAGAACTGCATAGGAAAACGGGTGAATCGAGCCGCCACGATACCCGCCACCTGTGCATACCTGTCGGCGACACGCATGCAAAAATTCTCGCAGGGGTGTGCGAAAACGTGTGAGCGCGCGCGCGCGCGCGAGCGTCCGCCCGCATGAAACCTGCGCGCCACGAGGTAAAGCTGCCAGTGCTATTCGTCGCCGCAGTGCGATACGGTCGATAGAAGAAAACGTGGTCTGTCTCCGGTGGTTGCAGCTGCCGCAGACATTCTCGTGAAGTCTCGTTCCCTCCTGTCCACCATTCCATCCCGAATTTTCCCCATAAACTCCCCCACGTCGTCCTTGAACCACCCCTAACACGCGCAGGGGTGGCAAACGATCCTCCAACTGCGTCCTCGTTTCGTTCCAAGCAAGATGCAGCGCATACGGCGTCGCCACACCGTATTGACAGTTGCACCGGACGTTTTGTGAGACGTGAAAGTGAATTAATTAATTATGGGTGGAGATTAATTAGACTCTCCAATCGATGGTCGTGAAATTTTTCGAGATCAGTGTGACTCGAGCTTGTTGGATTGATGGTGGAAATGCTGCTCGGGTTCGGCCGCGCCGACTCGAATGAAACTGACATCGGATAAGTGGCCGAGGATAGCACAAATGGCTGCAAAGATCAGCAGATTATCGAACGACAAGGAGACCTCGGTGAAATCAGTTTCCAAACGTACTGAGACACAAGTTTAATTCGAGTTCCATCGACAGCGTATAAGTGTCCGGGAATGTCGCGAACGTCTGCGGGCATCAGCCGGCTACACCTGATTAACTTGATTAACATCGGCAGCATAAAACTAGCATCGTGTCCGACAATGCGGGAAATGTCTGCAATTCGACCCTGAGTCAGTCGTAGAGAAAATTTTAGGATATTCGACCCACGTGACCAACTGACCGATTTCTAAGCATCGTATAAGTGTCCAGCAATGCGGGGAATGTCTGCAATTCGACTCTAAATCAGTTATAGAGGAAATGTTTGAGCTTATTCGACCATTTCTAATCAAGTGACCAACTGATTCAATAAGTGACTGATCTCCAAGCATCGTATCCAGGACTGCGGGAAATGTCTGTAATTAAGTCATAGAGGAAATTTGAACATTTCTAATCGTTCAACGATCCAGCGGATGATCGAGTGATTCCCGAAGAGTGCTCGGCGGTGTCCGAATCGCAGTAGACCGGTATAATAACAGAAGCGGCCGAAGTGCCGCGTGACGAGCCGTGACATTGGACTTTCTCGAATCTGTTTACGGAGCGAGGCAGCTTGCGAACCGGCAGCCTGTCAGCAGCCGGCTCTCCGCCGCCGCCGCCGGAGAAATCATGCCACGCGGAATCCCCGGCCTTGAGAACCCGCGCGTCCCTATCGATCGCTATCGACATCTGGATTAAAGGCTCGAATCGGGGATCGGTTTGACTCATTGTCGAACGGGCGACGTGTCGTTACGTAGTCGACTCTGATAATCGATAACGTAAATATGTACACAGTCGGACGGGCTGAATGAATGGCGGGCAGTCGTGATCGACACAGACGTGACATAACAACTTTCAGGGAAATCGATCGGGGCTGTAAAATCAGTGAGAAGGAAGAACAATATTTTTCGTCGGATCGTTATCTAGATGAACGATCTAGGCGTAGCAGCGTGTGACGATCGATCCTGATCCCTGACAGCCAATCTCGAAGATCGTCGAGGACCTCTAAATTGGACGAAAGATTTTTGAATAAAGTTGGACTAGAGATTAATGAAATAATTGAAAGAATAATATTTTGTCGTCGGACCTGGATCATCGTCTATATCAATGATCTAGGCGTAGCTGCGTGTGACGATCGATCCTGATTCCGGAAAGACAATCTCGAAGATCGTCGAGGACCTCTAAATTGGACTAAAGATTTTTGAATAAAGTTGGACTAGAGATTAACGAAAAAATTCAGACTCCAGTCGGGTCGGAAATTCGTAGAGCCTGGACAGCGGTGTCGTAGAACCAATGAGAACGCAAGAATAATAAATATTGTTCTTGTTATTCATATTTTGTCATCGGACGTGGATCGTCTTCTAGATGAAGAAGAACCTCTAGTTGGACTAAGGATTTTTGAATAAAGTTGGACTAGAAATTAATAAAAAATTTGTAGAGCCTGGGCAGCGTAGGGAGCGGTGGTCCCCCCTCCACCGGGGATAAACTATGTTGTGGTTCTCGAAGACTGGCTGAACCCGAGAGAAGAGTGGTGGGTGTTCGGTGTGTGGGTAGTCGCGAATCGATTTTGCGAGAGGATGCTCCGGTTCCGGGTGGATGTGCAGTTTTTACGTGAAGCCACGTGCCAAGAAGCGTAATTCTGCGAGGCGTGGGGAGGGTTCGGGTCTTGGAAGCATATCGACAACGATATAGGGGGTGTCTTTTCCCAAGTCGCCTGGCGCCTCGTCGTCGTCGAGAAGAATCGATTATTATATAGCGAGCCGGCCACCCCGTCGCCGCAGTACAATGACCTCCAAACCGGGAAGATCCTACAACGTGAGGTAAGATGATCGTCGAGGGGTGCAGGGGAGAACAAAGGGGTAGACGGGAGGAAACGGAGAAAATAACCGTCTTCTCTCCGACATTCGATGCACGTTTTTCTCTGTTTTACTTCCGGCCCGACTCTTTTCCTCGCTGCTTTTTGAAGGGAGCTGCATGATCTAAAGTTAAATGTGGGCTTAGGCGCTCCGGGGATCGCGATATCCCCCGAGTGAGCTCAAAATATTTTTTGGAGGTCGTTGGATCGCCCGATCAGCCGTGCGATTTTTTAGAAAAATTTTGGCATTGGTAATTGGTTAATAAATTATTCCTCTGCGGAAGCAGTGTATCTAGTAAACCAGAAATATTTTTTGGAGGTCGCTGGATCATTAATCTTCCGATCAGCCGTGCGATTTTTCCGAAAAATTTTGGCATTGGTCAGTTAATAAATTATTCTTTTGCGGAAGCAGTGTATCCAGTAATCCAGAAATATTTTTGTAGGTCGCTGGATCATTAATCCTCCGATGAGGCATGTGATTTTTTGCAAAAATTTTGGCATTGGTCAGTGAATTAATTATTCAGCTCCTGTGGAAGCAGTGTATCCAGTAATCCAGAAATATTTTTGGAGATCGCTGGATCATTAATCTTCCGATGAGCCGTGTAATTTTTTGCAAAAATTTCGACATTGGTCAGTGAATTAATTATTCTGCTCCTCCTGGAGCCACAATTGACGTAGTGTTAACGCAGAGATCAATCGGATCTAAAGTAAGGGTTTCGTTCACAATGACAGTCTCCGTAATTACTGAAACGAGCTTACAAAACGCTGTAATGTCGAAAGCAGTATTTACACGAGATTAGAAAATATTCATTTCCTTAACGACCCGAAATTAATGTCTTTCTCGAATCGGATCGCAAGCATCAATTAGTTCGAGAGCGAACGGCGCTCGAGGAGAACGTTTTATCGTCTTTTTAATTTATTCAGAAATTAACTAGGCGAATGATACAGTTGCGGTATAGGCTTACCAACTGATGGATACGTGATCATTAATTCTCTGTGAAAGTCTTAATGGATACATTTCGAATGAAGTGTGCTGAGTGCTGTAATTGACGCGGATAATTATTATATGTATTATTATCATTATTATTGATTGAAGTAGGATATTATTCATTGGAAATATTCATTGGATGGAATTCGTGGGCCCTGCGCTTCTTTCAGAAATTCCCAATTAATTTCTCAGCAAGTGTTTCCGGGTTCGAAGTGTTCCCAGTGACTCAGCGTCTCTCGACATTAGACTAAAATACACAAAAAAGCTTGTTTCCTGTTAGTTGAGCGTTACGGGATCAAATCAGGCGATTTACTACAATTCCACAGGAACTCGGAGCACAGTTAGAGGTTCGTTACTGGCTTCTTCCTGGTTGAACAGCCTTCGGCTTTTCATGCGATAATATTACAGAAAATCGCCTACCAGACGAACTTCACTGCAATCTATGTAACGCACATATTGTATTTACGAAAGCTGTTTCAAGTTTCTGGCATAGCAAATTGGAGAAACATGTGTGTAAAAATATTCCAGTATTTGAACAGAATATTTCTGTTAGCGATTAGATAGGCGTATCTGTTCGCTTTACTATCAAAATAAATATGGAAGCCTCACCCTTCGAACCCCAGTTTTTCTATCGTCTGTTTCTTTAGAGAAGAGCGTGCACAGAAATATTCATCATAATTAATCCAACTCGACTCGAGCACTCAAATATGTTGTTAAACTTAAAATTGAAGAAAGAATGGAATTTCAAAAGATATAATATTTCATACAAATATATGTACGTGCAAATGTGACCTATCGCATGTTGAACATAAAAGTTCACCCCATAAGAATTCGATGGGAACAACATGGGATAGTTGCTCCCGCATTCTCACGGAGTACATTACGTTTTAGTATTACAGCTGCCCCTGGGAATAAAACGTTCGAAGCCCATTTTATAGTTTTGACGAGTCAACAATGAACTTATTGATAGATGCTGTTACTTATATAGCTATTACAACATCTCATATTCCGAAGCAATCTCCTCGAAGAGAAAGGCGCGGCTTGAGAAAGGTAACTCTCGTGTTATTCGCTCACGATTCTCTTTCCATTACAGTGGCCGGATCTAATATTCGGACACTCTAAAAAACACGATAACCTTTTTAATATTGTACTATACGATTTGAACTTTTTTTGGGAAGCTAGAGCAATCAGTTTACTATTGGATGTGAGAAGAAATTTTTTCAAAAATTGCAATTGATCGGAATTGTAGAGAAAATACTAAAAGGCGAATTCTACAACTTTTTGTAATTATTTAGGAACGTACCACTCCTCTCCGATTTTGATGAAATTTAAATATGTTGTAGATTTTGACATTTTGAACAACTTTTTCCTTTTCCGATATAGGGGGGTCGCTTTTAGTTTTTGAGATATTCGCGAAAAACTATTGCTGATACTGTATTGAAATTTCCGTATTCTTGCACGCTCCGTGGCAACGTAAGGCTGCTCCGGCGCGGCGTCTGTTTATTTTTTTCTTGTAAAATGTGTAGCTGCATAACATATTTATATTCCATCAAAATCGGAGAGGAGTGGTACTTTCTAAATAATTACCCAACTTTTTTATGTGGGCCTATATCGAAAATTTAAAAAAACACGTTTTGTAGATCTGTGTGAATTATATGCACTGCGAAAGTCTCATCGAAATCGGTTGACGCGGGAAAAAACGACGGGCATTGAAAGATGTAAGAGTCCTTAGATTTATTTAAATTCAGATTAGATTTATAAATTTTTACTGTCTTTAAACGTTTGTAGATTTTGACGAAATTTTCAGAATATGTTTAATTCACACAGATCTACAAAACGTATTTTTTAAATTCTCAATATACAATAAAAAAATTGTAAAAAGCAACTTTTAGTATTTTTTCTATAATTCCGATCTATAGCAATTTTTGAAAAATATTTCTTTTCACATCCCGTAGTAAACTAATTGCTCTAACTTCCCAAAAAAAGTTCAAATCGTATAGTACAATATTTAAAAAGTTATCGTCTTTTTTAGCGCGTCCGAATATTAATTCCGACCACTGTATATTTGTTGCCTGCCTTATGATATTTAATTTTCTTGGATATAGCCATTCATCCCTTCTAATTATTGTTACAATTAAACCGATTATTCGCGATCGTTTAAAGTGTCACACAGTGTCCCTGTGCTCGCGATAGTCTTTACTTGCTTCCTTTATTGCCCCAATTCGAAAAGCGGCGATTAGGTCCCCCGTAATCGTTTATGGCCGGGCGATACAGATGTGTTGTCACGATACCTGTAATCAGTGAAATAGTTTGCCGCACCCATTAATCACTATACTGTTATCACGACAGCGTCGAAAAGAATCGATTATCACACCGAACTTTTATTTGCGTTTGACCATAAAATTGCTGATAGTTAACCTGTTCTAATTTCGTAAAAAACAATCGTACAGCATCAAACTGGGACTCATTTTATAGCTTGAACATCCTACTTCCGCACCTCGTTGTTCACTTTCCCCAGAAATATTTTTACATGATGCAGCAGTTTAAAAACCGAAGACTCATTTTTCCTTAAAAATAATGTTAATTCAAACCTCTGTAGAAACATTAAAAATTTTTTACTCTTACTGAATCGACCAGGGAATTGAAGAGTGAAGCTTCCTCTTTGCAACGAGACCTTGAAAATTGATCTACGATTTTTTTCAGCAGAGTTATCGATCTTTGAACGAAGGGTATGCGGTGTACCACGAGCGGCGTATCAGTTAGGTCCACTAGTTCGAACTAGTTGTTCGTTTTTCCTTCATAGAACAGTGAAAAAAAATCGTACACTAATTTTTAAGGTCTCGTTGTAAAGAGGAAGCTTCAATCTTCAAATCCGTGGTGGATTCGTTAAGGTAAAAAATTTTTTCACTGTTTTATAAAATGAAAAACGAGGATCTAGCCGAACTAGTGAACACGCGGCTCGTAGTTGTCCGTACACCCTTCGTTCAAAATTCGATAACTCTGCCAAAAAAAATCGTAGATCAATTTTTAAGGTCTCGTTGCAAAGAGGAAACTTCAATCTTCAAACTCATTATGGAGTCATTAAGGTGAAAAATGTTTTAACGTTTTTACAGAGGTTTCAATCCATAGGATTTTCGAAGAGAAACGGGTCTTCGAAGATTTTTCCACAATTCAAAGTTTCTATATTATACACGAGCACAATACTAATCCGAGACAACGCTGATATCGGTATCAATACTGTTTCTCGGGAAGGAGGTCTGTAAATAGAATAAAAGTGGGCAGGTGGTCTTCTTATCGATCAAGCCTAGATTCTTCTGGGGCAAAGACCTACTAAACTGGTGGAAAAATTCAGAAAGGATTAATTTAATGGCAACCTCGACAGTTCCGACACGGTCTTATCAAAAATTCCATTAGCATAACAGTCGTTTCGCAATAATTACATACCCTCAGCTAAATCAACAAACTATTCCTCGAATTCTGATAATTCAAAAACCCGTTTTCGTAAGGTTGTCGAAAACACTTCTCCCACCTTCGTCGCGCTCACTAGGCAGTGGGCTATGGTGGGGAAGTTAATTCAATTAAAATTAAATTTATAAACATCTAAATTGTTCTAGAAAATAAACGGAACAATAGACTCGAGTGATTATTTGTCCGGGCAGTTGTACATATGCAATTTACAGAAAATTGTTTTCGAGTAACCCGGAAAGAGGGTTCTCTTTCGTTAACCCGGTTTTTTGACAAAGATCTGAAAACGTTCTAAGCGACAAAGGCGAGCCGCCGACAGTTTTACTATTCCACTTGACCCAAAAACACCATCTTAAAGCGTAAACTGCGACGGTTTCGTCACGCGTTTCTTCCTCGCCGTGTGAATCGGTTGTACACGTCTTCCACTTTAAACGGCGTCATGCTTCGATGTAAAGCTTTATCAGACTTCCTCCACGCGTTTGTCCCATTCTTCGCTCGCCTCTATTCAAAGGAAACCGAACGTAAGTGCGAAGAATCGTCGCACGAAACGTTTGAAAAATTATTCGTACTGAAAAATACAGTGAAACTTGCCTACAAAGAAAATTGTTCTACATTACTGGACAGTCGCGAACGATCGAACACAATCGCGTGCGAACTGTGTAAAAGCTTCACGGCCGCTGTTATGCTCACACGTAATAACAGTGCGACAAAACAACTGTGTCAAACAAACTGACGACCTGTTTGCGGCCGCGGGAATTTCGCGCATTCTGTTTTTATCGGTTGCGCAATATTCTTCGGAGATAAGCAAGCAATACGTCACCGTCTCAGTTCTGCGAGTTACTTCGTCTTCGAGATGCGTAATATGTAAGTTTAATGATACTTGTATGTACTTGTATGTGTATGCAGAAAAATATACTAATGATATTTAAAAATATTTGTCACAAGTACAGTGACTCCCACTAATATTCGAACACTTTTAAAAAGACAACATTTTTAATATTGGACCCCAGACAGCAACCGACGACTCATAGAATTTTACAACTTCTTTGTGTGGGCCTATATTAAAAATTTTAAAAATACGTTTCGTAGATCTGTGTCAATTATACGCACCGTGAAAGTTTCATCGAAATCGGTTGACGCGGAAGAAAACGACAGGCATTGAAAGATGTAAGAATTCTTAGATACAGGCCGAAAATCGTGAAAATCTGCAATGTTTACCATCTTTAAACGTTTGTAGCCAGCGTTGAGGCAATATTTAAATAAAAATTTAAATAACAAATTATTTGTTAGTTGGATATTGAAATAAAAAGCGAAGATAATTATCTATTATTTGAGCAAGTCTAAATGAATTATTTAAAATAATAAAGTTAAGTATTATTCACAAATACAATTTCAATTATTGTTTGTATTGACAAATGATAAATTAAATTGTATTTTTATTTATTAATAACAGCAGCCCTACGCAGCTAGGCCCTCCGGGTGAGCCCGACCACTGGCGGTATACCTGGAAAGGTTGCTATAGCAGACAAAAAACGGATCAGCTCAAAAAATAGTTGTATTTATGTAAATATTATACATACGGGTAATGACGATATTAATTTCGCCACGCGTTCATTGTATACAAAATACAAGAAATAAGAGAAGACCAAAAACTATTTATTTTATCTCCATCTCAATCCAAATAATAAATAATCTTCCATTTGCAAATAAGAAATAATAAATAGGTCACTTGGGATTATTTAAATCACTTTTATATGAATAAAAAATTTAGTTATTATTTACAATTAAAATCACACGTTTATTTATTATTTAAATTAAAATTTGCCCGACAATGTAGCTCATTGCAACGTCGACCGATTTTCACGAAATTTTCAGAATATTTTTAATTGACACAGATCTACAAAACGTATTTTTTAAATATTTCAATATTGGTCCACATAAAAAAAGGTCGCAAAATGCAACTTTTAGTATTTTTTCACCAATTTGATCAATTTCAATCTTTGAAAAAATGTTTTATCACATCCTGTATAGCAAAGCAATTGCTCTAGCTTCCCAAAAAAAGTTCAAATCGTATAGTACAATATTAAAACAGTTATGTCGTCTTTTTAAGAGTGTCCGAATATTAGTGGGAGTCATTGTATGTATAAAAATATACTAATGATGCTTAACAATATTTGTCACAAGCATGTGCATATTAATGTTATTAATGCACTCAGATCAAACTCTAAGTAATTAGATTTATACTGAACAACTCGTAAGTATAAACGCTACGAAAATAAAAACTCTGAGAAAGTGCTGACGTCACCGAGAAATTGAATACGGGTCAAAAGTGACCCGACTCCTTCCTCGCGGTCGTCCGACGTCTGACGATCGATTACTAATCGATAGATTACAGACGTGACTGGAATGTTCGACCGGTAATAATCTAATCATCAAAAACATTATCGAGCTTGCCAGTCTTCGTCGCCTCGGTTGCCTCGAAAGTGCAGTTTATTGCAGCGCGTTAAACAATTTATTGCATTAAGAAATACATTAATACTATCGGCGCACTGGTTCGATCAATTGTTATTTAAAAGTAATTTTGCAAATTACCACAGTAACATTAACGTTTCTTAATTTAGATCATTTTCAAGAAATAATTAGGTCTGTAAATTATTATAAATTACGCATGTTAAACTATTTATTGCATCATTCTGAAAATCGTAAGATTCGCTGATTAAATCACGCCACTACCATAATAACACAATAATAAGTTTGCTCAAATGATTTACGTGTACGTTGAGACGAATTTATCATTCTTCTTTGTGAAGTGCGAATGGATCTACTGTTCCGAGAAGTATTAAATGATCGATTCCGAGGAGCCAACTACCTTGACATCGAGCATAGTCGATTGTATCGTGAGGTAGTATTTCTTTTCAAAATAAAATGCTTTTTGCCATTTTGTTGAACTTGTATTTTGAAGCGTGCAGATATGCAAAAATTTCCAAGGCCTTCCGCCGATACTATTGTATTGTACTTCTTGGCCCGCGCGAGCAGTATTGTACGAGTTATGCAACCAGCAAACTAATTATCGGTTATTACGCGTTGACATGTTGCCGGTTGCATCAGCAGCCTATTTGGCAAGGCGCGAAAGAATGAAAATAAAAATCGAAAATTTCAGTGCGGTAAGAGAGAGAAATGGTCAAGGCAGAAATGAATAGTGCTGTCATAGTGATCTTGGGAACAAGAGAATGTTAGAAAATTTCATGCTATTAAGGGAACGTTGACGTACACGTCAACGTGCTTTCTTTTTGCGAAAGTTCCAGCACAATAGCAATGGCGGATGATTAGATTCACTTGTCGTGCGGTGTTCCTTTCATGAATTTTTCTGAAGATATCCACTTTTGTGTTTTGAGTATTGAAATAGCCATTCTACCGAGCAACTACTATGTATTTAAATATTAACGCGTGCGATCGGAGCGCTCGATCGTTGCCAATTAATCACTTTGGCAAACATGTAATTAGAAAATAAGTTGTTGTTGATCCGATCGCTCGGAGGCGCCGATGCGATTAATTCATCTGCGGAAAATCCCGACCTTCCTGCAAGCTTACCAAACCTCGATCCGCAGTAAAGAAATATCTGCGTTATTTTTAGTTAAACATTAAAATCCTTCCGAAGATCATTCTGAAAAAATAAAGCAGAGTTTTCACTTAACTGCTTCTCGCACGCTCTATTAAGCGTTTGCTTAACATAATGCCTGAGAATAAAAATAATGCACACTATATTTATTACTCTTGCGCATCGTGGCAAGTGAAATAGTTATTTTCCACTTTCACATTTTTTTTTAATTTGTTCTACAGGATGATCTGGGCATGATCGTTCAGTGTTATTCCATCTTCCTTCGCTATAGTATAGCGACCTCGGGGATCAAATTGCGGTGTGTTTGTAGTGATCCAGACACCGGAAGCCGAACCGGTGATCTTGATAGCGCCATCCTCGAGAGACGTAATCTATTAGCACGTTGCCATTTTATTCGAGACGCAAGAAATATCGAAAATTTACACGAATTTATCTAAATTGATACCATTTCTTTATTAAGACGATATTTCATGCACTTATTAATTGTCGATTTATCTCAAACGAATAAATCGATTTTATTAAAATTAGGAAACCTTAAAAATAATCT
>CM052249.1:9463880-9496417 GCA_028455795.1 Lasioglossum marginatum
AGTTCCTTGATCGGGTTCGTGGACGATTCATAGGTCCGTGGAATTTTGGAAATTATTTTCTGCGTTGTGGTGGGAAAATTGAATATTGATAGTAATTGTCATAAATAAATAAAATCCGCTGTTCGTTGATCAGGTTTGTGGACGATTCACAGATCCATGGATCTTCCGGGAAAACTATTTTATACTGACAGAAGCTCTTTGTCTTGAATCGGGTCGTTTCATAAAGAAATCAAATCAGTGAAAAGCAGAATCTTCTAATTAAATCTGAACACTGATTGTGTGTGTACTTTTCTTGGGAAAAAGATTAAAGTAGAACTGTCGAAAGTATTTCTGTGTGCGCGCGGTTATGGTCGTTGTTTTTCTGCCGTTTAATTGAGCCTAACGCGGTTAGAGCAGTTTTATATTCACCCGAGTTGTGCACGCGCGTTTTTGGCGCACGTTCGCTGCGTGCACACGCATACCGTAGTGGACGTTTGCTTTCTATTTTGTATATTGTATATCCTATACAAGAATTATTCCAGTAAAGTTTTGAAGGTTTTAGATAATTAGAGAAGTTATTATATAGAAAGACTATACCGTTGCACACCATAGAAATCTCCCGTAAATGGCAGAGCGAACATAACAGCAACGTAAAATACGTTTTACTGCTCGATTTAACCATGTTTGGGAAATACCGAAGTAACGCCGGCGTTTTTCTGCGGCAATGAAAACCGACTGTTTTACGTAACGCGATCGTTCTTTTTACATATAGGCTTGTTCAATCGTTTTCCTGATCTTATCTTCAGCGATTAGGCTTGCAACAGGTGCGCACGTTCGACTGAAATCATTCCTATTACCAGACTAAATCTGAGGACATTATACTAATTGTATATGCACACATAATCTACAGTCCCATAATTGTTTTCATCCCTCAATAATATTTTCGCATTACATTATTCTTTATTAATGTTTCAAATTTCACCCAACCAATTTCTTCATGAATGAAAATCCTCTGATAACGAGTTTGAGAAATAAAATAGAAATTGGTTGCATCCTTTGATGATTTTCTCGCATTAAAAAAATATTGTTCAATTTATATGATCTTCACTGTTTCATAAAAATAAAAATCCTCCAATAACTGAACAATAAAATAGAAATTGGTTTCATCCCCTAATGATTTTGAATGTCTCCTATTTTCTACGGTGTTTCGAATAGTCGCGGGTTGTACGAACGGAGTTCACGAAATACGCTTTCTTCGAGCATAATCGCTGGCCATTCGCTGCAGAATCAACAAGTCTTGCTTTTACCTGTTCACCGGAGCCGAACATCGGCCGATCAACGATTTTCAATTTCTCCGACAATATCTGTCGCAGACCTGTTCCAGATATATTTTCTCACATTTTTGCCAAACAAAAAACAAAACTGTCACGCTGTCCGAGAGCTGCTTCATCCGTCGAACGTTCCCACCGAGAGAAATTCGAGTTTAATTGCTCGCGAAATGCGAGTCCGAGGGACACGTGTTACCGCCATTTTCGAAGAGTTTAACGACGGGTTAACGGTTACTGGTTTCGAACTAATGAGTTTTAGACACGAGAAGTTTAACCGGCTGCATGATCTCTCAGATGCACCCGTGGATTTACCGTGCAATTAATTAACAAACTTTTACGCGGGAATAAAAACAACTTTTGCCAGGCGAGCTTACGATGTGAACGTTAACGGAGTGTGTTGGGCATAGTGATTTATTCTGTTACGCAAGGGAAACACGTGTCCATGGATACAGACAAATTTTATTGAAATGCATTAAAATGCTCTTTGAATGCATTTCCAAAAGGAAAATGCATTAAATAACTCTTCAAATGCAGTTCTAAAATAAAAATGCATTAAATGACTCTTTAAATGCATTTCTAAAACAAATGCATGAAATAACTTTTCAAATGCATTTTTAAAAAATGCATTAAATAATTCTTTACATGCATTTCTAAAATAAAAATGCATTAAATAATTCTTTACATACATTTCTAAAATAAAAATGCATTAAATAATTCTTGACATGCATTTCTAAGATAAAAATGTATTAAATAATTCTTCACATGCATTTCTAAGATAAAAATGTATTAAATAATTCTTTACATGTGTTTCTAAAATAAAAATGCATTAAATGACTCTCTAAATGCATTTCTTAAAAAAATGCATGAAATAATTCCTTAAATGCATTTCTTAAAAAATGTATTAGATAATTCTTTGAACGTATTTCTGGAAAAACACATTTAAAAAATGTTTTTGACGCAGAATTTGATGGACGACGTGTCAGTAACGTAATAAAAATAATTTGTTGCAGGTCCCCACGCGTAGGTGGGCCCCTCTCGCAGTCGTTAGCGATGATCCCGCCAACGATGCACGGCCACGAATTCAATCAACCCCTGTCGAGGGTGGTTATGGTTCGTAAAACGGATCAAAGGACCTTCAGCAAGGGCCGGAGGGGTGGCGAGCCTCTTCTGGAAACGGTAACCAGGGAAACCGTCGAGCTTTTCAACGGTGGTAGAGCTGAAAGGAAATACACGTCCGAAACCAGAGACATCGTTACGCCAAAGTCGAACAGGTATGTATCGTTTTCTCTCGAAATGATCGGAAGGGAACTAGTAAAGGAAACCTAACTTCCTGGGACGCGTATAAAAGTGGTATGTTCGACGGACGCCAATCCGTGTCCCCCCTAGCAGAATTTAGTATAATAAATCCAGAAAGTGTTCGAATCGTAATTTCCCCCCCACTTGCGGAAAGTTGACCCTCCCCTCTTTCGCACCCCAAAATGTTACAAATTCAAACCTCTGTAAATACTTTAAAAAATTTTTTCCGGGGCGAATCTACCACGGATTTAAAGCTTGAAGCTTCGTACGATTTTTTTTCATTGTTTTATGACGGAAAAACGAACAACTAGTTCGAACTAGTGGACCTAACTGGTACGCCGCATACCCTTCGTTCAAAGATCGATAACTCTGCTGAAAAAAATCGTAGATCAATTTTCAAGGTCTCGTTGCAAAGAGGAAGCTTCACTCTTCAATTCCCTGGTCTATTCGGTCCCAGTAAAAAATTTTTAATGTTTCTACAGAGTTTTGACGAAAACTAACAGTATGACTAACAGTATTTTTAACGAAAAATGAGTCTTCGGTTCTTAAACTGCCGCATCATGTAAAAATATTTCCGGGGAAAGTGAACAACGGGGTGCGGAAGTAGGATGTTCAAGCTATAAAATGAGTCCCAGTTTGATGCTGTACGATTGTTTTTTACAAAGTTATCGTAGGTTAAAGTTGGCCATTTTTCGAGTACGAAACAAAATACCACTATCCCAGATTTGAACATGACCGATTAACGAATACGATTTTTAGAAGCGTCGCGGAGAACATATCATTCGTTTCTGGGTAAGAATTTTTCAAGATTGAGAAATA
Organism: Lasioglossum marginatum; assembly: GCA_028455795.1. Classification (NCBI taxonomy): domain Eukaryota; kingdom Metazoa; phylum Arthropoda; class Insecta; order Hymenoptera; family Halictidae; genus Lasioglossum; species Lasioglossum marginatum. The sequence goes on from CM052249.1 coordinate 9,467,303, forward strand.
ATTTATGTATGCTCCATCGTTAATTTTCACATTCTATAGACATAACCCTGTGTTTCGTTAGTTGCCAGAACAGTAAGAAGTTTAGCGAAGTTTAATCAGATTTTTCGTTCATTTAGATCCTGATAGAACAAACAATATACATTATAGTATCATACATTTTCATTTTACATCAGTTTCCGTAAGTGTAAATTATAAATATTTACAGTGTGCTCGAATTGAGATACTAATCGAATTAATTTTTCCAAAAATAATTCGGTCACGCTGTATACATAGTTTGAGATCAATTAATTGCTTACTGTCAATTAATTACTGTTGTTCAAATAATTGATGATTCTTCTGTAGTATATCGCTGGTAAGATAATTGATGTTTAGATCAGTTCATCGTCAAGATCATTTGGAGTTGCATGATTCAAATAAAATTGATATTAGAACATTTCTCACTTTGTTACTACGAGAATAACTGTTGCCTGAATATTAACAAAGCATGACATTTGTTGCTCACCGGTGAACGGAGTTGAACAGTGCTTCAGGTTGATTTTGTTTCGATTATTAACCTTAACAAATAATCAACGACAATCAATTACATACATCAAGAATATTGTCCTTGTAAATTATTTGTACTATAGAACAAATAATGATAGTGTATAGCTTATACTAGAATTTTAATCCTAACCTTCTTCGATTAATAACAAACCGCACGAGAGACGTGTGATCGATATTTTCATCCAACTGTGGAGATAACTACCCACGTACATTAATTTACAATTTTTAATCACATTCTCACACATATGAATTCTATTCTCAACACACGTAGATATTATAAACACAGTCACACGTTCGGATGTTCCGAGAGAAACTTCGAATTGCGTTAAATAAATGTAGAAGCTGCAAATTGTTTGGAATACGTGCACAGAATGACGAAACGGTGAAATATTAATTAATTCGACGTATAAAATACAAAATATATACAACGTCGAATAAATTCGGTGGAGTGTCGCGAAAATATCGCGAGCGAACGTTCCGCAGATTAATTATAAGTGCAGCGTTACCAATAATGGTAAAAAAGTCGTTTTTATCGAACTCGATCGACGGTCTTGCCCTTACAGCCTGACCTCTTTACTTTTATATGCAATTTATGCTGTCCTTGCTTATGCAACTGAATAATTTCGCGAGTTGCATATTCTGCGGCTCGATTAATGAACGAGCGTGTGACGTGAAACCTTGGTGCATCGGATCTTCGAATTATTTAATTCCCTTAAAATTATTGAATCAACTGAACAATTTCGATTTGCTACAGACGCCATTGAATTTGTCCAGACAGTATGTCTGCCATCTTCACTTTCATCTCCTCGCAGGCTTGTTTGACTGTCAAATAAACTATACGCACTGGTCGACTCTCGACGATGCACTCCGCAAATATTGCATCGTCGGTGTTTGCCGATGCAGCCGGTCTCGAGGAAGTTAAATGCACAAACAAATAATTGTTGCTCACAACACAGTCGGAGGTCTCTGTGGCTTTCAAGTGTTGTTCGAACCTAATGGAGCAAATTGTACTTGTAAAAATGAAGAGATCGTTCGCATAAATAATTCGTGTAACAAGCATAATTTCTCTCGGGACATCTTGAACATGAAAGCTGAACGATTCCCCTTACTTTGACGGTCGAAAGACAACTTTAGGAGTTTTTTTCATATGAAACTAATGTTGATTAATTTTTGGAAAAATAAGAAAAGGTCAAAGTAGGAGGACCCTGTAACCCTCGAACGGCGGACCATTGTAGTGACGTGCATTCCAGTTGGGTCTAAACTGGCCCACAGTGATATTAGACCTTTAATCTTTTTGCATTTATGGGAAAAATGAGTGGGTGCAATTTAAAACAGTGGAAAGGTTACAATTATTTAAGAGTGCACAAATCTATTTTGTCTCAGCTTGTTAAAATTATTGAAGTCAGAATAAACTGTTCACGTGGCTCCAGTCACTTGCAATTGCTGCAAACAATTTTTATTTTGCATAAAGATTCTTACGTTTGCAACTCTGGGTCAAGATAGACCCGACCACCGTCGTCGGAGGGTACAACTCTATTATTGTGTTGTGTACGTCGTAAATCGTTACCCCTTGTAGTATGCCCTCGCTCAGCGTAAACGGAACGAAAAAGAAGGTGGTTGGCTTTGTCGACCAGCTATCGCCCGAAAGGTATTCACCTAATCACCTAATTAGTATAAAATAATAATTATAGTCTGGCCAGACGGCGCCCCCAACGAAGCCGAACGCTATAAATAAACTTCGTTCGATCATTGGACGGGGAAATGTCTCCCCTACTCTCTGTCTTTCTCCTATCTACGTCATCGTTCTTTTCGGGGCATCGTTAGGGTCGATGAATGGCCTTCTAATTAGTTTGAATGGTAATGAGTGTTGATGTAGGCAACGGCCGCGAAGCCGAGAGAAAGTAGCCTTCAGAATTTCTGAAAACGAGAGTCAACGGGCATACAGGGTGTCCGGAAAATGTTGTACTCGAAGGAGCTTATTCCCCAGGTCATTTCGAGTAACTTTCTCCTTTGCGAAAATCTTCTCCGTGGCTTCGTTCCGGAGTTATTCACGAAAAACACGGACCAGTCACAGCGCGGCATCTACGAACAGGCTCCGCCCCGTCGCGCTGGGATCCGCCTACCGAAGTCGCGCTGCAATTGATCCGCGTTTTTCGCTGATAACTTCTAAACGAAGTGGCGGAGAAGATTTCCACAAAGGAGAAAGTTGTTTTAAATGATCTGGAGAATCTGCCCTTTCGAGTACAAAACTTGTTAGTTCCCTATTCGTTCCCTTAAAATAAAAATGTGTTGTGTGTAACGGTCAAAAGACGATTAACGAAACGGCGTTCGAAGCGCAGAGAGGTAGCGGACCGCGAAGCAGACGGCGCGCAACTTTCCAAATTTACGGTCGCTACCAGAACAATGGGCATCGGTGCGTTCACCGTTAAATCTCTCGGTAAAGGGTTAATAAATTCCCGGTCGGCGCGAGGCAGAGCAAGAAAGAGGATGGAGCAACCTTTCTTCTGGTCGACCGTGGCCGTGGTCGAGGCAGCTCGTAGGAAGAAGGAAGTAAAAGCGAGCGGCGATCGCGTTTGCCGCGCGGCGAGCACGACTCGCTCGCGAAACCTTCGCGTAATTCCTTGATGCGTTACTCTCTCTCTCTCTCTCTCTTTTTCTCTCTCTCTCTCTCGTGTTCTCTCGATTTCTCTCGGCTTCTCTGACGTTACTTCACCACCTGATTGCTGACACTGTAAACGCGCTGAGCTGTTGCGTGACAAAACGAGCACACTCGAAAGAGCTTCTCGCATACTCGAAATTCTGTCGCTTCCAAGGCTTTACGTCGCTTTCAAGTGAATGGCACTGACGGTAAAAATCATTAAAAAATATTTCCATGCAGCTCAAACCCTTCTTCACGAAGTCCCAAATAGAGTTTTGCTCGCCGCAACAGTCGAAACCCATTTATCCTCACGGTAACGTCTCGATAGATCCGACATCTTCGGGCATGTCTTGCGAAAAACCTTGCATAACTTCTTTCTGTATAATTATTTTTTAATGAAACGTTCGCCAGCATGTTCCTGGCATTTCCGCGGTTAAAAAGAGCCCAAACACGATACAATTTCGATCGTTTTTCCGGGTGTAATTCACGATTTAGTGGAACCTCTCTTATCCGAACTGCTCGGCGAAGCGTTACTGTGGAGGCTTCCTTCTCGGCTGGAGGATCTAATGGATCGTGAATGATCCGATCGATCGAAGGGGACACTCGGAATCGATTCTACGCTTTCTACGGTTCGCGTTCGGTCACTTATACCGAGAAGAGAACAGGACTCTCGAGAGTCTGTCCGTGTTCCGAGCGAATTACCGCTTTAATGCCGCGCTTACTTGTTTAATTCGGTTTGATTCAGCATCCTGATGAGCGAGAAACGAGGCTGAAGAGAAACGGATGTTAATTCAACGCGTTCGCCGCCAGACGAATGTGTTTTGCTTGTCCGTCTGGAAACGTTGCACCGAGGAGACCCTTGTTAATCAGAGAAAGTAATGGAGCTGTTCTCCATCCCCCCCCCCCCCCAAACGAAAATAACCGGGCAAACTTTTATTTTCTCTCTTAATTGATCCGCGTTTGTTGCTCCTCGTCGTGGGATTTCTTTTCTTCTCTGCACGATTATAAATCGTTCTGTAAGTCTGATATAATAATTTTCCGAGAGTGAAACTAACAAGCTCTGGACTCACGAGGCACGTTGCTGTTTAGTTTGATTTTAGTACAACATGACGAATCGACTATAATGACTCACGCGAGTATGTTTAATCATCCCCGAAGATCCTAGAAATTGCTTTTGTTCAATCGAACAGCGATAAGATAACATTGTTATCTTGCTGCGGATATAGCCATCGGTCGATCGGTGCAACTAGCAGTTGCAATCCGAAATCTGATCGAGATCTTACAGTGAATTTTATTCGATAGAATCGTCCATTTATTTGTTTAAACGTTCTGTGCTTGATCTGCTAAATAAGTGCAGTAGATCTTCGCAACATGCAAGTGCCTGATACATCAGCGAGGTAGTATAGTGAATGAATGAACAAATAACATTTTACTTCTTCTAGCTTGTCTCGCGAGGGACATTGCCCAAGTGTAGCACAGTGAACAAACACAATGAAATTTATACAGGATATAGTTTGTTGAAAAATATTTATTTATTTTTTCGCTGCTGACTCAGATAGCATCCGACGTCTCATAGACATCTGTTTTACGTGGTTTTCAGGTCTGAACGTCTTATGTCCGAAAAAGACAGGACATCTTAAAGACGTCTATTTGGAGATGTCGTTTTTACATCTGAAATAAGACGTCTTAAAGACGTTTTTTCGGAGATGTCGTCTAAAAAGACGCCTAAGAGACGTCTAAAAGACGCCTAAACTACGTCTAAAAGACGCCTAAACTATGTTTAAAAAACGTCTCTAAGACGTACCGTTTTGTAACACAAGACATTCAGGAGACTTTCGGGAGCCGTTCGGGAGCCGTTCAGACGTCTTTCAGATGTCCGAATGTCTTGCGGCTGGCGCCTTACAGCTGTCTTTGAGACGTCTCTGTGCTATCTGGGGACATTCTTGTCAAGGTGGTGAAAATATCTCTCGATGAAATATTACCAAGAATAGGGTTTTCAAAAGATAAATATGTGTGAAATATTTTTCAACGAACTGTATCCCGTATAAGTTTGATTGAAATCGGCGTTACACATTGGGTAATGTACTCTGTTCGAGGTCTTTCACCCTGAATCACGAATAGCTTGAACGCATCGCTTTCAAAGAGCCGAAAGTTCGAAATCGCTTGCACACATCGCAAACCAAGTCGTAACTAGTCCCGTTGTCCCAAAGGGATTCCCCATAGAAGTTGTTTGTCAGAGCCTGCACTGTGTTCCCACTGTGTTCCCACTGTCCCGAGAATGAAAGGCCCGTTGTCTTTCCCCATCCACCATGTAATCTGTTTAACTTTTGCAGGTCGAGGACGGATTCGGTCAGATCGAAGTCCCCCCTGACAGCGTCGCCGGCATCGCCAGGACCACTGTCCAATTCCCTTCACGGCAGTTTCCATGGTAGTTTAGGCAGCGATGGCATGTCCTACAGCAGCGCCAGGTCATCCTCGGCGTCCCCCGACTCCGCAAGATGCTCGTCCACACCGGTGTGTAATTATGCCGCCCTCTTAATCATTCAAACGTAATGAAAATACGGGACATTTTACTACGTTTTTATTAGCTCGCTTTCTTGTCTGTCTGTCTGTCTGTCTGTTTGTCTGTTTGTCTTTTTTATTGCTAGCTGCTAACATTCGTATTAAGGGGATGAAAACAGCCCTCAAAATTGAAAAGCCTAGTTCTGTCAATATTTCTTTAGAGCTATTTTCACCGGTGTAATATTTTTCAAAAATATTTTAAAAAATATTTTTCATACCGGTGTGTTACACTCGAGTAATGTCCCTTGTTAGTGCATGCGATTTATGCAATTTCTATTGCTTCCACTTTAAAAAAGAATACAGTGCTTATTCGAATAGAATGTACGTGCAAAATTCTAATTCAAGAAATTTCTCTGCGAGAACATTCCGAGAATTGGGGAAATATCGCACCGGAATGACACGCTCCTTAAAAGTGAGCTGGGGGTCGGTAGAAGAATCATTCCCGAAGCTGACAGTCGTGGATTAGTCACCGTTGCGAGAGTAACGATTTCCCAAGGCGATGCACGAGAGCATTCAGACATGTCTCTCGAAAAGGGAACGGTCCTGAGTCATCGGCAGATGACAATGTACCTTGATGTCGGTCGTAGGTACTTTCGGAGGCGTCGCGTGCCGACGCGGAACTCTATTAAAAATTTATTAAAAATTCCGAATAGAAAACCAAAAATTCCAGAACAATTCGTTCAGACAGATCCTTTCGGAAAGCTTCTGAAAAAATTCATTCGGAAAGCTTTTCCGAAAATGGACTCGTTATCGTCGCTTTTCCCGGTACAATGCCTGCGCATGATTTTTCTCGCGCCGCGTCATGATTAATTCATGTGTTCACAGCCCGCTAACTTCACTGGCTCGGTTTCTCCGCAAATTCGCGAATCTCCCGTAATCAAAAAGCAAGAAGACTTGAAATCCCTAGTTTCTCTATCTCCCAATTGATGTGTGCCACTTCGCATGATACCCGCATTATACTACGCTATCAGGAGCCGCGTTTTATCAAGCGTCAGGCGAGCCGCTGCTCTAGATTTGCAAGGAAGTAAGAGTTGCATGTGCTACCGGTTCCGAGGATACCTAAAGTGAGCTGAAGTTTCGCACTATTCTATTTTCGGGGCAGATCATCTGAACGGATAGCATCGTCGCTGTCAAACGTCAGGCATTTTATTGCACCACCCGGTCATACTTTCACCCGGGGATTTGAACAATTTCGGAGCCGAACGAATTCCGGGAGAAACGCGTAACCGTTTTCTTCCGTGGCGTGCTGGTCGTGCTGGAAATGATCGCGTTCCGATAGGACGACGGGAAATCGCTCCAGTCAGTCCTCTACCCATTGACCATTCCACATCTAGGTTATTAGGAACCGTCATCGTCTTTATTGCTGCCTACGCGTCATTTTGTTTTTGAATCGTCGCCGCGCCGGCCGAAAGCTATTTATCTTCGTGAAGTGATCGAGGCGATCGATCTTGTCGGCTTTCCCCCGATTTCATCCTCGAGTGATACTTATCGAATCCGCGGCGAACGACTCCGAGATTTATAGCGCTTATAGCCTCAGCCTAAGTCGTTCATTTAGTCGGGAATTTCGGATGGTCCTCATTAAATTAATTTAAACTCGAGGCCTCCCTCAATTTAAATTAAAAAATAATTTTTACATGCAGCATTGTCTCTGTTATATAAATAACTTTTAAGGGACCCGTGTTAAGAAGATGTGTTAGCATCGGACTGTTAACTGGGTCGTTTTTCGATCACGAGCGCCATTTTGCTAGAAGTCAGTCTTCCGAGTGTTGGAAGTGCAACGATAACGTACATTGTTTTCAATCCTCGTTCGGCTAAATCAATTATGCGACACTCTCTGTGTTTGTTATAGATAACAAAGACTGACACACGTAAACCGTCTGTGCGCAGATTGGGCCCACCGAAAGAATTCATCTGCGTCTGCCTCGAGACGCACAATTACTTCCGCTCGAGACATGGAGTGCCACCTCTTCGTCTCAGCAAACAGGTAAAACGACACAATCATCGAATTCCCACCTTTTTCTCGTTAGGTACACTTGTCGACTCACTAACCGTTTCATTAGAAACGGGTGGTGTTGGTGTTATGCAAATGAATCACCGTGCAAACACGGGGGAGGATCTAAAACAAAGCTGGGAGAGACCCCAACCCCTCTGTCTAATTAGTGGACAGCGGATCTTTGTGCTAAATAAAAATTCCTGAATTGCAACAAGCTGGAGAGCCAAATAATTCTCTTTCTTAATATGTTTAACAGGTTGAAAATAATGTAACAATGTTTTGAAATTCTTCTGATATTGGTTTAGGAACTGTTTTAAATAATATAACAGTGTCTTTAAATTCTTCTAACGTTTTCACTGTCTCAAATAGTGTTTCTCAGTTCTTCCAACATTTTCACTGTTTTAAATAACACCTACTTATTTACCTCATAAACGCATACAATCCGCTGCCTACTAGCTCGACATTAATGTAATTTATTTGTTCCGCAGTTATGCAAAACGAGCCAAGATTGGGCCAACATTCTGGCGACTAGGGGTAGGTTAGAGCACAGGACGAACATCGACTACGGCGAGAATTTGTACTGCATGTGGAGTTCGAACCCGAAGACCGTGGTCAGCGGCGATGAGCCTGTAAATGAATGGTAAAAATCAATCAAAACAAATGTCAGAAATCAGTCAATATGTAAATACTCAATACGTAAAAACCAAATTGTCTTCCAGGTACGCGGAAGAGGGGCAGCACCAATACGGAAAAGAGCCGACCACCCTGAAGACCGGCCACTTCACCCAAGTAGTATGGAAAGACAGCACAGAGTTAGGCGTCGGGATGGCCAGGAACCGGAACGGCGAAGTTTACGTGGTCTGTAACTATAATCCTGCTGGGAACTACCTGGGTAGCTTCACGGAGAATGTCCTCCCACCTGGAGGCTCCAATAAAAAGATATCCTTCATGCCGCGATACATCATGGACGATCAGACATGGCAACAGGAAGCTTTGCTGGCTCATAACGAGTATAGAAGACGACATCGTGTCCCCGACCTGAGGTTCAGCGCTGAATTAACTTCTGCTGCCAAGGTATTTTTCAACAATTTTTTATAAAACCATCACCAGAATATTCCTGACATTTTTCCGATTGAAAAGAGTCCAAACACGATACCATTCCGATTGTATTCCCTCGCGTGATCCACGTTTTAGTGGGAACCTCTGCTATCCGTACTCTAGATAGCCCGAGTGACCCAGCACGAGGGCAACGCTCGATTATCAATTTTTTTTCTGTATCGACAGGCGTGGGCGAACACGTTGCTGAACACGAACAAGCTGATCCCGCAATTATCGTCTCCCTATGGGGAAAACATCTACTCGATGCAGTGCTCCGATCCGAAGCTGATTGTACCGGCACGGGAGGTGGTCTCGAAATGGTATTCCGAAAAGAAGGATCACAAGTTTGGCACCGAGCCAAAAGTCCTAAATACATGTGCGTAGAATGCGGTATAAAAAGAAATCCCGATATTCGCTTTAATAACGTTCCGCAGACAGAAATGGCCCCCTTCATATAATGACCTTGAGAGGATATTCTCCTTTTACATGCGAGGCACCGGTAATTGACCTCGCGTCAGCAGTTGAGCATTTTGTTCGAGAAAGGCGCGATCGATAAATCTAGTTTCTCTTATTAATTAATAACGTTCCGCAGACAGAAATGTCTAGCTTCCGCATCTTTATGCAATTATGGCTTCTGAAAATCTTCAAAAAATTCTGGAATATAAAATTCGACAGATTTCACTACGATTTTAATTTATTATATTTCAGATCTAGAAACGGCACCACCACCGGAAATAAAATTCTATTTTATTCGACTTGCTTAAAATTCGTCTGCGAAAATTGCATAAACTTCCGCAGTCTATTGTTTGCGCAGAGAATTATTCTCAACAGATCAACTATCGGTGCTTTTACCTTATAAGTAGAACAGCGGATTCGATGCGTTTATTAGATAACATTAGATGAATTTAAACATATCGTTATATTATTTTCATATTAACATATTAAGAAAAAAAATGATTCTCTATTTTACTCCAGTTCGTTGCAATTCAGGTAGACAATTTTTAACTCAACTTATTAAACACTTTGTAAATTGGTTCTTTGAAACAGGTCATTTTTCGCAAATCGTATGGAAGAACACCACCGAGATGGGCATAGCAATGGCGAAAAGGGATGGCAGTTGCGTAGTGGTAGCCTGTTATCATCCGAGGGGTAACATCGTCGGACAATTCACGGAGAACGTGTTCAAGGCTATCAAGAGCTGTTAGGCCAACGTATCCACGGACCGTATAGTTTTTAACAAACGTTTGCGAAAAATATTCTATCCCATCAGATACGCCTTTTGTAATGATCTTTTTAGTTGACTTTTATACAAATCGTGCGTCCAATTCAGGAAATTGTAAATCATAAGCAGACAGCGGATTTCATGCATCTAAATTAAACAATTCAGTTAGAACATTTTTATTTTGCATGAAGATCCGCTGTCTAATCGTAATGTTCGTTCAACGATGACTTTATTGGACTACTTAATTTCTGATTTCATTTCCGAATTAATAATCCAATAATATAATTAATAAATTCCCCGTTTCCTTGTATGAACAGATGTCCTGCGTTCACCACTTTTATCTTGACCACCAATTGAATTACGAAACAAAAGAATGTAAAACATTTCTTTTCGCGGATTTTGTATTAATTATCGACGCAGCGCGGACGCGTTCCACCAAAGATATAATTTACGTTTGCGGACGTTTCTTAACATTTTACACGGTCGAGTCATCCCACAATCTTGTCGATAATGTATTTATATGCTGTATTTATATATCGTATATAGAGACGACGATACGCATAATATATGTATATAACACAAATGTTCATACACATAGAATAAAAAAGACATTCCACGTACTAGACGTTATCACTATGTCTCTTTCCGACGAGTCAGCCGATAGTATGTCATTCGTCGATGACGATGGATACTCTATCGGATTCTCGTCGACCAGATTCACTGCGAATTATTTATATATTAATTTAAACATTAAAATTGCGCGGAAACAGCGAAAGTTGTTTTTGATATGTGACATATTTGTGCCGATAATTATGAAAGTGGTCCAAGTGGAAATTTAAGAAAACCGAGTTTAATCTTTAATATCCTTTTCCTTCGTAAATATCTCGAAACGAGAAAATATACTTGGACCACTTTCATATTTATGGACACATTTGCAGGCGACGATGATCAATCAAATGACTTTTATTCTGTAGCAGTCGTAAATGAAATTTTCATACATTTAATATATACATAACTATGGTAAAATTACTGTGAGCTTGATTTCTAGAATGGTTGTGTACAAGAAATATTTGAAATCTGTTAGGAAAAATCTTTCTTTATTGTTTATACGCTAATCGGCACTTTGTTTCTTTAAAGAGAAAATATGGACAGAGATGCGATCTTTGTAGCTAGAAAGTGTAGTATTAAAATAAGAAATCGGTCGACGACCGATCGTTCCTTCGCTCCTTACCTCAACATCTCGCGAAACGAGAAAAAGCGTTTGTAATGATTCTCACGACAATACTTATTATTATGTCTACGTAGCATGTAAAATGTCGAACGAAGATATTCGAATAATTTATAAACGTATGTTCATTATACAAACTCTCTTGTCTTCATTTCCATGTCAATGAATCAATCAAACCCAACTCAAATCAATCCCAACCACGTCAAAACACATGCACCAAACTCTTCGATCTTATTTTATACAAACGCGTTTACTCTCCTTCCCCACATTGAATTGCACTATTCTCCGAGAAACGACACGTGTAAGATTTCTATGAGAAATTCTCGATCAATAAAAACGCTTTTCTATTTTCATTCGCTAAATAATTTCTCATTCAACACGCTGGTGATTTCAAGGCGAGACCTGCACGAGAGACAAGTCCAATTAATAAACATTTATACGCAAAAATTGGACCGACAGATGTGCGCTTAACTTATTCACTGTTCTACCGTATTTGCAAATAGTGTAATAAAAACAGTGGGTTTCGTAAATTCGGCTACATACGAATTTCTAAATAATGCGTATTCGCGCCGTAACAATATTGCAATCGTAATTTAACATTAGGTACAAAAATAAATAAATTTTCCAAGTGTACGCAAGTAATATCGACAAGCAGAAAGTCGAATTCCTAGAGTAATGAAAGAAACCTTCAATTCGATACTTTCGAATGGCAAGAGAACGAACACAGTTCCGAAGTTAATGTATAATTTGTACGTAAGTATATGGCCGTCGCTGTGCACTCGAAGCTAACCTCCTAGAAACGAATGATGAAACGTATTTACTCGCTAAGTGGCACTTTTTTTTTCGTTCGATGTTGATCGCGAAATGCGTACGATAAAATGTTACAAAAAGAAGTCGAAGAACGTACGAATAGAAAACAGTATATGATAAAATAAAAAAAGATATACGCATTTTTATTCGTCCTAAAGATGAAGATAATCTCGAACACCGGTTGTCGCGGTACCCATCAACTTCCTATCAATAAATATGTGCATAAAATGATATACATATAATTTAATATATGCCTAGGCTTAGTCGAGAGACAAATGGACACGCGAGTCGTTAGCTGCTAATTTAACAAGTGTCTTCTTCACTCGAAGAATAGGTAACCGCGCCGCTGACTTCCCATGCCAGCATTCTTTCATGAGTTTGCCCAAACCAGCTAGCGTCTGCAACAGATCGAATAATTCATTATCCTGTAGACTGCGAGTCGTTAAATAATTTATAACTTGTTAATTACAGGATCAGAATGCCATCTGTTAGGGAGCGGCGGTCTGCGATGATCCAGGCACACTAATTTCCGCATTTCCTCGATGGAAGGTTCTTGGTTGCTAGGAAGCCACTCGGAATACGGTGCCATGTACTCAAGCGCTACACCGTTGCTTATACATCTTCGACAAACCTCCCAAAGTATCAGGCCTAAACTGTAGATGTCCGCTCGCCTGAAGTTCTCTAGACATTCCATGTTTATTCTGGAAATATAATACGCGTTAGTTATTTATTATTAACACATCACCGACCGGTGATTATTGCATAATTTTGAAAAATCTATGGTACATGATTAAACACTTTTTAATGGAACCTTCAATAGCAACAGCAATTTTCATTGTGAACTAACAAGTCACCCTCAATAACGTCATCTAATAGTTTCATTTAAGATTGCAATGTAAAAGAAAATTTCTATGCTTTCTTTCGGTACAGCACAATTATTGAAAATCCTATTAAGAATATTATACATAATATACAATACATACGTTTGCTCGAGAATCTCGGGGCTCATGTACCGCTTCGTGCCCAGCTTCAAATCGATTCTATCCGTGGACAGACGATCTTGCGTGACAGCTAGCGCAAAGTCGGCGATAACGCAGCTCCCGTTAGTCTTAACAAGAATGTTTTTCGACTTGAGATTACGGTGTGCCATGGCTGGCTTCCCTCTAGTGCCATGAATCTCCGTGTGCAAGTAGAGTAAACCGTTTACGATACTCAAACAGATATTGAGCATCTGGTGGTGCATCAACGAATGATGCGATCTACTCAAGTAATCGTAGAGCGAGCCCATAGGATGGTAATGCGTTACCAACCATAATTGAGTGCAGCTCGCTCTGCTCGTCATATCGCTTCCAACGTAACCGAGAATATTGTCGTGTCTGGAAGGCAGTAACTGCGAATAGACCTCTGTTTCTCGAGCCCATGCTGCCTCGTCGCGTGAAAAATAAATCTTCACTGCGACGTTCTCGCCGTGCCACACGCCTCTCCAAACTTCCCCACCGAAACTACCATTGCCTCCACTGCCAAGGCACTCTACCAACGACACTTGCTTCGCCAGTGTTCTCTGTACCAGCAATGGCAGGCCCGAACCCGAGCCACTGGTCAAGCTCCTTCCGTCCAAGTATTCCTGCGAACAACATTCGTATTATTTCTTAAAAATAAAATTCAAAAGTTCTATAGAAATTCATCTCACCTTTAGAGTGCTATCGCCAGCTGCGGTCGCTCTAAGCTCGTGGGCAGGGCACGTGGGGACCGACGTTGGAGAAGAGAACGAGAAATGTAGATACGACGACTCCATCTCGGACTCTATAACGAGCTTATTACGCTTAGCAGTCAGAGGCCGTTTTCTGCGCGTTCTGCACACCAATAAGTAAAACAACAGTCCTCCGGCGACCACACAAAATCCGACCATCAAACCCAAAATCGCTAATGTTAATTTAATTGTGTAGTCTTCTTTAACAGCATCTGCGAAATGTATGCAAGTGTGAGCGAACAGATAAACAGATCGGAGTTACGCGCACCTACCTTCGCTATAGTCTTGCAATATCGGAAACGGCCCACGATTACAAAAATCTGTTTGGCAACACTCGACGAAATATTGGATACCGCTTACGGGTCCGCTAACGTGTCTTTTCTTGTTACTGTTATTGTGATTAACGTGCAGCGGCTGTTGCTTATTGCATATTAGTAACATTTGGTCTACTGACGAGGTACACCCTCTGCTTATGCTTATCGTACCATCCGATTGTTTCACTGTTGACTTCCAGCACTGCGACACAAAGAATCAATATTTACTTTCTCAGTTGTGAAAAGTGCTAGAAAATACAGAAATACAGAAAATATTACCGTAACTGCATTGAAGCAGAACTCATTGTACGAGCAGTCTGGTCCGTCGCAGATATGGCACTTCAGACGTTGCAATCCAGCCGAGTTATCGTTACTGTCTACGATATCTACGGACTTTTGAGTATCCTCATTCTCCGAAGAGAAATCATGCTCCGCTAAAGTGAAACTCTCTTTTTCTCCTAAAAAAAGACTCCTGTTAACACTTTACCTACCGGAAGCCTATAATCTTAAATGTGAAACTATTAGATAACGCTATTGAGGGCGACTTGTTAGTTCGCAATGAAAGATTTTTCAAAATTATGCAATAATCACCGGTCGGTAATGTGTTAAGCATTGAAATACTTCCAAATGTAAAACATGAACAAACATGAAATTGTGTACAATGTTTGTAGCTTTTAGACAGCGAACAAACGTTCCACCGATGGTTCTTTATGTATCAAACTTGAAGAAAAGAGGATGCAAGAAGAACGCGTACGAATGGTACCTTGCATTTAATTGTTGTAATAGATTCTCTGGTTGGAAACATTGTTACGTACCTGTACATTGTTCAAATACCAACAATAATATGAAATACATGATAAACACAGAATCCGCCATTGCCATACACATCAAAATATTAGGTGGATCGAGTCAAATCAATGCTTTCCGGTCTCCTTCGCGCGGGGATCGATCCATGGTATATTCAAAACGGAATTTCGTTGTTGTAACAGCTAGAAGAAAAATTAAATTTATATACAATTGACATTGAATTGGCGGTTTTCCGAGCGAGAAAACGAACGTCCGCAGATGGCGCACTTATCATTTTCTCCCGTTCACATAACAATAATCAGTCAGTGTTGCCATAACCACAGTACCACGATTTCGGCATCACTGTCTGAACGTTATAGTTGTCTAGTAGCACCAAGTAGCACGTAGCACGGCTTCGCCATAAGCCGTTCGATGATAGCACTGCGTCCCAAAATGTCGGAAACGTTCTCAAATAAATTCACTTTAGACCGTATATACTCTTAGACTCGGCTTTAGGACTGCGGATCTTTATGCATTTATGGCTTCTGAAAATTTTCAAAAAAGGGTGGAGTACAAAATTCGACAGAATTTAGTACAATTTTTATTTTGTTGAGATCTGCAAAGGATACTACCACTGTAAATAACATATTATTGTATTTTATTCCACTTTCAGAATAACTGAAAATTGTATAAACATCCGCAGCTTATTAATTACGTATTTACAATTTTAATAAGCAATTCTTAATGCTAAATGTCTGACTGGCGTGAATGAAAAAGGTTCAATATTTATTATGACTGAAGTTTACATCGGTGAACCTTCACCAATAGAAAACAAATATTCGAATTGAGAGGAGATATACATGTCCGGAAAGCGTTTGCTTTATTCACAATAAACAACGAATTTGTCAGACGCATATTACGGTGTTCGGTGAATCCCGAGTACAATTTGGCACAAATGCAGTCTCTAAATAGTTTTTCGAGAACGGTCAATCGGTTTTGCAGAAGTTATTTGAGGAGAACGTTAACCTCTAAGTCAGCTGGAAATGCACAAATCGAAGAGCCAAAAGGTAAATAGCACGGAATTTATACAATTATTAAATTAAATTTACTTCAGAATTGCTACAGGATTTATGCAATTATTAATTATTAGACTGCGGATCTTTATGCAAAATAAAAATATTCTGCGTCGATCGTGGGAAGCAGTAGTTGAATAAAAATTAATTTTATCCCGTTGAAAACAATATAACAATATTCTTGGATTTTTTATATCTTCCATCATTTTATATTTCACCTAGTTAATTTCTTCATAAATGCATAAAGATCCGCAGTCTATTAATTATTAATTTACTTCAGATGAAAAAAAAACTTTCTTAAAGTTCGTCTACAAAAATTACGAATTGCATAAACATCCGCAGTCCACTGATCGCATATTTATTCTGTTACATGTATATTTCATTTCAGAGAAGAGCATACTGGTGGACCACTATGAAGGCGTAGCTATGATCGGTATAAATTGTCCCGACAAAAAGAACTGTTTGGACGGTGCAACCATACAAGAATTGCTGGAAGAGCTAGATAAATTTGAAAACGATGAGAAGTCTATAGTCGGTCTGATCCATGGGATCGGAGGTAACTTTTGTAGCGGTTATGACCTGAAGGAAATCGCACAATACAATGGGAGCAACGAGGAAACTTTACCTCAATTCGGGCCATTGGTAGGAACTTGAACATATAACACATCCATTCTCTTATACTGTATTAATTGATACCTTTTTACAGGCTGACAAAATAGAACTGAGTAAGAAGCCTTTAGTCGCCGCTATAAATGGCTACGCAGTCGGCGTAGGATTCGAAATCGCCCTGATGTGTGATTTAAGGGTAGTAGAGGATACCGCAGTAATGGGGTTTCTAAATAGGCGTTTCGGTATTCCCATATTGTGTGGCGGTACAGTTCGCTTGCCTGCTTTGATCGGGTACTCGAGAGCAATGGAAATCATTCTGACCGGTCGAGGCATTAGCGCGCAAGAAGCGTTCAATTGGGGTTTGGCTACTAGAATCACAAGTGCTGGTACAGGTACGATCTACAAAGTAATATGTAGCTTCTTCCGATCTGAAGATGTCTAATTATTTTCAGTGCTAGGCGATGCGCTCAACTTGGCCAAGTCCTGCGTGAAGTTTCCCCAACGTGCACTGCTCGCAGATCGTGCCTCCGCGTACTATGCTACGTTCTGCGCTAAACAATTGGAAGAGGCGTTGCAGTTCGAGAAGGACAATGGCTCTCATATAGTGTTCGAGGACGGTGTGAATGGGGCGAAACGATTTGTAGAGGAAGGACTAGGAAGACACGGAAAATTTTATGATATAACTAAAGTAGACACTACTATCAAGGAAATCGATAAAGATCTTTTGTAAAATTATTTTTAACTTGATTACTAGACTGCGGACTTTATGCGAGGATGTTTAATGCATTTAAAAACACTGTCGTACTATTTCCAACCGTGTATAAATCCGCAGTCTGATAATTACTATTGACTGATGCATTGACAACCCTATATTATAATGATTGTACATAGAAGTATATATATATAAAGATCGAGAATATATTTCAAGTAGTCTTACAAATTTATTGTAACTAGTTCGCAGCTTTATTTCTGTTATGGTTCTTCTTTAATGTAGATTTAACGGATGAGCTGTTCTTCTGTGTGATTTGGGATTTCATTATTATGTCGGCGCATCTTTTCGCAGCCTTTCCCTTTATAAGTGGTACAACGTTTATGATTGTACCGTTCACGTCCCCTGTGAATAATATGTTTAAGTTAAACGGTGTTTCGGATAAGGATTGTGTACTTACGTTCATGCATCACTATGAGATAAGTTAAATCTGCTTGGAAAATGTTCAAACCAGACGCGTGAGGCTCGTAGAACGACACGTTTTTCAGATGGCAATGCTCTTCGTCGCATAAGTCGAATTCGTCTGTAAGTGTTCACATTATATTATTTACTAGACAGCGGATTTTATGCATTTATGACAAAAATGGGTAGGTAGTATTCTCTGTCACTCCAGTTTGTTTTAATTCAGGTACAGAATTTTTATTTTTAAAGAAGAACGTTTAGACTCTTTAGAATTTACCCGTTTCATTCAATCCCACAGAGCTTCTAATGTAATTCAGTATCAGTTTCATTGGACAGTTGATGTTCACCAAGAGGACGTGTTCAGTTTCATCGATTCCTGGGTATTCCCACGATATAAAAAATATTAAATTGCAGAATATGTAATTTAATGCAGAATGTATTCAATGCATAAATTACCTGCGTATTTGATCGTGATGATCGATGTCATAGTTCAAATCCTACGAATAGTCTAACTGTAAGTTTACGTAATGGAGCTTACTGCTAGTTTAGTAGGCAATATTGCAAATTAATAACTAGGAGGTTGAAGGAATTTGGGTCGATGTTCCATTGTTGCCTAGCAATTTCATTACTGTTTTAACTGTTTTGTCTGACGAGCTATTATTTTCCAGATTCGAGTGAAGAAGAACCCGCTGTCTGTCTCGTCACGGCCAGGATGCACGGGCAGGATGCACGCAGTATGCTCGCAGTGTGCGCAGGTTTTCGGACGGGTTTGTGCAGGACGGTCGCCGGTGCATTCATCGCGCTGGAATTCCGAATAATTGTGGAATTTCATATTCAAGTTGAACAACAACGACCGTCCGCGGGACTTAATTGGCGAAAGCAATGCGAGCCGGCCAACCACCGTCAAGCCAGTTGAAGCTGTGTGACGAAACGAGTGCAGGTGGCGGTGCATTGTTGCGCAATCGTTTCGTACATATCCCTCTCCTCTCCTCCTCCTCCTCGTTGCAACCAGGAGTCAGGACGAGAGTGTTCCCTTCGTAACAACCATAAGCCCTCCCCACCAGGTCAGCCTTCCTCCCTGCTCGACCTGGTGAATGTTGTGCGCAAATCTCCGCGATCAACGCTCGCCGTTCTTTTCTTTCGTTTCTTCCTTCGGTCTTACCTTTCCCAAGGACTCTGCTCCTGACTTTTTGCCTCTCTTTCGGCTGCTGTGCAACCTCGCTTAGAAAACAGGTCTCTCTCTCTTTAGCCGAAAGTCGAGCTAAGCATCTTTGAGGGCTTAGGGACTCCTTCGTCCAAAGTCAATCAGAATTTCTTAGGCGAATCATGCTCCATAATCAAGCTGGTTAGCGAAAGGTCTTTCGGTCTCGGACCTGACCGGATTCTTTCTTTGTTTTGCATAAAAATCCTTTGCACTCGGAGCTAAATAGTTTAACTCGATAATTCCATTCTATATGCTTTTATTCATTTTATTTCATTATATGAAATTGATATAATACCCCGTACAATACTTAAATGTTTTGTAATTGATTAGACACCAACATATTTAATAACGTAAGAGGTTAACACGAATTTCCAAAGTTAAAAAACGTTCGTACCGCAATCTCTCTATTTTTTCCCTTATTCTGCAATATTTCAAGTTTAATCTAGAAAGAAAATCATCGCTCTATCTCATTTCAGCGTGTTTAACGAAGTCACCGTTTTTAACGATCTCCGGCCCGGTCGTCAAGTATAATTTCTAGAATAACGCTCGAACATTGCAGAGATCGGGCGAGACCAGGAAGAACAATGATGCAGAAGATAAAAGGGCGGTTCCCAGGATCCTCTTACACGTGGCATTTTAAAGAAAGATACCTTTCAGAGCCTTTCACGTATCGCGCCGCTCGATCCCGGGTTATTGTTGCCAGTATACCAGCGAAAGCATACGGTTCTACCTTTCCTCGGACGAAAGTAAAGCATGACCAATTACCAAAAGAACTCTTCCTTAAATTCTAATATGGCACGGGCTGTTATTCAATCAATCTTTTTGTGCCCGCATAGTTCGCGAGACGGAAGTACGTGCGTTCCGCGACTTGGAATTTTGAAGTTCAGTAGAAAGGGAAGTTCATGACCGGACCGAGTATTGATCGATACCTGTTGCAGACTTTAAAGTTTGTAAAGGAAGGTACATAGATATTTCTCTATTTTCTTGATAACTTTATTATAATGATTTTCTTCTAACTTTACATTATATGTATATTTCTTTGTATGATATTTTATATTACAGTGCTAGTTTTCGTGGACTCTACGAGTAACAAATAGACGTTAAATTATTTGTCGTTTACCATGAAACGCAGTCGGGCCCGGAGATCGTCTCATTACACTGGGAATCCCCGAGCCACTTGATAGCGATAGAAATTTTACAGTACGTCTATCGGGCACTTCAGTCGGTTCCACCGGACATAACACTACAGTAAACATTTTACAGCTTTTATTTACAGCGTTGGAATTGTTAGAGATGTCCAACGTTGTTCCATCTCGATACGTACATGTATCTATACAGTGGGTGTAGAAAGTATTCGTAAGAAACGAGTATTTGTAAAAACGAGTAACTTCCTCAAAATTGGAAATTAGTTTACATGTACAAAGCTACATCGAAATCGACCAAGTTTGTTATGAGTAAACTGCGGATCTTTATGCATTTATAGGAAAATCGAGTAGATAAAATTCAAAATTGTTGGACAATTAAATGAATTAAAGATGTCCGTATACGATCTCGCCTCTATTCAAATCAATTTGGTTTCTGCAATCGATGCAGACAATTTTTATTTTGCATAAAGATCTGCAGTCTAGTTACGAGATATAATTGAAATTCAAGATTTTCGCAATGAAACTTGTGCACACGTGTATAACATACTTAGATTCGCGAAATACATGTTTGAAATTTTCGTTACAGTATGCGAGAAAGTTGGAAGGTGTTTCCCGGGGACTTAGGCTCGAACGAGACGACAATGGCGGCAGGGAAACGGATCCCTAGCAATTTTCATACGGGTTGGGCGAAGCGTAAAAACCGCGGGACACTTCTGGCTCCTCGTTTGTACGGTGCAACGTGTGCCTGTCCATTCCCGTAGCCCGTGCCGATGTTATCTGCATGCCACTTAACCATTACGTTTTACGAGGTGGATGGACGTAAAGTACCGCTGCCCCCACCCCTCGGCGACCGGTGAGCCGATCGTCCAGCAACAGGTTACGTGGCCGTCTTCGCTCCCATCCTGAACGACCAAGGAAAATATTTTCCCTTCAGCCTGTCGTGGGGGCAAAACAGGATCGGCATCCTGGTGTATCCCCGTGAAATTTACCGTAGCCGTTCTAGCACTCGAATGTCCTGCCCAGGATCGACAAGCCGCTCCTATGACACTGTAAACTGACGTTCCCCGCGAATTTATGTCTTTCCTTCGGTCCCCGCGTCGATAACCGCCGCCTCTTTAACCGGGGAACTGCCTAAGCTAGGGTCAGACATCCTCCTTGATTGCACAGCCTCGCGAATCGTTCTGCGCCATGCTTCTGCGATAGCAGGTCGACATTCTTTTCACCATTTTTATTGTATCTAGCGTTTGTAATCCCGCGCCATTTTCCAATATTTCTCCAGTCTCTTACCTACTCGATTTTCGAAGAAAATTATCGATATCTAACTCGTTGTCATTTCGTAAAAAATAATCGCACAGCGATAAACTTTGGCTCGCACCCCTTTGTTCTTTTCCCTCGAGGATATTTTTACTCGATCTAGCAGACGAAAAACTGATGACCCCTTTTTCCTGAAAAATGCTGCAATTTTAAACGTCTACAAAAACATCGCAAAATTTCTTCCTGGAATGAATTTAACATGGATTTGAAGAGTGAAGCTTCCTCTTTACAACGAGACCTTAAAAGTTGATCTCCGATTTTTTTCACCGTTTTATGGAACAAAAACGTAGCAGATAGTTGACAGTACACCATCCGTTCAAAGATCAGTAACTCGGCTAAAAAAAATTACGCATCAATTTTTAAGGTCTCGTTTTAAAGAGGAAGCTTCAAGCTTTAAATTCGTGAGAAATTCGTCCCCGGAAAATTTTTTTTAATGTTTCCACAGAGGTTCCAATTCCAGGTAGCATTTTCGAGGAAATCGATTTTAGTAATATTTTTTATGAAAAACCGTGTTTCGATGAGAATTCGAATTTTTGCGTGAAGGAACACTTTGAGAATTCAGCAGCACGGTGTAATGCGTGGCAAGAAAATTGTAAAAACAGCTTCGAGCACGCCCCGCATTTATTGCCGGGGCGGATTTAAGCTGAACTTTATCCCCGTTGCGTGGGCTTAACGCGGTACACCAGCGAAATTCGCGTTCCACGATGGAAACCGGCGATTTTCATTCGCCGATACACGACTATCGAGCGTGGAACGCTGTTATTGTATCGCCTGTCGTGTCCCTTCGCTGTGAAATCATGCTGCAAACACTCTGCACAACGAACGCGCCGGCAGAAGATCATTTTCGTGCAGATTTCATACGGCGAACGAGCCGCCATTTCCGGGACGCCGCGAATATAAAATGGCTATTGAACGCCGCTGCGGAATACAACCATATAACAGAAATTCATGTCAGAAATATTATTATTGAGGGAGAGCTCAATTTAGAAACAATATTTACCGAAATCTTTCAATATTTCTGCCGAGGCTTCAATTCGTCGCGTTTTCCAGGAAAAATGGGTCTTTAGTTTTTAAACTGCTACATCGCGTAAAAATACTTTCGAGGAAAATAAACAACGGGGTGCGAAAGTAGGACGTTCAAGCTGTAAAACGAGCCAAAGTTGATTATTATACGATTATTTTTTACGAAGTTACAGCAGGTCGAATGTCGTCAATTTCCCCAAAAATTAGAAAATTCGTGTTCGAGCACTTTTCTTAAATTTTCATTTTTTTAATTGCATTGATATCTACGGTGTAAAAAAAGAAAAAAGAGTGGTGGCACGCATTTCCTGAATACGGAGCGCGCATCCAGCTGCACAGCGTGTTCGCATAAACATTGCACGCGGCTTGCATTCTATTCCGGAAAAGCGAGGTCCTTGAACTCGATTCCTGGCTGGATCTCGAGCTACCTGCTCGCGGACTCGTCCTTTATCCTGCGGCTGTATGTAAAGCGCGTCTTTCACGCACGTCCCACGTACACGCACACACGCGAGCGTGTGCGGATATTCCGCGCGGATAATATAAACGGGGCGTGGCTTTACGACGAGTAGATTGTCCATGAAACTTCGTCAACGAGAACTTCGATTTGCATGAAATTGAATTTCGAAAACCTGGACACTGTACACGCGACAACGATGCAGTTGTTCGACATCGAGCGAAACGTCCGCTGATGAAAGCCAATCTGAGCCTTTCCTCTCGAACACGATCGATACAGAACAATTTTGATTGATTGTTAACCATTTTTACTGCCATTCAGAGCCGTATTCATGTCGGATAGACGCAAGCAGACTCGAAGCGTGAATTTCACGATAGCGATTATGAATAGAACATTACCGTGCTTGACGTTCAAATGGCAATCGATCGATACTCATTCAGGCATCGCACTGGTTCAGGAGGTTACATGTGTACATGCACGATATCGTTCCACGTTGAGTCACAAAAGAGTCGACGGTGTTAGGAATCATTGATCGAGAGGATTACGTTCATATAAAAGTCTCGTGGTGTTAATCATTAATTTAATCTCCTCCTGGGGTGATCTGTCCAATGAATGAACAGTTACGAATTATAGAGAAAAGCAATTATGTATAAATCAATTTAGAGTAAAACGTTGCACTTGTGGAGGAGCTAATTGTTGGCGCATAATTTAAATTGGAATTTTTATAAATTTCTCTCTCGAATATAAGAATTATAGAAGAAAGTAATGCTCGTGGTAGCCTGTTCACGTTAAAATTTATACAGTGGATCTATATTGCAACCAAAAATGTCATAATGCAATTTTTCGCGTTTTGTCGAGGTTTTTCACCGGTGTGTATCTCTCTTGGGAGCGTGGCACGTCATCTTCGAGATCGGCCGAACCTTTTCCCGGTTGCTCAATCCGGCCGGCCGGTAATGAGCTGGCAGAAAAGTTCTGAGCGATATCGCAAGAATAATGGATAATTGCTGCTTTCGTTGCTGGGGCAAGGGAAGACTAGCTGATTACGAAACCGTGCCGCGCCGTAATGAGTCAAAATCGCTGCTGGTAACATAATCGGGAACAAGATCGCAATGTGAAAATTCTTTTTTCTACCATTTTAAAAAGATTTCATTTCGAATAAAAATATTCGTCTGTTTCAGAAATCCATTTCTCCCGAGCTCTGTGCGATGCCAATTCAACGTGAGACATTCTCCAAGTGTTCCACTTAGTCTAATCTAGCTGGGAACAATTTCTTCAGATACGAAATCCGCTTGATGTCCGCCTTATCGAATAATTTCGATCGTATCGGGTAGGTAAATGACCTGTTCCGTGATTGCGAGCTGCAAACTAGTTCGCGAGAGCCTAGCGCAGAGGTTCGTAGACGCTACCGTGAGAAAAACGAGCGAGCCAGGAGCTAGGGGAAAAAGAGACGGTGAAGGTGAAGGAAGCAAAAGTAAAAGCGGCCGGTGAATCTCGAGTGGAATCGAACGATAGAGTCTGCGCGGTGCGCTGGTCAGGAAAGGAAAGAGCGATGTCCCAACAAAAGTTGGAAACCGGCTTAACTGCACCAAGTCCTCGGTGCATACGTGGCCGTGCACTCTCGTTATCTAATGCGTATCGCTTCGCTGGCCGACCCTCGAAGAAACCACCGCAAGGGCTCGACGATTTATCACGGCTGAACGGCAGAGAAGATACTCCTACTCCTCTTCGTAACTGTCGCGGACATCCCTGCCGTAACTGTTCGGACTATATCCCTACCACTAAACAAGGGGCATCTCTACCGTAACTGTTCATATTTTATAGTGCAGGCCGCTGCGTTAACTTAATATTATCGTCAACGGGACTAGCAAGCGGCATTGTTCCTAACAAATGATCCTCTTCGTAATGGAACGTGAGAAGAGCGGTTCCAAGGAGAGTCTCGTAGTTCTTGCAAACGAGACGCGCATCGCCTAATTCGGCCGTGCTTCTTCAATTTATCTCCATTACTGCAGCCGATCAATTTAATTCGCTGCACTACCCCGTTCATTGACTTCGCAATTCGCAGTTGCGCCACTTCGAGAGTTTCGAACTTCCAACTGTTCCCGCGGTCCACCGAAGAAAATTCTAATCGCTGTTACCTGAAAATGAACGCAATACGAGTGTTAACACAAGATGGAGGTGCAGTGGGCTGAAGAGAAAGAGATTAAGGGATAATTGGATTGATCGAGCAATGAACACGTCGCCAACGAATTACGAGCTCTTAACGACGCCCGGTCGGCACACAATAAATCGAAATTGCACGCGTTTCCATACTCAGGTACATTCCCGCGAGCGTCGATAGCCGTCAGACCCACGCTTCGAGCAGTCAGGGCCTCTTCGGGGTCACAGCTTTTTTATTTATCTCGTTGTTTACACCGCCGTGGGTGTCTCGGGCTCCGATACGGAACAGTCTCGTTATCGCCGGTACATACGCGCCAGTTTAATCGGCGGAATTGATTTTTCGAAGCCGGATCACTGTGAGCCCCGAGGTTACCAGGGCCGTTCGATCGGTCGAAGTTGGCCAATCGATACAAAAATTACTTCGGTATCGATTGGCCAAGCTTCGTGAAGGTCACACGGAGGTCATATTTGTTTTCTTTCTCAATTAGCGAGAAACGTTAGGCAGCTTTCCTCTACATTTTGGCCTGTCCAATCACTCCCAATGAATCGGTTAGAGTAAATCTATTTTCGAAATTACGTTCAGGTTACGTCAGTGAAGCCATTGCTCTCAATTAAGGGACTAAATTCGCGTTAAGTCGGTCAAGAAGAAGTTACTGTCGCCAGATGGAGGGGGGAAGACGCGATTTCAACTAGTCCCACGTGCTGAATATTGAAACAACCACGATGAATAATAAACATAGGCACGTTTTCTCGACGTTCCATTATTGAAACGGATATCAGCCAGGATGTTTGTATACGCTAGTGAACGTGTGCAAGGACATTGTATCATGTACGAGTATTATATCTCGCTGCGGGCGGCCATTCCCGTGGTCCATTTCTTCAAGGTTCTAAAACAGGAGAACCCTTAACCCTTCGATTGGTGACCCTCAGGTAATTGCTGTACCATTATTCAAAATATTGTTTACATTATTACTAAACATTTATAATATTCTAGGTCGGAAGAAATGCTTCATTTTCCAGTTAAAACAGCTCCGAAAGGGTTATCGAGCAGAAATATTTTAAGGACCGCGTTAGAAAGTCGATCGCGATTCAAGGATCTTCGTGACCGAGTTTCACGGCCCATCATCGTCACCATCGTACGTCCTGCTGACGCGAACTCGAGGACACGACAGGACGCGGTAAGTTACGAATCGTTTACCGTAGTTTATCGAACTCGTTCGACTGTCCAAGGCCAGCCAGTCGTTCTCCATCTTGTTCTCTTTACCCGCCGAAACTAACAGCATTTTTACCATTCGCTAACTTCGTTCTCGTTTATTGCTTACAGACGTTTCCGACTACGCCCCAAAGTCTTGCGCCTCTGGAAATTCAATACGAAGTATACGACACCGGAAATGTGCAGCGTGTCGCAGAAATGTCATTGGCATCGTAAAGTTATATTCTGCGAGCGATACCGTCGGTAAAGAGTATATACACAGTTTATAATAACATTCGCGTGACGGAAATCGATATTAACGATGCCGGTCGAGTAGAACTGGGCAAATATTAATTGTAGAACCAGATTGCAATGACAGTAATACATGGACTGTCAAGCAAGTGTTTCCTCATACTTCAAAATCAATGTTTGTTCAAGGAGTAAGTAATTAATACAATTAATTTGAATTCGTCAACTAATTGCTGCCTCCCCGTTGCATTTATGGAAAATGATAATCGTTTTCTTACTTCTCCGCAGAAGTGGTTCTGGCCAGAGATTGCGTAAACGTGTAGCTGCGATCTCTCGGCGAGTGCGCAGGGCCCAATAGATGGGGCCCCATTGGTTAGCGGGGTTCTTAGGACTGCAACCAGTTGCGCACGGTGCAGGTAGTTGCCCGACTGGGTACCGGATCCAGCGATATTTTTCCAGGTGAGGCTGCAAGCTGGTGAACAGCGTCGCGAAGGTGAAGGCAATGGAAGCGGGGGCCTCTAACACAACAACACCTCCCGTGTTTACGAGCTGGAAATGACGTCGAGCTCTCGTGCACTTTTGCACACGCATCCACCGAGGAAAATACGCACGCGGGGACGAGGCCAACGCTCAGATCCGGGATTCCTGGAAATTACCACCGTCCATTTGTCCCCGCGATTGCTCATAACAGCTTGTCCGAGGACTGGTCGGACAAGCTTCGGAATCGCACCCGCGATCACGAACGCTCACTTTCATCTCTCAGATGATTTTCGGCGGCCTTGACTCGCCTCCATACCCTACGCTTGCGGAATTCGGGTCTTGTCACACACAGTCTCCGTAGTTCGCACACCATTGAAATTAGGATTTTTAGAAATGGACTTTTCTAGCAATTATTCAATACGGAATAAAAAGTTGCAGTCCTGGAGGAGCTAATTAGAATTTCCACTTCAGTTCCTCTGTCAATATGGAC
Organism: Lasioglossum marginatum; assembly: GCA_028455795.1. Lineage (NCBI taxonomy): Eukaryota > Metazoa > Arthropoda > Insecta > Hymenoptera > Halictidae > Lasioglossum > Lasioglossum marginatum. The sequence continues at coordinate 9,494,805 of CM052249.1, forward strand.
TGGGATTTTTCTAGCAATTACGTAAAAGTTGCACTTGTGGAAGAACTAATTGTTGGCATACTATTCAAATTAGAATTTTTATAAATGGAGACCAGACCACTTCAGTTTTTCTTTCAAGATGAGATCGGATTTTTCTAGCAAATTTTTCAATGTGGAGTAAAATGTTGTACTCGTGGAGGAACTAATTGTTGGCACAACATTGGAATTAGAATTTTTATAAATGGATCAAGCCACTTTCGGTTTTCAAGATGAGATCGGATTTTTCTAGCAATTATTCAATGTGGAATAAAATGTTGTACTCGTGGAGGAACTAATTGTTGGGACAATATTGGAATTAGAATTTTTATAAATGGACGGAGGCACTTCAGTTTCTCTGTCAAGATGGATTGGGATTTTTCTGATAATTATTCAATGTGGAATGAACAGTTGCACTCGGGGAGGAAATGAAGTTTTTATACAGATTCACCCCTTTCACTCCGAATAAGGTACGCTACGGACGTTGCCGGGAATATCAGCGGAAAAGATCGACGTCCAATAGAAACGTGTCTCGTTAGCATTGAATCGCTCCCGCGCCGGTTTTGGGCTCGGTCGAACGCTTTCGATTTCTTTGGTCTGGAATTTCGGCGACCTTGATACCTCGGCTGGCCGACCGCGACGTCAGTGAATGCAGATCCGTGTCGGTACCGTTAAGTTGCGATTTTCACTTTCCTACGACCCGGATCGTTACAAAATTTTATTGCGACCTACATAATGTATTTCCGAAATGTAAAAAATTCTGTTTGCCTCCAAGATTGTTTTCTTTGAAAATTTCATATTCGGGATATTAGTTCGAAAATCGCAGAGAAATATTTTAATAATTTAATTCTTTGTACAATTTCAATAAATTTGCTGAGAAATTAATGCTCTGCAAAAATTTCGATAAATTCGCTGAAAAAATTAATGCTCTGCGAAAATTTCAATAAATCTGCATAAAATTGAATTTTTCCAGAATTGTTGGGGAATTGCATCGAGTTGTCAGCGATCTCGATCGATCGTCCCACTCATAAACAAGCCTGCTCCGATGAAAGGAACTCGTTGGAACGCGTTTCTTCAGCTGGCGGAATCGTCGTGGAAGAAACTACCGGTCGTTGCGTCGCTTAAATATTTCCGCGATCGGATCGCCTAATAAATCACGCGAAGCGTTATCAAGACACGGCCGTGTGTTCGCCGCGGTAAGATTAATCGATCTTCCGCGCATCGATCGCCAGATGAATCCGATACCGACGCCTGAATCATTCTCCGGCTTGAACAGGGAAGAAACGATCCGCGATAATTGGTACGTTGAACTGCGCCTTCTTCCTTTTAGGAAACCTGTTTAATCCGGCGTCGGATCGGGAAATCATTGCCGGGGATCGATACGAGGAAGAATCACCTCTCAATCCGTCCCTCCGTTTATTTATCTCCGAACGATCATATGCTCGCGATCATTTAGACGCCGGAACTGCGATCTTTACATAGCGAATAAAAATTGTTTACGTCCGTTACAACAAACTCGAGCGAAATTGAAATCGATTTTATGACATGCATAAATATTTAAAAATATTTTTATGCCACGTACAAATATTTTAAAATAT
>CM052249.1:9496517-9514619 GCA_028455795.1 Lasioglossum marginatum
ACATTACTTCTTCTGGGAAAGGTTGGTTTGGTATACGTCCTATTCGGTTTTAAGATAGAAAACCAATTCCTGTTTCACTCCAGTTTTGTTGCAGTTCAGGTAGAACATTTTGTATTTTTAAAAAAGCGTTTCATCGCGGTGTTACAGTTACAGAAGAGGCTCAGTTACGGAAACAGATTGAAATACATATATATCAATGTACCACAATTAATATTGAATAACCAGAGAATCGATGAACGTTAATTTCATCGGATCTGTTAATAACGTTTTATTTGCAATTGTACAAATAGATGGTAATTTATATTCACACGGAAATTACGAACACCTGTCCTCCATAAATTGTTGTATATTGCAAACGTCCGGAGCCTCGTGCGTCAATGTTATCAATACTTTCAGCTATCTGAAGTATACGTAAATATGCATTCCACCGTTCCTAGAACAATGATGTTGATCGGATAGTGGAAGTAATGAGCTGCTCACGATAACGATGGAACACGTCGCGATATCGTTGCTTTATTTTTGCAATTATATCAGAAAATTCAATAAATATACTTTATATTTGTTAGTAAAACAATCTGTAACCAGCCTTGGAAATTTGTGAGAAAAAAGGATTCAGATTTGTCGGTGTTTATATGATATTTATTTTCGTGTTTTTTATAGGTATTAACAGTTCCTTACATATACATAGGAATACATTACTCCTGGGCAAGAAATAAAAAAGGGAAAAAAATCATGTCACTCGTTTAAACATTTCATTGTTATTTTATCTCTCGTTCAAAATATACGACTCTCTCTCTCTCACTCTCTTTCAAACACACACACACACACACACACTTCATTGAAATTTACAGTACAGCTTCTCTCCCCTTTTTCGATTATCCTCTTTAACGTATAAACGGGTAAGGTTAAACTTTATCAATATCATTAGCATCATTATCAATCGATTAGAACCGATTAATCGTCTAATCCATGATTCCCGTACATCTCGTGTGCGTGCATCGTTGTTGTTTTCATAATAATTCTCTGTTTCTCCCTCGCGTACCTTCGCGTATGCAAAGTGTCTATCATTATTATTAACAAATAATCTTTGCTCTGTTCAGAATCTCAGGAAAGAACAGATTTGATCTTGTGAATCGTGTTTCGAGACCAGTCTCTCTCTCTGTTCGTCGAAGATGCCCGAGCACTTCCGGTTCTACAGAACTACACATAATCTGTAATCAGTTTAACAATTACTAAAATCACATAGAAAATTTTAATTAATCCTACAGTTTTTTTTTTCTAATATTTTCGTAAACTACGAGAAAAAAAAACAGACGACTAAAGGTTATTTAACCTGGAAGTAGAACAAATACAGGTCAGCTAGCCCTTAAACTGGTATTCGCGTGACCGAGAGTATTGTGGTTAACAATTTCAAGGATTTTTGTTGGCAAGAAAATTCCGCACCGAATAATTCAATTATTTATTCGTAGACTGCGGTTTTTATGTATCCGCGAAATGAACAGGTCAAGTGTTGGTCGCTTTCGGCCTTTCCAAAGAGAAAATACATATTTATTAATCTTCGGTTTGTCGCCACTGACCCGGACAATTTTTATTCCCCACAAAAATCCGCAGGCTATTTGCATATATGAAATATCGTTTCTTTTTATTTATTTCGCATATAAAACACTATATAATTCACACTGGAGGTTCATTAATTATTTAAAAATGCAGAACAGCTTTCACTTATTCACAAACAATAATGAAGTTCGCGAGAAGCAATTTTTTCATCACATCAGAAATAAAAATATTAATGAATCCTCTTTACCTTGTTGTTCCCATGTGATAATCAGACCGCGGACTTTTCACGCGAAATAAAAATTGTCCGCACAAAATAATGTAATACCATCTTAAAATATTTTTACCGCTTTAAATTAATGTCGTTCGAAAACGCACGAGGTCCGCAGCCTGTTGATAAAACATTGAGAAACAATATTTCATACGTGTCGACGCTAATTCTAGTCTAGTCGAATTTCCTATGGACCTATTTTCTAGACCAATCCTCGTTATAGTACATCTTACCCTAATCAGAAGAGAATGTACAGCCTAACAGATATATCTACAACGTGATATTTACGTCGGAATCAGTCTGCTCGAGTTTCGGTCGTTCCCCTTATTTTGATAACAGGCGAATTATGCCTATGAGAATTATTAAAAGGAGAAATCAATTTTTATGTGACTCCCCTTGCGATTCAAGGTCTGTGCCATGAGACGATGATCTTTATCTCGATTAAGTATCTCGATTGTCGGACGAATTCTGGACGAAAAGTTGCGGTTATGTTTCAGGATGTTTGTTATGCTCGTGTGGGAGGAAACAGGACGGCGATAGAGTGGTGGAATTGTTCTCCGGAAATAAAATGGAATTTATAGCGTTCGAGAAAAATGATGAAACAATACATGGGAATTCCTGATCTCACGATAACAATACTTACTTTTGATACAGTGAGTTTACGTGATAGAGAAACGTGCTCAGTCAGTCAGGAAAACCGAGAGGAGGGTGTGCGTGATAAAATCACTAGTCCCCCACTATCATTTCCAACCCTCCACCCTTGTTCATTCATACTTCATTAACTACATTCTTCGTTGTTGCTTTGTGATTACGAGCATCGATCCGGTAACATCGTCCCCCTATACTTGATCAAAAATGGGAGAAAATCAGCTACCCTCCTCTTGGAAAAATTATACTGCAGTATCCATGTGTTGGATAGTATACAGGGTGCGGCGCAAATTAGTCCCCACGATTTTTCAGCCCCTTCGGGTGGTCGGACAGAAAAGTGTTTCGTACCACAGTTAATCAGTATTTAACCGACAAGAGATTGCAATTTTTTAAATTAAAAGAAAATCGATTTTCAAGAAGAAAATCAAGGTCGCCGTCATATCTTTTAATGGAACTGGGTATTTTTAATTTCATAATATTGTAGGCGACGCACAGTGGTCCGGATCGAAAAATTCAGGGACATTCGACCAAAAAGTCGACTTTTCGAAATTAGTAATAGCTAATAATAATATATTTAAAAAATAATGCTGAATGATACATGACAGATTAAAAAAATGTTTCATATTTCTCAAAGGATATCTTTTTTGTCTCAAAACATCCCAGGCTCTAACAAGAGGAATATTTTCAGTAAACCTTCCTTTAAATAATCGTACAAGAGTCATTTCCTACTTCGAGTCACTTTACAATTTATAGTTGTTTAAAGCTGACAATGTTGCGGCGAGTTTGGAAGAGGCTCAGGAAACAAGACAGAAAGATTTTAAAAAAATTAGGACCAAAAATACTCGGAAAATTTCTAGAATCGCTATAAATGAAGATACATTTCACAAATTGTTATTAACATCGGACCCACATATTTCATCCACGAGAATAAGATCTTACAAGAAGAAAGTCAAACAATTAAGTCCAGAGGCTGCAGAATTATTAAAAAAATAAAGAAAACAAAAGCCGCTTGTACCTACTTCTTCAACAACAAAATGGTAAGATTAATTAGTATATATAAATAAAATATTAATATTACTTTTGCTCGCAATATATATTTGTAACGTTAGATGCCTTATATACCTGTACATTTTATCACAAATTCTAATAACATAATTACATTATATATAAGAATACTGTAAGATTTGAATTTCCAATTATTATACAATGGTTTTAATAAGGAAAGCAACTGATTCAACAACTACATAAAAATTTATAAAAATAACTAACTAACAAATTAAACAAAAAATATGTTCCAACATGTATTATTCGAAAGAGATTATTTTATAATATTTTTTAGTTCAAACCTCATGTCAATATCTCAAACGGTACAAAAGTTATACACAAATGTCCCTAAATTTTTCGATCCGGACCACTGTGCGACGTCGAAACGAATTCGACGACCTGCTATACGATCACTTTCAGACGACCTTGGAAGAAAATATCGCCATGAATCAATTGCCAGAATATTTGAAATATTTCGACGGTACGTAATAGCAACGCCTCGCGTTTAGAGGTAAACATTGCTTCAGAACTTAACACACAGAAAAACCAAATTTATACGGAGCCACATTGAAAACACAGATGTTAAACGTGTACATGTAATTAATTAATAATTAAATTAAATCTTCGAACTGCATCCCATCTTGTGTAACGCGAAGTTCTGCTCTTTGCAACAAAGTTTTATGCGTAGCTTCCGTTAGAGACGACAGTTGAGGAAATGAGCGTTCACAATGTTTACGTTCATTTGTTTACCTCTAAATGCGAGGCTAAATTGCTGTTACGTAGCGTCGGAATATTTCAAATATTCTGGCAATTGATTCGTGGCGATATTATCTTTGAAGGTCATCTGAGTGTAGCAGGTCGTTGAATTCGTTTCGATGTCGCCTACAATATTATGAAGTTGAAAATACAGTAATCGCTCGTTCGTTGTCCAGAAGCCGTGTTTTTCAGTGACAACGACCCTGCCGGGACGCTATTTTTGATTTATGACTGCGTCTAGAGTATCCCGCCGACCGCGCCGAGACTTCAATAGAGAGCCGAACATAGAAAAGGACAGAATGAAACACGGATCGGGTGGCCGAAGCGTATCGCCGTCGCCGGACAGATCCGAGTCCCGCGTGTTTCATTTTTACAGACACTATGTACAATTGAAATTATATCGTGTTTGGTGTCATTTTAATCAGAAAAATGCGAGAAATACGTTCATGAAGGTCCCATAAAAAAATAATGTAAATTAAGAAGTTTGAACATTCGATTCATTCGAGTCAATGTAGTGGTGCTCACACCGATATACCCGAGCCGACATCAATCGTCGCCGCCCTGCGGAGCGATGCGGCGTTGACAGGCAGTGGAATGGGTAGGCACTGGACAACGATCCTGCCCACCATGCCAGACAACGAACGAGCGATTACTGTACCCAGTTCCATGAAAAGATATGACAGCGACCTTGATTTTCTTGTTGAAAATCGATGTTTTTTTAAATTTAAAATACTGCAATTTCTTGTCGGTTAAATATTGATTAACTTCGGTACGGAACACTTTTCAGCCCGACCACCCGAAGGGGCTGAAAAATCGTGGGGACTAATTTGCGCCGCACCCTGTATAGTATAAATTATACCGTGTTCAACATTCAGTATAAAATCTTTTCAGTTACTCGCACTTCACTTTCCTACGTAATTGTTCACTACGAAACACTGTGAACACTACACGCGAGTGATTAAAAGTGAACGTAATTCTCTCACAGAGTCTAAATCCTAGTTGAATACATTTGTCCAGAAGTAATTGTCTGTTCGAAAGTTTGCACAGCATATTTGAACAGTCCAACTTATTGTTCGAAAGCGATCGGAAGGAGGGAAATCCAAAATCTCCAACGAACAAGTAAACAGTCCTCCGAATAACAACCGTGCTGTTGTGTGTCTGGTAAATGCATTTTATTTCCTCTTCTCTTTCAAATATAAAAATCATTATAATCATCGGGGCGAGTACAGTGTCGCGCGGCATCATCATCGTACAAAAAATCGGTGTGGCGAGCATGTTGGTTATTATTCACGTTCCAGCTCGAACGTCTGCGGATCGATCACGCGATAATTAATAATAATAATGATAGTAATCAAAAGGAAAAAAAAAACAAAAAGGAAACAGAACGGATCCGCTGAATATCAATAACGCATTCTTGTGGCCGATAGTTTTCGCTGTCCACCGACCTATCATCACCAACATCATCATCAAGTCATCATTCAAATCATCATCATCGTTCACCGTCTCCTTCGCTTTTTCGTTTCTCTTCTATTCTCGCGTCGCGATAGAAGTTTCTAATTGTAATGAATGAATGACGCGACGCCATTAACAATTAATTTATTTACAGGCGACAGGACGCATTTCCTATCCGTCTTCGTCGCAGGAACTCGTCCTCTAACTCTTTTTTCAATCATGCTTCGTGACAGTTTCGACCGTTCGGACCCTAATCGAATGATCCCCGCCGTTCAGCTTCCGGCAGAGATCAGTGAAGTCATTGCAGCCGATCGATCACACTCCACCCCTCGGGACTGTGCACAGGGATCCAGAAGAATTATCCTAATCCCAACATCGGCAAGAACAGGAAGCTTCGAATCAGGACAAAGACACCAGATTTGGTCATTTTTAATGAACTCGTCCGGACGCGACAGTGATTTCGTTCCAGCGAAGTACAGTCCAACTTCGTTCGGAAATGATTATTATTTAAAACGATCGAGCTTCTTTTTTTTGTAAATACAGTCATTAAAAAGTCTATTAACAGTAATAGTATAGTATAATATAAAATATAAAGATATTAAAATAATAAACAGTTTATCTCGAATACAAGCGAGAACAAAGATCATTCGACTATATTAAAATATTTCTAGATAGATAGTCTAACGCAACAACACAAATTATTATTTATTATCGACGACGTGCACGTGCGATCGCTTATTTAGACCGTGAATTAAATGGCCGTTCGTACAGTTTTCCTTTATTTTGTACATACGTGTTACAGCTAATTATTGTTAGAAATAGAGGGTGAAATCGAGTGGAACTCTTGCCGATGACCAAAAATGATGACTTCCATCGGAATACTGTTCCCAAGTATATTTCAGGACAATGGGGAAAGGAATAATTCAAATTGAGACAGCGCTCGTTCACGAATTGTAATGATTATTAAGAGTTGGGCAACTTGCGGCTCGCGAGCCACACAGACTCCTCCCTCCACTCCTCGTTCTGTGAAGTAGTTGGTAGTGGGGGAACGGAACGCTGGTGGTGGGGATGGTGGCCGGGCCTTAGATCCTCGGATCTACGGAGAACGTGCTCCCGGTGATTATTTACAAAAGGAAAGCGTGAACATCGAACAACTGTGCGTCTTTGGTACAAATGATCGATCCTCAGTTGGATCATCGATCGAATCAGACGAGACGACATTTTCTGGACAGAGATGATGGCTATCGACCTTGATCAATCATGCGATGCATGCTCGCTCGACATTGTAGATACACTGACACCTCTCCGGAACGTTTATCCCTACAACAATTGCTTCTTTTTTTTTGTTTTATTTAATTTTAACTATACAAAAACGATTCGACGACGTTCCGCTAGAATAGTCACGAAACTCGCGGGACACGCACAAATAGGAAATCATGATTAAAGCTAGAGAATTTTTTTTTCGTTGTTTTCTCGAGTTTCTTCGTTGATTTTGTTTATAAACACGTTGTACCCGCAGTTTGTTTTTGAGCAGAGTTCTAAAATGAATGAACGAAATCGACTGTCGCGAGAAATTCGTCACGATAAGCAGACAACTGATCCACGGATCCCGTTCTCGTGATTGATCGCGGAGTGAATCGATCGATAGATCGCAGTTCCAGCATCACTGATCGGCCAATAAATTTGTTCCATAAAATATTCAACTGTCGAACACGCGACTGTTCGCATTGATCTAAAAATTGTCTAAATAATACACAGAAAGGTAGGCATGATGTGAAAATAAAAATTGGAACAATAAAGAGAATCAGTCCCTCAACAATAATCAATTGTTATCTATTCCCGCGGTACACGGTGAGCCATCTAAAACTCGAGTTTATTTATTTATTTCAATATAAAAATATTTCGGGATGAGAAACCGTGGCTCCAACATAAATAATCATTGTTCCATAAAAGAAATATTTAAAAACGCACACGTGCATTATAGTGAATATGTTCCATTAAAATTGCCAGAAATTGTTCGTTTATACACAACAGAAATATGTATAATATGTATATGTGTGTGTCACCTGAACTTTGAACGATCAGTGTAATCGAGATCGAAACAGATAGATCGTGATCGATGCGAGGAGACGGACTCGATTGTCTTCTGTACTGAATCTCCGATGCTTAATTTAGAGTACGAAAGTTGAAGTCCGAGACACTGAGCTTGGTGAACAAAGAAGATCGACGATCCTCGGGTCTCCCAAAGTCTGTTCGCAGGAGCCACATCAAAGAAAAGAAGTCTGACAAAGCTCCAACAAAGTATCCGGGCAAACGTAATTCGCTCGAAACTTAAAAGTGCCAGCTTCCTTCGCAAGATTAAGTCGGAGAACGACTTGAGTCACCATTAGACCCAAACTCGTATGAGGTTCGATCGACCAGGACATCCAGAGCCTAGAAGATCATTTGGACTCTGGGTCCAGCTAACCCAAGGTGTTGAGCCTGACAATTAGGATACCTATCAATGTCAACATGATTGTAGGGAGACTAAGTTTAGAACTAGTAGAAGCATCTCCCACGAGGATTGATCTGAGTGAAACAATGAGGGAGGTGATAGATAGAGTCTTTTGGTTTTGAGCCCAGGTGAGCAAAGTGGAGGACTTGTCGATAGAGGCCTTCTGTAGCTAGGAAGGTGGTAGATCGTGAGTCTAGGACCGCGATCGAGGGGAGTCTGAGACCTGTCTGAGACAATGAGGCCTAGGATAGAGTGTTTTCCGTTTAGAGTCCAGGTGATCAGAGCCCGAGGGTTAGGATGAGGACCAACGCTGATAGGGAGCCTCCCGGAGTATCTTCTGCGAGGACTTGTCAATAGGGGCTTTCTGTCGCTAGGAAGGTGGTAGATCGCGAGTCTAGGACCGCGATCGAGGTGAGTCTGAGACCTGTCTGAGACAATGAGACCTAGGATAGAGTGTTTTCCGTTTAGAGTCCAGGTGATCAGAGTCCGAGGGTTAGGATGGGGACCAATGTCAGCGCTGATAGGGAGTCCTGTCCATTGAGACCTTCCGTGTTTGAAAGATCATAGGACCTACAGGTGCGAGTGTGTTCGGCTTTTGTACGCGGGTGAACAGTTTGGCAACGAACGGTCGAAAAAGATGACTCTAACGACGAGGACTGAAGTAGTGGTTTAAGTCTGGACTCGGTGGTAGTAGATCGGCGTAGAGCAGAGCCGGATAGAGGTGCACACACAGCAGTCGGCCTGGCTCTCCTTAGCATTAACACGCGATATACCAGAAAAACCAGTTTGCAGGCGTTTTTATTAGGCCTTTACTTTCGCCTGCAAACTGAAAGGAAGAGTGAGCGATTGAGCGAGCTGGTCGAACGAGGCCTGCTAGACTAACCGATGAGCGAGCGAGCGAGCGAACGAGCAAAGTGACTGAGCTCTGGGCTAACTAACGGGGTCACCAGTCGATACTCAACACACATACACGTACACATCGACGTAGTGTATATTCCGTGCACATCTACACACAGCATACGAACCATACTCTCTCACTCTCATTCGTTTTGCACGCACACTCGTCGTCGAAGAAACCGCAGAGATCGCAGCGTGTTTGTTTCCGTGCGTGTATAGAGCATGTATAGACGCGCAGACACATGATCCCCGTCGCATACGCATACTCGCGCATCCGAATCCAACGTACGCGAACACACACAACCGTAGTTTCGAGCGGCACCGACGCTCTCGCTCGCGGTATTAAATAATTACGGTATCTAATAAAGAAAGTTATGCAAGCAGTTGCCGCCGAGAGTTAGGGTCGCCGCAAGGATCGCTCGATCGCGTGGCTAATAGCGCGCGCGCACATGTCCGCGAGATTATGTGTGTCGCTCCGAAAGATTCCTTCGAAGTTCGCGGGCTCAAGGTTTCTCCTCGCGAAAATCGAACGTCACTCTTCCCTCGATTTTTGCTCGTTCGATCGATTTCTCAAAATTATATCTTGCACGCGTTTTTTCTTTTTTTTTGTTTCGTTCTTGACGTCATACAGGTAGCGATCGAAGAGACACGCTAGATCGTCCCGACATCGTCGCGCCGATCGCTCATTCTCGATTTTCCTCCAAAAATTTTTTTTTTTATCACGTTACATAGTATCTAGATGAAATGTGTTCACAGCCACACATTAATATTTATACATAGATTTATACATGTATTTATATATGTATATATATATATATTTAAATATATATATTTATATTTATGCGTATATCGTATATTTAAATATATATATTTATATATATATAGATTTATAATATTTTTGTTTGCAAACGCCACGCCCGTTAATCGTTCTTTGTTTTCTGTTTGTCTCGTGTAATCGTTACCACTACTTTCCCCCTCCCCTCCCCTCCCGTTTTCGCAGGAATTCGAAGGAACGCGTGTCCTCTCTCGATTGCAACGCGCGGTTTCATTTTCGTTTTTTCGTGTCCGTTCTCGTCATGCTTTTTTTACCGGCTTTTTTCTCTGTTTTTACGACTTTTTGGAAAAGAAAGAGGGGCGACCGGAACACGCTGTGACGCCTCGTGACGCGTGCGGAGCGACGTGTAAATGTATTACACGTGTACATGTGTATATACATATAGTTGTACAGTCGGTCGGAAAAGTCTTCGCACGTTCTTTAAAGTGGGGGAACTTTCGAGATTGATGAAACGCTAGAGGAATCGATTTACTTGCGTGCTTGAAGATAGTTAAGCTCATTCTCTTTGCAATTTTTTCTTTATCTGAGTATTTCTTAAAAAATTGTTTAACATTCTACCTACCCGGAAGCCCGACCCTTTGCGGACGAAGATTAGAAATATTGTTGAATAAGATCATCTGTAGCCTCCACGATTTTCCAATTATTTTCTAATTATTTACCAGGCTCTTCAATGACCGTAAAACCATTTTAGATTGAGACGTTCAGTGTAAAATAAAACTGTATCAACGTAACCAAATTTCAATAAAATCTCAACCACGTATAGAACTATCGAGTCATTCGGAAAGTCGTTTCGGTTTCTCGAGGGAAAATAAGGGCCAATTTTTTTACCATTTTGGAGTTTAGAATGATCAAGCTTTTTCGATAAATTTTGAGAAGGTGGGTACCAAAAATAAAATTCTATTTTCATTGGCCACATCATTAGTAGAGAATAACTAAAAACCGTGCTAAATTCTGTTGCATTCGATACTCCAGCATTTTTCAAAAATTTTTACAAGAAACGGAATGACATTTCCTCGACCATAATATCACAAAAACAGCCTGCGCTGTTTCCTCGATTTTTTTACCATTTTGAACAAGTTAGGTAATTATATAGAAAAGGTCTGCGTACTCCGATTTTGATGAAATTTTAATATGTTATGCAGCAACACATTCTGAACAACTTTTTCCTTTTCCAATATAGGGGGGTCGCTTTTAGTTTTCGAGATATTTGCAGAAAACTATCGCTAATACTGTATTGAATTTTTCGTATTCCTGCACGCTCCGTGGCAACGTAAGCCTGTCCCGGTGCGGCGTTTGTTTACATTTTGACGCTCTGAAAGGGCCGGCCTGACACCACACACACCCACCCAGTGTTTCTAAATTATACTCTAGGTTCTTACGTATTTTGACGTGCTGATTACGAATATGATAATGAAAATTGACGCAAATGTTAATTTCATAACGGAAACCTTCTTTTTAGAAACACTGGGTGCGTGTTAAGCACTGGGTGGGTGTGTGTGGTATTGTCGCTTCTCATCTCCACAACGTGTTTACAAACAAAAAATAAACAGATGCGGCCCCGGAACAGGTTTACGTTGCCGCGGAGCATGCAGAAATACGAAAAATTCAATACAGTATTAGCGATAGTCTTTTGCAAATATCTCGAAAACTAAAAGCGACCCCCCTATATTGGAAAAGGAAAAAGTTGTTCAAAATGTCGAAATCTACAACATATTAAAATTTCATCAAAATCGGAGTACGCAAACCTTTTCTATATAATTACCCAAGTTTAGAACGATCAAGCTTTCTCGACAAATTTTGAGAAAGTGGTACCAAAAATAAAATTCTATTTTTATTGGCAACATCATTAGTAGAGAGTAACTAAAAACCGTGCTAAATTCTGTTAAATTCGATACTCCAGGATTTTTCAAAAATTTTTACGAGAACCGAACTGACATTTCCTCGACCATAATATCACAAAAAGCCTGCGCAGCTCTTTTCTCAAAGTCCCCCACTTTCTATCGACTTCCCAGACCGATCGTAGACGTAAATAGAGAGAGAGAGAGAGAGAAAGAGAGAGAGAGAAAGAGAGAGAGAGAGAGAGAAGAAATTCGTTTCAGTCGTGATTCGCGAGTCGCGTGGCCCAAGCTCGTTTTGAGACGCTCCTGCGTTCTCCCTCGATACTGCTCGCGCGATCTCCTCTTCTGATATCGCTCGTCGTACACAATCGAACATAGCACACGAGCGAAAGAGAGCACAGTCCCATGAAACCACAGAATCCTCGTTCGCGAGCGTCAACGTTTTGTCCAAGATCACCTGCTGATCATCATCCTCATGAAAACCTCACCCCCCATTTAAATCATTAAACTTGTGTGTGTGTCTATGTATATCTGCGTGTACGTGTACATATGTGTTTAAGATGCTGTCTCTCCCATCCGAATTAGGCACAACACAACGCTATACTTCGTGTGTCTGGTTCTCTGCACGGAGTCTTGTAGTCTCTCGGATTGATCTGCATCGACCATTTAGTAAATAGCAGCGCGGCAAAAGGAGTACCATCGTGGAGAAATACAAAGGATCCTGCCCCCGGTGTGTCCCCTCCTCCCCCCGTCCTCGCCCCCGTCCGACAAGCTAAGTGTCCACCACGGAGGGGCGGGGGAGCAGAGCCAACAAGCTAGAAAAGCACATCGGAAAAAAATGCTATAATCGTTCCCCTCTCAGTCTTTGTCGAAAACTGGTCAGTCACCGACGACCGCGTCGAACGTTTCTCGATCTCGATGTCCCTGGATCAGCGTCCTAGATCCGGATTGCTCGATCCGTGCCGTCAACTGAGGAGCTGGTCGTCGTGGAAGATCCTGTTATCCTCGAGATCCTGAAGAGAACAACTTGGACCGGATCGATCAGCTTGGCTAAGTTTGCGGCGATTGGTGTCCTCGTTGTCCTCTCTTTCCTCCCCGACAGCGTCGAGGGTGACTGTGGTGGTGGCGGTGGCGGTGATGGCGGCGTTGTTGGCTCGAGTGTCGCATCACGACGAGCACGCCATCCACGAGTTGCAGGTGCACGTGTAGCACGCGGTTGGTATCACTGGAGCGTAGTAGAAACCGTTCGCGTAAACGTAGGTGGCTTGTGGGCCCGGTGGAGGTTGTTGATGGTTCGTGAGCCGTTGCTGTTGCTCCTGGCACAGCACCTGATAGGCGAGGCTTTCGATCAGCGACAACGTCTGCCGTCTCTCGTGGCCCATCAGGCAAACCGTCGATTCCTCCACGACGTTGTACAGCAACATCAGGTACTGGTATTTCAGAGCCTCCTCCTCGGGGCCTACGAAATGGTTCCACAGGTAGTTCTCCAGCTTGGCGCGTTGCTGGCTGATGTCTGGGAAATCGATGAAGAATCTCGAGCACATGTAACGCTCCAGGGTCTTGATGTAGTCCGGCTGGTACGGTTTGTACATCTTCACCAGCAGGTTGCAGTACTTGAGCAAACCGCCCCCGCGGATCTCCTCGGGGTGCCTGGTCGAGATCAGCTTCTTGTGCAGGTGGTACAACGCTTCCTGGAAGTCCCCGTAGACAGACTCGCCGACCACCGTTGGGTAGAAGTTCTCGCCGATAGGGAGCTTGCTGCACTCGTAGAAGAGCAGAAGAGAATCGAGGACGATCTGGAACGAGTCGACGGAGAACTCGAACTGCCGCCTCATCGAGTCGACGAACTTCAACTCGACGTTCCTGTGACCCCGGGAGTTGCCGAGGGAGATTAGGGACCACCGGTCGCCGTCGTTGTTCACCTTCACCATCTTGCTCACGTATGCTTCCTTCAGGCTGCACGTGGTGATACGTTTGCGACTGACACCTTCCGGTAGCAAGTCGAACAATGAACCCAACACTGCTGTCTTCACCTTGTCGTAGTTCCTGCCGCTAGATAACTCCACCGCGAAGATCAGGTCCAGGTCATTGTAGGGTTGCGACTCCGTTGCTAGAACGTGCGACGCTGCTCCGCCGTTCAACCGGATGTCCCGCACCCTCATCCCAGCGCCGCCGCTGCTGGGATCCGTCTCCAATTTACTTCGAACCACCGTCACCAGGTCCCTCAAACGGACCTCCAACGTTGGGAAATTACCTCTCCCATGGATACAAACTACTTCGTTCATCACGTCGTTCAAACGGCGGACCTGCTCGAAACTGAGCACTGCCAACCTCTGCTGAGGATCGGAACAGTCGGAGTTGTTGCTAGAGTTGTTGATGCTGTTGGACTCGTTGCCGCCATTCGTCTTCGTGCCGTTCACCTGGCAGAGGGACTCCATCATTGCGACCCGACGCTGGCGTTCCTCGCCGATCTCCAGGGAGCCACACTGCGAACCAAGCGAAACAGGAGATGTTATTAACCGTGCCATTACACCCCGGGCGGGACGGATCGGGTGCTAGGTGCGTTGCGCTCGGTGGTGGGAACGTCGAGCGGCCCGGTAACGAGGGACAGTCGATGAGCTTTATTTATTTAGGGGTGGCGCGCTGGAAAATTTAGAACTCGGCCTCTTCTAGGAACTGGCAAGTGCTTGGGATAACTAGCGGTGGAAAACACTTGCAATCTTTATTTGTTTGGAGGTGGCTCGCTCAAAAATTTAAAAATTGTCAGATCAGAAATTAAAGCGGTGGTGGAAACCACAGGTTACGACCTTTACTTATTTGGGGGTGGCTCGCTCAAAAATTAATTGTCAGAGTAGAAATTAAAATTATCCTTTTCTAGTAACTAGCAACTATTTAGGAAATAACAAGCGATGGAAACCACAGTTTAGGACCTTTATTTATTTAGGGGTGGCCCACTCGAAAATTAAAAAATTGTCAGATCAGAAATTAAAGCGGTGATGGCAACCACAGGTTATGACCTTTATTTATTTGGGGGTGGCTTGGTCAAAAATTAAGAAATTGTCAGAGTAGAAATTAAAATCATCCTTTTCTAGTAACTAGCAACTATTTAGGAAATAACAAGCGATGGAAACCACAGTTTAAGACCTTTATTTATTTAGGGGTGGCTTGCTGGAAAATTTAGAAATTGGCCTCTTCTAGAAACTGGCGAGTGCTTGAGGGTAACTAGCGGTGGAAACTTGCGATCTTTATTTGTTGGGGGGTGGCTCGCTCAAAAATTTAAAAATTGTTAGATCTGAAATTAAAGCGATGCTGGAAACCACAGGTTACGACCTTTATTTATTTGGGGGTGGCTCGCTCAAAAATTAAGAAATTGTCAGATTAGAAATTAAAATTATTCTTTTCTAGTGACTAGCAACTATTTAGGGAATAACAAGCGATGGAAACCACAGTTTAGGACCTTCATTTATTTAGGGGTGCCCACTCCAAAATTAAAAAATTGTCAGATCAGAAATTAAAGCGATGGTGGAAATCACAGGTTACGACCTTCATTTATTTGGTGGTGGCTCACTCAAGAATTGAAAAATTATCAGATTAGAAATTTAATCCTTTTCTAGGAACTACTTAGGTAATAACAATCGATGGAAACCACAGTTTAGGACCTTCATTTATTTAGGGTTGGCCCATTCAAAAATTAAAAAAATTGTCAGATCAGAAATTAAAATTATCCCGTTTTTAGTAACTCGAAAGAAAGGTTACTGAGGATAGTGTCCTCGACAGTGTGTAAAGGTCAAGGTCACCGGATCTTCCCCTCCGAGTTTTCACTCTGATGATTAATATTTGTAAGGCGTTCAGTGTATATTTGTTTGCAATTGTTAATTTAAGTGGCAACGGAACTCGA
Source organism: Lasioglossum marginatum (assembly GCA_028455795.1). NCBI lineage: Eukaryota > Metazoa > Arthropoda > Insecta > Hymenoptera > Halictidae > Lasioglossum > Lasioglossum marginatum. Next base: position 9,512,205 of record CM052249.1, read on the forward strand.
GAGCCGCGACGTAACACTATATCCTCGCTTTTTCTTGGAAACTGTTTAGTCTATTGACACTCAAGATGTTTACGCTATAGTGCAGATAAGCCTTCACCCTAAGTCCTCCGTTTTCTATCTACATATGTACACCCAGCTGAAACAGTAGCGATAGATTCGAGGCATTTGTTATGCGTATTCATTTATCTCTTCTATTTTAACAATTTTTAATCAATTTTAACAGAATCTCAGAAAATGTTTGATTAAATTTTTCTGCAGTCATAAAAGGTCCCGAATCAGTGGCAGGCTAAAATGTACAACATTTTCAGTAAAAATGGGAGTGCGAAAAAAATTGTTGAATGAGTGGCGCAGGGTGTGGGAGTACTCTTCAAGCTCGCAGTGTATGTGTGTGTGTGTGAAATGTGCGCGTGCACATTTCGAAATGCCACGAGGTTACGTCCGGGTACACATTCACGTCTCTATTCCAGGTTCTCGCTTGCTATTCCATGGATTCCCATGGAATCGTTCGAGGGACTTTCAAGGAAATGAAGTTGCTTTAACCTTCGCGAGAGAAGTTGTCGCCGATTATCCCGACATGCGCATTGAAAACAGAACTTCACCCGTTCGAGTGGAAAACGAAGTGTGAGAATTAAATGACTGGGAAGAGAAGATTTCCCAATTGTTTATCGACTTATGAACAGTTTGATTACAGGGCGCACGTGAACCAGTTACGCGAGAATCCCTTCTGGTTATTTTCGGACCAAATCCGGTTCTGAACTGTATCGAACACACACATATATATATATATACAGCTGCACGCGTGTTGAGACGGACGCGATAATGCTCAATTATCGCCGCTGCATAAGTCGATAGCGCGGCCCTGTCGATTACGAGCTGACAAACGTCATTACAGTTATCGATAGCGGCGACTTACAAGGAGAGACCGTCGTGCACCGGGATTTTCAAACTGGATGCCGTAATATTACGCTCCATTTACGATTTAAGAAAAACCCTCGGGCCCGTAATTTTTCTTAGATCGTGTACTATTTTTTCTTGACCTCGCCGAACGTAGAGTAACTCTAATGAGAGTAATATTAATATTAATATTAAATATTAATATTAAATATATTATTTTATTATATTAAATATATGTTAAATAAAAGTAACAGTTTTTGCCACTTTGCAATTCGAAACGCGGTACTTCTCTCTTTTGTTTCAGAACTTTCTGCAATTATTTCAATTTGAATATCGTGAACAGCTATTATCACTTCAGGAGAAACGTGTGGGTCAGACTTCGTGGGACAGACTGTCGCGAAAATTGCACCAGCTGTTGCACTGTAATTGCCAACAACGTGACAGTTACTGCCCACGGCTGCGGTAAAGTAGATATCAAAATAAATGAATATCAAACCGACTATTCTTGTATCCTAGAAGCTCGACGGTGGCGGTTTCAAACAATTTTCTCGGAGCAAACCTAAAATAATAATCTCAAAAAATACTTGATTCGGAACCCAACATTCCACGAAAAACTCTCGAAATAAAAATACGATTTTTGAAACCTGTATACCGACCTGGCATCAACACGTGTTTCTATTAAGCTAAAAATTCTCTTCTGCACTAAGCAAGTAGGTAACAATGTTCTCTTATTTTCTTTGAAAACATAATAACGGTTATTAAATTACAGACGCAATTTTTCTATTTCTCTCGAAAACGATTTAAAGATCGTCGGAAAAAATTATTGTGATAATTTGCAAATACTGTTTTCGAATTACAATTGATCGAACCAGTGCGTTGAGAATATAACAATATCGTTAGCAACAATCTACGATGGACATAAGGAAACATTTACAATTTTTAAAATGTTCTGGAACGAGAGGAAACAACCCCAAAAAAGAATTTCGAAGCCCCGACTTGCAGTTCCCGAGAAAAGGGACAGCGAATATTGTGACGTTTAAGTGTCCATCGTTGCCCCGCGACGCGCAAGAGTTCGATAAAAATTCATAGAATACTTCAAACTGGCAGACAATTTAAAACCGAACGTTTCTCAAAAAAATGAGATGAAATCCTGAGTATGAATGGCGTCTGCAAGTTACAATCGATCGAGCCGTCGCGCGTCGGTCGTTGCACGAGGCGGCTCGAAATTCCAGTACACCAGCTGTACAGGGTGTCACAAAATTATATGTCGTGGACATCATAGCGCGATTCTACACCCTCGATTTAGTCGAAAATGACACGAGGAACCCCCCGCAAAATTGACTTCGAACGTGAAAAACAAGGTAAAAAAAACAAATTCCTTTTCAAGATTAAATAAAAATTAAGCAAAATTTTATATTACATTTAATTAGATTAAAGTAATTTTAGAAAATTAAATAAAAATGTTTAATCTTAGAAAAAATTTTTGTTTTTTTTACCCTAGTGAGACTTTAGAACCCCCCC
>CM052249.1:9514719-9529256 GCA_028455795.1 Lasioglossum marginatum
TTCGACATGTGACATACGTCATTCTATTCGTTTTGACATGCTGAACACAAAATGTAAGTGTCATTTTTGGCTGAAATGAATAGTTTTCGAGATATTCGTGAAAAACTGCCCCCCCCCCCTTCCTTTCGACATGTGCCTTATGTCATCCTATTCGTTTTGATATGCTGAACACAAAATGCAAGTGTCATTTTTGGCTGAAATGAATAGTTTTCGAGATATTCGTGAAAAACTGCAGTTACCACACATTGAATTTTGTATAGCCAAACCTAACTCAAAACTAATCTCATTTCCGCTCGCTCCTAAAATAAACTTTTCGTATTAAGACTTCGGAATCGCTTTGACGTGTAATACAGCATACGCGCCGCTCTTTTCTACTCTTCAAAACGAAGTCCGAACGTTGCGTTTGCGTTTTCATTGATGCAGGACCAAACAAACAAAAACAAAAACGAAATGAAAATTTAGAATCGTGCTGAAAATTCAATGTATAGTAACTGCAGTTTTTCACGAATATCTCGAAAACTATTCATTTCAGCCAAAAATGACATTTGCATTTTGTGTTCAGCATATCAAAACGAATAGAATGACGTATGTCACATGTCGAAAGGAAGGGCGGGAGGGGGTGGGGGAGTTTCTAAAGTCCAGCCTTGTATAATATTACATTTAATTAAATTAAAATAATTTTAGAAAATTAAATAAAAATGTTTGATCTTAGAAAAAATTTTTGTTTTCTTTACCCTGTTCTGCTATGGTGTCCGTAACATATAATTTTGTGACACCCTGTACATACATGTATACGCGTATACGTATGCGACCGATTCCCATTGATTTTCCAGAGGTTTGGATCCGTTACCACTTCAGCCCAATAACACCTGTAACTTCGCCAGCAACAGCCGCGCGCTCGGTTACAGCTGGTTGCGTCACACGCGGAACGCACCGCACTTCGCGAAGTTTCTGCACAGTGAACAACTGCTAGGATCGACGTCGATCAACATCCTGCGTCGATCCACGATCAAGCGACATCCGATCGAACCGAAGGGAACGTTGATGCACCTGCGACTACCTGGGAGCTGACCAGCAAGGACGAAGAAGAACTTTCACTCGAGCACACACTCGCAGCCACACATATGCATTCGTTCCTCAACGATGAAGAGGACGATGAAGAGGACGATGAAGAGGAGCGAACCAGAACACCACCTGTGGCGCCCACACAATACCACTACGCAAAGATCGATCGGAACCACGAAGAATATCCTTGGCCCTGAGGCTTACCATGAAGAAGCGCTCGACGAGCTCGTCGAGTGCACTCCGTTCGTCTTTCTCTATCGATCCTCTTTACAACGGTGTCGGAACGATTACAGACGATGATGTTCAACACTATTTTTGCTGATCGACACCGATCCACTGAGAGATTCTCTTCAGGGCCCGCTTAGATTGTTCACTTTAGGGTCGGACGCGATTCTGAACCGTGGATGTGCGTAGATGTATTATGCCAGGAATCTCGCGCCACGATCGAGAGACCCGCAGCTGATGAGAGGCACCAGCGAACTAAGGCCAGCCGAGTGAAAGGCGAATCATGCGAACCAGCGGCGGCGGCGGCGGTAGCGATCACCGGTGGTGGTGGTAGCGACGCTGGTGGCGGAGGTGGTAGCGGTAACAGCACCATCAGCACCAGCAAAAGCAAAGTCGACGCTGCTCTAGGAGTAGCGACGGCCTCGAGCGACTCGCGAGGTCGCTGATCAAATTTTTCGGACACTTCAACTTCACTGTGGCCGGAATTAATATTCGGACGATCTAAAGAAGACGATAACTTTTTAAATATTGTACTACACGATTTGAACGTTTTTGGGAAGTTGGAGCAATTAGTTTACTATGTGAAAAGAAATTTTTTCGAAAATTGCAATAGATCGGAAGTGTAGAAAAAATATTAAACGTTGCATTTTACGATTATTTTTATGTGGGCCTGTATTGAAAAATTTGAAAAATACGTTTTGCAGATCTGTGTGAATTAAACATGTTCTAAAAATTTCGTTAAAATCGGTCGACGTTGCAATGAGTTACAAACGTTTAAGGATGGTAAAAATTGCAGATTTTCACGATTCTCGGCCGATAACTGCAGTAGATCTAAGGATTCTTACATCTTTCAATGCCTGTCGTTTCTTCCCGCAGCAACCGATTTTCACAAAACGTATTTTTAAAATTTTTAATATAGATCCACATAAAAGAATTGTAAAATTTTTTACAACTTTTAGTATTTTACAATCCCGATCTATTGCAATTTTTGAAAAGATTTCTTTTCGCATCCTGTAGTAAACTAACTGCTCCAACTTCCCAAAAAAGTTCAAATCAAAGGCTCGTTTTAACCAGAAGAAAATCACGAACATGATGCCAACAACAATTCTAAAAATAATTGAACATGGAAAAAAAAGTTGAACCAAATTGTGCCATGTTTGGGCTCGTTTTAACCAGAAGAAAATTAGGAACATGATGCCAACAATAATTCTAAAAATAATTCTAGATGGAAAAGAAAGTTAAATCAAATTGTGTCGTTTGTGCTCGTTTTAACCAGGAGAACGTCACGAACGCGATGACAACAATTTTATAAAAAATTATTGAAGATGAAGAAGAAAGTTTTATCATTACCGTGTTTATCAGCACATTTTCGCAACTCTGTACCCATTCGGGAGTTCAAAAGCAACTCGTACGAAATGATTACGGTACACGCAACTCGATTATTGAAATTCACTCGGATTCGTAAATACATACTGAACTTGATTCCATCCGTATTTGGAAGAGTGACGCAAACTCACTAATAGAAACCGGAAACTGTGCATGCGTAGCGGTAACAGAGTGATTCCGAGACGAATTTATCGGCTTGTAAATCCGAGTACGATGTTGCACGGTACATATGACAAATTAATGGGCCGGAGTTCGTAGCGTTTACTACGCCTCGGCATTCCCGAAATTCTCGCTATGCTACACGTAGTACCTGTTTGAGTTACCGAGAACAATAACCAGCATTGTGTTTGTAACATGATTCATTGTGTTGTCCGGCGGATAATCCGTGAAATGTGTCTTCGGGAAAAATAATAATTTTCTGATTCTACGTTACAAATAAAGTACAATCGTGTCGCGTATTTTCGCTCGACGATTTCGGTATCGTGTTAATCGAAATTCGGGAAATTGCTGAATATTATACGTGATTTTCTGTAAACATAAATCCCAGGGTAATTTCGTGATGGAAATTGTATCGGGACTCGTGACGCTCGATAAAATGATTTTCGGGTAACCGAATTGCACAATGAATACAAATTGTACAATAAATATTCCTCCAACTGGAAGTGAATATGTTCTACGAATATGTATGTTCTACGAATATGTATATTCACGAGCAGAAAATAAAATGTAAAAATAGCGGCAAGCGTGTTGTTTGTCTTCGACGTTCTCGGAATATGCTGTGAAAAATGAAGAGTGTGCTAGAAAACAATCCTAGGAAATGTATGACATAATCCGGAGATACGATTGTTTTTCTCGAACACGTCCAATTCTAAAAGAAAATGACGATAGGCAAACGATAACATTATCTTATCGAGTACAATGAAATAGATTTTACAATTGCCAAGGATCTGGTATCAGGAATGATTAAATTAAAAATATATTGATTATTTATCTCGAATATAAATGAGCTGATTGAATAAAATTTTTTTTGTGGCATAGAGATCATTAATATTTAATTTGATGTGAAATGTAATTCGAATTTTTAGATATCTAGCTTAGAATTTCTCCATTGTTCGCTTCATTCGAGTTCGAAGAAGTAGCCATGTGATAGAATTTTCTATTTCTACAACCAGAAATATCAAAGTTTGATTAACTGGCTGAGGGGGAGAGAGAGAGAGAGGAGAGAGGCGGTAGCCCAGATCTCGTCACGCTCCTCCAGTGCTTTCACGATGACGTCAGAGCGAGGAAAACGCGTGGGCGTCACTGAATGAACAGGGTAAGGTTATAGTGCTGCGTGGAGAGAACATAGTGAACTCGTAAATTAAAAAGACCGCGAACAGGGGTGCGCGATCTTAGCGTGGGAGGACGAGAGTCCTGAAATCTCACGAGCCTCTGATGACGTCATTTCCAAGCATCATGCTTGTTGTGATGGGTGCTCAACTCTCTCCGAACCCACCCTTCGACGAGAGATTTTATTAGACAACAAAGCAGTAGCCAGGCGAGTATTTTTGCCAAAACACGGTGTTTATTAGAGATGTTTACTTCGGTACGAACGATAATGATAAATATATTGATTAAAAGAATCTCCTCCACTTTCTTGCTTCGGTCCCATTCCGCCTGAATCGCAATCTACAATGTTTGAACACGTGTTTATCACGAGATAAACCGTCGAAAACAATTAATCAAGAGCTCACGGAAAAAATTGTTATGAATGACGAAAAAGTGATTGAGCAAACCCCGAGGAAACTGATAAGCAGACAGCAGATCCTATGGATTTATAACTAAAACGTTTACCAAAACGAGTGGGTGGTAAATTAAAACAGTAGAAACATGTTTGAGATTATTAAGATTGTAGAGATGCTTCCCTGGGGAATTATTTACCTATTTCGTTGGGTATATATTATTGGGAAAATGGCCCGAAAGTTTGGATAGACACTTGTTGTGTTTATAAAATAAATTGAAATAGTTATTTCTAGAGCTCCGTAAGCCTAATGTTAAATAATTTTCAACCTATTCATCGTGATAAGAAAGGGTAGCAATTTTCAATAATTAATCTGCGACAGAGCGGTTCGAAAAATTATTTCGTTGCGGTATCTCCTTTCGCCAGGCTTTTCAATGATCGAGCAATAGCATCGGGTTAGCACGTTGAAAATGGCTGGTTGACCGCAATCGTTTCACCGACCTTACGCCCACGCAGGGATGGTCGTTGGTCTTGGTGAAGGGTGCGTATTTCCTGACGCCCACGTGTACCGCTGGACCAGTTATGGGAGACAGACACCGAGAGAGAAAGGGTCGACGGATATTATCGATCTCTCGAGTAGACGACGCAGTCCTCTCGGCCCACATCAACGCGGTGCTACGGTTTTATTTTTACGCCGCTGTCGCTCGTTGTAATTCCGAACGCCCCGACGAAAATATGCTCTGACGGCGTGGAGGTACCACTTCGTGGGTAGTTCCTCCGGGAGAGGACGATGTGTCCGGGGTGATGTAACGGTGACATGATGCTGGAAGATTTATGGTGTATTCGTGCTATGGTCCTCTTTCGCGGGAGTCGAACGATGAAATATGGGGGAATAGAATACGGCTGCTCTTTACTCTACCGGACTCAAAATTTGTGCCTTTCACCCATAAATTATTATGTATTTGGTATGTAATCCAGTAGATTTGTACCCGGAGAACCAGCAGATCGAAGTTTCGCTCCTGTAGGACCAATGGTTCAGGAGTTATGCTTGCTTAAAGTTAAGCAATTTGTAGTGTTTTGAAATTGCTCAACTTTAAGCGACCATATCTTCTGAACCATTGATCCTACAGGATCGAGACTTCGATCTGCAGGTTCCCCGGGTACAAATCTACCTAATTACATACCAAATACATAATAATTTATAGGAGAAAGGCACAAATTGTGAGTCCGATGAAGTAAAGTTTACCCGGGGATACAGTTATCGACACAGACGCAACGTAGAAGGGGCTGTTTAATATATTTGTAAAAATGAAAAATTCAAGTTCACGGCAATTTTCATCATCCTCGATCTCCTTCTATTCGTCATTCAATGTCCAATGAATTTATTTTACCGGCACGCGTCACTTTGAGAAATGTCGAGAGTATCCTCGCACTGGTAATTATATAATGGTCAAATAGAGAAGGAAGATCGAGTGTCATCATTATCACTTGACCGCGTTGCTTTCTGCATATTTCTGACATTTACAGATTGTCAAGTGATAAGGAAACAGTCACGTTCGCAAATATTGATGACATTTCCATTCGACTGTTCCCACAATCGGTGGAGTCAATTTCGAGAGCCAAGTTATTTTGTCAAATTAAGGATGTTTGTTCTCGTAAAGATTAGCAGACTGCGGATTTGATGCATTTATGAAAAAAATGGGTACGCACAATCTAAAGCAGCGGACGTGGAACAAATATTTAAGTACATCAATGCGTTGATAATTAAAACAAGAATACAATTTTTATTTGGCTCCTGCAATCAATGCAAGCATTTTTTCTTTTAAAGATCCGCGTCTAATAATAAGACAAAATTTTATTATTCACGGAACAAATCCTCCATTTACCATTTACTTCTTCATTTACTCAAATAAATAAGACTGTATACACGTGGAAGAAATTATTCAGAAATTTAACGATTTTGCTTCGGTGTGCAGGCGCCTTAAGCACCGATCAGTGAACCAGCAGCCACCGAATTCGCAATCGACTGGGAATCGTGGTAATTAATTAGCTGCGAGTACGTGGAAAACGCGTCCGTTGTCAAGGTTGGAGGGAAAGAGAGGGGAGGCGCACGCGTTGATCGGTCAACGTCACAGAATTTTTGACGCGCATTTGCCGGGGGCGAATTGCGTAACCGGGAAGAGTTAATAGTCTCTGTGGAGAGAAGTTGACTAGTTTTAGCAACGCGGTGTTCCATTGTCGGCCGCGTTGACGTAAACGGAAAGCGTTTACGGTATCGCTTTTGCATTGGAAAGCTTCGAGACCAACCCTGCTGGCAGCGTTTTCCCATTGTGTCCGGGGAAAACGATACCACCCGTCAAAAGAAACCCGGAGAATTCCGTTTTAAGACACGCCGTGTAACGAACGTCTGCGTTCGACACGCGACCGCCGACGGAATAAATAAAGCCGACCACGCGTTTTTCCATGGGCGTCTGACGGATCCGCTTTTATGCTTCTCGTTTTACAAGCCGGGTATTCGAGAACGCATTTAAGAATAATTTTCTTACGGAGCTCGGGTTTTCTGACGCGACAGATTCGTTTAACCCGTAGCCAATTAAAATGTATAGAAACTGGAAATGTATCAAAACATTTTGTACTTAACATATTTTCACAAATTCTCGTCTCAGATCTACAAATCAATATAGCAGATTGGCAACTAAGTTCGCGACCTCCACATTTTCTCAAACAATTTATATATGTTTTTTAAGCACGAGCATTTTATATCAAATTAATCGCAAAATTCAGAGTTTTCCGACATATACAGTGAGCGTAAAAAGTATTCGTACGCCTTTTAAAATAGAATAGCTTTTTTACAGTTGTACCAAACTGATTTTTTATAATCAATTAGAAGCATTGGTTCACGAAATGATATGCAGAAAAGATTCTCCGAATAATTATAATTAACAAGGTTATATGCGAAAATAAAAAAGGCATTTTTTTGAACTTGTCTATTCGGGCCCTTAAAAAGAATTTTAAATATATGTTTTGTAGATCTATAATAGTCACACACATGCTGAAAATTTCATCGAAATCGATTAACATATAAACGAGCTACAAGCGGTTAAAAATGGTGGAAATTGTAGTTTTTCACGACTTTCGATCAGTTTCTGCTCGAAATCCACAGAATCGTACATCTTTCGATGCGCGTCGTTTTTTCCTGCGTCAACCGATTTCGATGAAATTTTCAGTGTGCGTATAACTAACATAGATCTACAAAACATATATTTTCATTATAGACCCAAATAAAAGGGTTTTAAAAAAATGCCTTCCTTATTTTTGCATGTAACCTTGGAAATTTTTTTTTGCATACAATTTCGTAAACCAATGCTTCTAATTGTTTATAAAAAAGCAGGTCGTTTGGTACAATTATAAAAAAGTTATTCTACTTTAAAGGGCGTACGAATACTTTTTACACTCACTGTAGTTTGAAAGGAATGGTCACTGAATGAGGTTATAATGATACAATAAAAGAATTACGAAACAAAAGGTCGCGAAATTAGTTGCCCGCCTAATATTTTTTAAATGGGTCGTTGCACAATTTCGAAAGAAAATTACGCAGGATTAACTGATAATATCATTACCTTTATTCCAACAGTTCCTGTCCCTTCTTAGTTAATTTAGGTTAAGTCTTTGTTCTGTTGTAAGCATTTGCGTAAAAGGACCTCGGTCCGTTTATAATAAATATAATAATAATAAAATTAGCGAGCAATAAATGGACATCCAGAGAAGTTTTGTAATATCTTTAGGCGGATATTAGCAGATTGTTGAAAGAATAAAATAAATTCAAAGAAAGAATATCCAAATAAAATTTGGAAAATATTGCTACTGGTTGGAATTGGTAATTTCGTGATTTATTTTCGATTAATCAGCGTTGGGCTTACGAATCTTTTTCATCTCGGAAAAATTAATTTAGAAGTAAATGAAATTCTGAAAATATTGCTACTGGTCGGAATGGGCAATTTGGTCACTTATTTCCGACTAACAAGTGCTGGGTTGATTGAATTACCAATTCCTGCGATGAGCATCCAGCGGAATGATGTTGGCGAACATTACAACGTAATCTCCATAAGCGTCCTCGGGCGGAGGGTGGGTGTAGAATAAACACGTTCACTCTTTAGTCTTCTTTCTAAATCGCCTTACGTCATTTATGCGAGCCACGTGAAACACGAACGAGCCGAGTCAAGTGCGCGTAGCACAGAAATTGCGTTTTTCCCGGAACAATAGCCGGAGACATAAAGAAACGGAGAGAGAGAGAGAGAGAGAGAGAGAGAGAGAGAGAGAGAGAGAGATTAATTCCGCGTGATGCGGTTTCGCGCGAGAAAATCGAGACAACGACTACGGCAAAACGACGGATCCGAAGAATCCGTGGCGAAACAGATTTTTACGCGACGAAAATCCAATGGCCTGATGGACGAAATTAGGCACACTCAAGTTTTTTCCTCCTCGGGCAATATTATCCGCCATTTTTCCTTTCTTCGCGAAGGCACTATTATTTTTTCTACGAATTTTTATTACCAATTTTATATTTATTTATTATTACATGAAGGTTTCAAGTGAATTTACGAGATAAAATTGCCGGGATTTAAACGCATTTAATTCGGGTCCGTATTATTCGAATTAATAAAGAGTGATTGTCAAACACTCGATATAATTGAACGGCCCGTAGGAAAACGCGGATGAACGTTATTCTATATTGATGAAAAGAACGGCGATGATTTGTTAACGAGGATTACGTAACTGCTTAAATTAATCAATTTGTGGGCAGCAGACATTCAACAGTCGACTGATTTAATCAACTCAGATTGGATTGACACTTAAACTTTAGATCGAATCGATATACATGTCAAATGGCTTCGTTTCGCCGATTGGAAGATTCTTAGTGCCCAATAAAATAAAATAAAATAATCTTAGTGTATTTTTTGATTTCATGATTCTTATTTAGTTAGTATAGTCAGGATGGCAAACGGTGTGGATGAGTTACATTAATTGAATTTGAATTAATTTGAATTTGAAATTAATTGAATTTAGCATAGCTCATTAGCACTTGTTGAGGGAAGCAAACACACGGGAGTTTGATCGCTATAGATCACAAATTCAATCCTTTTAATGTAATACGTGATTATGCAAGATTTCCAATTTTCATGTAACAGAGACACAAGTTCTTGTAAGGCCTCTAAGAGCCAATGTTCACGACTGCACCGATGTTCTTTTGTGAGAAAACTGCGTGCAAATCTTTCCCCTACAATTCTCAATTACAACCGAAATCGGTCCAGTTACTGGATATTATGTATTAAATTATGTATTCACTATGTATTCATTGTATATTAAGAACAAAGGATATATTAAGAAGATTCAGAACAGAGTCTAATAAATATGTACAGTAGCCGGAATTAATATTCGGACGCTCTAAAAAAGACGATAACTTTTTTAATATTGTACTATACGATTTGAACTTTTTTGGGAAGCTAGAGCAATCAGTTTACTATAGAATGAGAAAAGAAATTTTTTCAAAAATTGCAATTGATCGGTATTGTAGAAAAAATACTAAAAGTTGCATTTTACAATCTTTTCATGTGGGCCTATATTAAAAATTTTAAAAATTCGTTTTGTAGATCTGTGTCAATAAAAGCGACGTCTCCAAAAAGGCGTCTTTAAGACGTCTTTAAGGCGTCTTTTTGGAGACGTCGTTTTCATTGACACAGATCTACAAAACGAATTTTAAAAATTTTTAATATAAAATCCATATAAAAACTTGTAAAATGCAACTTTTAGTATTTTTTCTACAATTCCGATCAATTGCAATTTTTGAATAAATTTTTCTTCACATCCTATAGCAAACTAATTGTTCCAGCTTCCCAAAAAAAGTTTAATTGGTGCCATTTAAAAAAGTCAAGGTGACCTTTACCTTTTTACGTAAAAAACATTTTTTCAGATTTAAGAATATGCGAACATGTAGCTCACCAAGTACTGAGAAACTTTTGTCTAAAACATTTTTTAATTGCACCATTGGAAATGCCTAAAAAATGGTGACATAACTTAACGGATACACCCTGTATATTAAATTATGCCGTACATTAAATTTTGGATTCCAATGAGAGAACGTCCATCACCATAATTACAAGATGGCGTCGATGGCAACTAGGTTCTTGGAACTAGTTCCCGATGAAATTGAACGTGATACCTGTTCCCCTGTCAAACGAAACAACGTTGTTACATGAATTATGCCCACGTTGCGACATTCTCGATCGGCGAGGTTGCAGTCCGTCGAGTGCACTTCGCGATCCGTGCACCCGTAAGACTGCGTGCACTGTCATGCAAGTTAGTACACCTACTCATTAAGGTACTTCGCTGCAAGTAGTGCGCATGTCACATATTTCCATCCAGCGATAAATATTTACCAATACCGTAGATGCCCTTGCTTTGGTTTCGAATTCGCCGGGAAATTAAGGTCAGGATTAAGCAACACATTCAACAGAGAAATCAATTAAAATCGATTGAAGAGGTCGAGTTTTATCGCGCCTGTGTGGCGCAATAAACATTTTCTAATAACCCGCTAATTAGAATTCGAAACTTTGATTTTTCGACTATCTAACACCCACATCGGCTGCAAAGTGAATCGCAACAGGTGTTGCAAACGGGAAAATTAAAAGCGTTCGATGGGACTCGCTGATTAATTAGCCACGATCGAACGATAGATAAATGTTAACGAGCAGAACTTATAAAACAGTGCTCCGGCGCGTGTAATCATCGCGATATATCTGGCACCTCGCGAATTAATTAAAAACCCAATTCAATATATATCAGAACAAAAGCGTAGTATCTTCGTTAATTACGATTTTATATCGAGGCTCGATCGTGACTCGAATTAAGCGTTAATGATGATTTTTGATTAGCCTCGCGCCGAAGGTCGGGCTTATACAATCTCGAACTTAGCTATTGCGATCCTGTTTAGAAAGGAAAATTAAACTACTGTTATGAGTTAATTTGAGTCTAGTAAAATTTATTTTCAATGAAACCGGATACACAGAGACGCCCGAGTCGTTAATTAAACAACACAGTAAAAAATGGATGACGTATCTGCGGAGGATCTTCTGTGCGACTATTTCTAAAGCGTAAAGTTCGGGAATTTCCCTTTCAGGCTACGTGGTCGATAAACGTCTTAAACGTTGCGGTGACGCTTGCAAATAAATATCAGCGAGTTGGAAGATCAATAAATATCGAAGAGAAACGGCAAGATGAAATAACGATGTGCAACCGGTCGATCGCAGCACGCTGCGGACGATAATCGGCTACGCTGACAGGGAAGTTAAGTACCGGCAACGGTTTACTGCCGTAGCGGTCGTAATTCCACCTTTAACAGCACGCTGCACGCTTCTGTTGGGCCTGTTCTCGTTAAGCCCACGATTCCGAAGGAAACCGCCGTCGAAACAGCCTGATCACAAGGCGAACTCTCTCGAAAAATCGTGTTTATGTAATCGAGTCGTGAATCCCAATGCAATCGCTTTAATCGTCGCCAGTTTTGTCCGAGTTTCGCCGCAGCTTGTCCTCGATGCGCTAGCCTCTGCCTTCGATCGCGTTGTTCAATACACTCTAACCCCGAAGGAAACTCCAGCGTTCGGTTCTCGAGCCTGATTTTTTCAAGAGTTCAGCAATTTTTTCCTGGGAAATTATTCGGTTCCCCGTATTGCGTTTTGCACACGCATTTGTGGGCGTTTGAAGCGCATTTACGATTTTTTTCAAGTGAACATAATCAAAATTGCATGAGTTACGTATTTTTTATAGAGCCTGTTTTAGGGGAGTACTGTGGTTTCGAGTGCCGAATTTTTTTGTCAATTTTTGGGAATTTTTCTCAGGAAAACTATCGAACCTTTTGCATTGCAATTTGCCATATGCATTCATAGGTATTTGAAGTGCATTCACGATTTTTTCGAAGCAAAAATAACAAGAACTGCACGAGTGACATATTTCTAGAGTATAGATTATCTTCTCGTCCTAGGAAATTATGAGCCCCTCTCTTCAACATTATTTTTTCGGGTGATTGCAAATAATTTGTGTAGAAATTGCGCGGCGAAAGATCGATTCGTAGTGCTCGGCAGATGCGACGTTAGGTGAACGACCGACGAAATATTATGCAATGCGTTTTCAATGGACATGGGGGTCCCCGACGTCGAACAGTTCGCCGCTATCTTCGTTAAAAATACGTCAACGAACATGCTCGCCGATCGATGATCCGACAGCGTGCGCTACTTTGCTGTGCTGAATCCTTTAACAATTATTAGACTGGCCAGATTTGCGTAAACTTTCAATTTTTGGATATAAATTGACGAGTACAAGGAATGGAAAAGCGGTCGCTGGAATCCACGCTTCGGAATAATATACCCCTCGTACAGAATCTAGGCCAGCAAACGTCGGTTTATGCAACAGCTCCGCGGACGCCTATATCCGCAGCCGAACGGCCGCTCTTAAATTCTTTAGCGCGTCGATGCGCGAATCAATTATTTATCAATTTTTTGTGCCGCGCGCCGCTTATCTATAGGTCTCTCCGCGACCGTGCGATACGTGCCTTGTGTCTCTCTGGCTTCCGTTGCGAGGACTCGGTTTCGATCTAGTGCTTCCTCCGTATCCACCGGCACATATCGAACAGAATCTCCCGCTTATCCTTCAAATTGATTTATTCATCCGATTCGTATTAAAGGAGACACGTTTTGTCCAGCGCTTCGAAGGCTTCGCGGTTTACAACTGATCGCCGTCGTCGCCGTGTGCCAGTGTTTATACTTTCCCCCGCGATCTAGACGCTTCCACGCTCGATCCTTCGAGACCCGAGATCCAGAACGCTCCAGAACGTTTTCTTCGAGGGGAATTGTTGATCTTTGAACTGTGATCATTTCGTTAAAAATAATAGCTATTTTGTTCATCACATCATCATTCATCATTTTGTGCATCTTCGTTAAAGATAATCAATTTTGGCTCATTTTGAAGCTCGAAGCCTCTACTTTTGCCACCAGTTGTTCATTTTTGTTTAACAAATTCTTTCGAATAGTGAATTCTTTGGAATAATGAAGACGCCTTTTTGGCACAAAATGCTACAAATTGAAACCTGTGTAGAAACTGGATAAATTTTTTCCGGGAATGAATCTTACACAGATCTGAAGAATGATTCTTCCTCTTTCCAATGCGACCTTAAAAAGTGATGTACGATTTTTTTGCACCGTTTTGTGCAATAAAAATGAGGAACATGTTCAGTGGTCTGTTCTGCGGTTTGTTGTTGTACACCATTCCATTCAAAGTTCTGTAAATTGGCTAAAAAAGATCGTAGATCAATTTTTAAGGTCTCGTTGGAAAGTTAAAGATTCAATCTGTAAATCCGCGGTGGTTTGAAATTTCTCACCGAAACCGTTCGATTATGCCGGAGAGAAACAGATACATTCCCAGAACGGCTGGCCGAACGAGAAGATTAATCGATGCAGAAACTCCCGGCAATATCCCTCGGGGTTGCATAATCACTTTTAATCCCGAAGACCTGCGCAACACGGAATGCATCGTGGAACGTTCGCGAGCGAAGTTCGCGCGTTAAGTGCACACGAAGTTTCGCGGGTCGTTTACTCGATAAAATCGCACCGTTGACCGGCGCGCCGCGGCGGTATAGGTTTTCCATCACCCGTGCGAGCACAACCGCCTGAGTATACTTATAATTTACAATATCCGCAGTGTGTCATCCGTGTTCACCATAATTTCCCGGCTAAATTTACCTCGTCGCCCATCCTTGGCGCGCGCGAGCATATAAGCACCCGATATAAATTATTTAAAGGATTGATTTGTAAGACTGATGCTGGACGAGTAGAATCCATCGAAATTCTTATCGATCCTGCGGAATTTGCGAAACAGCGTCTCGCGGAAAATTTCAAGTTTTCGCGACGTTTCGAAAAAGTTAATTAATTTTCTTTTAATTTCTATTATCAAAATCGTTACATTCTTCCGAGCAGAATGAGTCCAAACATGATACATTTCGCAGCGCATTTACGAAAACCAAAATTTCGCGACATTCCGGAAAAAGAAATTATTATTTTTTGCGGAAACTTCTATTAGCATATTCGTTACATTC
>CM052249.1:9529356-9556756 GCA_028455795.1 Lasioglossum marginatum
ATTGTTTTCTATATCGAAAAATTTGTCTCTCTCCAGTGAGATGGTAGGGGTATTTTTCAACAATTTTTACCTGGTGCATATACACAATTTCTTTTTTACCATGCTGGTGGTATTTTTCAACAATTTCTATCTGGTACACAGAATTATTCTCTACATCGAAAAATTTGTCTCTCTCCAGTGAGATGGTAGGAGTATTTTTCAACAATTTCTGCCTGGCGCACAGAATGATTTTCTACATCGAAAAATTTGTCTTTCTCAAGTAGATAATTCGCAATTCCTTTTCACCATGGAAAAATGTGTATTCCTCCAGTGACCTAATTCCTCGCGAAGGATAATAACGGCACCAAGCGCAGAAATAATATCAATTGTGCGGAGTTACGTAGACAAGGTTCGTCCCGCTGATGCAAGAAGAATGGAACACAATAGATACGTAAAAGAAGCTTCGATGATGAGAAAGGGAGACGGGGAAGACCGACGGGAAGTCGTACCGGTGAGATGATTATTCCCCGAGAATCGACGTCAACTCCCGTAGAGTGGTTCTTGTTTCATCGTCGAGCAATAATTGAAATAAGAAAGAAAACTTTCGAACGGAGATTAATAAGGTTGATTTTGAACGATGACGTATTCGTAGGCCATTCCTGTCTTGTAGAAGAACGGAGGAAAAGGCTTTCCTTTGATCCATGGATCGAATATTCCCGACGACGTTTGCATACATGATCACGCGTGGGTATCACGTGTCGTCTCTTAGACAGGTTCTCTCTCTATTATTAGCGTGGTCGTTTCTTGCACGAATTCATTCAGGTAAGAATACGACGCACGAATCGAGACACACTTAACCGGTAAGAGCTAGGGATGAATCAGCGCTCCCGAGGAGAGCAGCTATTATAAACCCCGGGTCGAAGAATCCCTGTTTCCAAAGTTAGAAACAATCTCTTTGTTTGGTTACGGCGATCAACCTGTTCGCAAAGGCGCTGCTCCAAGAATTTATTCGCCAGGTAAATTCTCTCTCTCTCTCTGAATTTTCAAGTCACACGAACGATGCAATTATTAAATACTTTCGTTCAACTTCTGTCTTCTGTAACTGTGACCTGGGCAATTATAATTTTAATTTATTATATTTTAAATTATTAAATACTTTCGTTCAACTTCTCTCTTCTGTGACTGTGATCTGGGTAATTATAATTTTAATTTAATAAATACTTTCGTTCAACTTCTCTTTTCTGTAACTGTGACCTGGGCAATTATAATTTTAATTTATTATATTTTAAATTATTAAATACTTTCGTTCAACTTCTCTCTTCTGTGACTGTGATCTGGGTAATTATAATTTTAATTTAATAAATACTTTCGTTCAACTTCTCTTTTCTGTAACTGTGACCTGGGCAATTATAATTTTAATTTATTGTATTTTAAATGATTAAATACCTTCACTCAACTTCTCTCATCTATAACTGTGACTTGGGCATTTATAATTTTAAATTATTAAATACTTTCGTTAATCTTGTCCCTTCTATGACTGTGACCTGGCCAATTATAATTTTAATTTATTATATTTGAAATTATTAAATACTTCCATTCAACTTCTCGTTTGTATAACTATAAAATTTTCTAACACTAATAACTGCTGAATTTTCTAGAGCCGAATAAAAATGGCGTACCGGCCCTGAGGAGATCAAAATGGCGGAGCGCACAAGGATTCCGGAGGAGTCTAGCGTCGCGGCGCCTAGACGCCTAACCGACACAGTCGAATAAGCAATTGTATGGCATCGCGTTATTCCGTGTACAATGTACCAGGCTCTGGCAGCTGTCCGAGGGATTATGTTTGCGAATAGTTGGCGACAACGGGGATGAATACAGACTGAAGCGAGAATAGAACCGGAAAGGCAGTGGGAGGAGGATGAAGAAGGAAGAAGGAGAAGAATCGTGTATAGAGGGGGAAACCTCAAAGGAGAGCCTCTGTATATACAGGAAACGCCACGACCTTGTCGAGGTTGAGGCGAACCCTTGCTGGCTTCGTCGGTGAACTTCACAGCTGGACATGCAAATCAGCTTCGTACCGCTTTTGTAACGTTCAGACGTATCTGGGTCGAAATCTACAAGTGGTCGTTGCCTTCCATGTACGGGTCTGTTCACAGGCACGAAACTTCGTTCGAAATTTCATCGCTCTATCTCATTTCTATCGAAAGTTCTTTGATTTTGAATCGAGTTTGGTCGAATGTTCCCACTGTGCGCCACTGGCGTCAACTCATGCCGGGCGAAGACATTTTGCTTTCTGGTTGGAAAAAAACGTCGACGTTGCAAACTTCAAAGGAGCGGTTTCTCAAGATAAAACTCTGCTCTATCGCGTGATATAGTTCAATTTTACGCTGGACCCTTATTTTTTGAGAAAAATTCAAAAATATCCTCAAACATTCGTGCAAAAGTGGTGTCTCTCCGTCTTTAATGATTGTTTAAACATGTTTAAACATTCATAATGTATTAATATTGGATATCACTGTATTCGGGAAAGTCTACAGAATCTTTTGCTGCAAAGAACAATTCAATATCTTTTATAATAACATCTCGATATTTGTTTAAAGTTGAAAAATATGTTTTTTTTCTTCAAAGTCATGTTCCTCAAAAACTGTTCGTCTGGGGAAGAAATTAAGGGCAGATTCGGAATCAGCGCATAAAACTCTATAAGAACCACCATCACAATGTAATTGTGAAACAAATTCGGTGTTGGACAGTGTTATTAAACGATACGTTAACTTTCTTTTGTCACACCAAATTTTGTATATTTTTGTATAGAAAAATCAATATCTTGATAAAACTTCAGATCGCTGTGATAATCGTAATAAATTTTGTTTTCAACATTACCATTAAATATGTAATCAACTTATTTATTTTTATAAGTGAATGAATATTACTGTTATCGTGATTTCATTACTGAAAATATGAGTGTTAACTTACTTCTGTTATCCACTGTACATAGGTTAGTACTTTTTTTATAACGAATGACCAGCTGCAACGATTGATGTATTAAAAAATACCCCGTTCCATTTAAAAAAACAAAGTTGACCTTTACATGACCTTTACGCGGCCGCTCACGAAAAAACTAGTAACATCAGAATATGCTCCACTCGATACCATTCAAGGCGCCACTGAAACATTTTTTGCTACGAGTAACAAAAGCGAGAAAATCAATTGGACACCAAAGGCAGCTTTGATCGTGGCTGATTCTTACTGATGAAGTAGTGTAGCAGATAGTTAAATAAACGTATCGAGAGAATCTGGAATCTCGTGAGTCGATTCTGGCGAGTATAGCGGGCGCTTGTATGTAGTGTTACTTTCTTTTCGTGCGTCAGCCGGTCACATGATCGCTCATTAACGTGATCACGTGGATTCTACGGGAACGTGCCAGCCAGAAGAGAGGTAGAATCGAAAGCGACCGTCTCTCTTGGCAGAGATCTCTCGCATTACGTAATGGGATTGTTGGGATCGAGATCCGGCGTTCTTAGGGGGTCGTGTGCCTAGCTAGAGATCTTTTAAAATTTTTCTTTCCTGGAAAAATCAATAGAAAATTGTGGCCGAAAGGAAAACCTCGGCGTCGCATAATTTTCTCGTAAAGTACGGAGGCACACGCTCCGGAATGATTCACTGGGACACCAGTGCGTGAAACAAGAGCGCGAACGCCGACTTTGCATAATCTATTCAATATGGAACCATCAAACATCTTTCTCTGCGTCACGATGACATTGTGTTAATGCCTCGCGTTCAGTTAGCCGTTGTTTCGGATCGGCTTGACGAACGGCTGACACTCAGTGATGGTTCCCAGTGACGCGGTGACGTACTTGAGAATTATTTGTCGGCTGACATAAGTTGGCACTTTCCACTGAATTGCTAATACTACTCAATTGTTCACGATCCTCAATTTATTCCATCTCGAACGTGAAATATTTTTAATTTACGATAATTCGTCGTTTCATTCGCTGCCGCTTTTTATGTAACGATTATTCGACGAGCACGGATTTACATTTTTTGCAGATAATTAATAGAGAAATAGGGAAATTAATTGTTTCATTCGATATAACGACGTTCGTTAAATGAGATTTGTTATTTAAAGGGGATCATCGGCTCCGCGCGCTAAAAATATCGCCGGCGTGCGTATATTAACATTTTAATTACCTTCTGTGATAAGCGTGATGCGAGCCGACATGATCACGGATGAGACACGTGACTGCCGATTAAAAGTTATTTATAAAAATATCCAAGGATTCATAGCGTTTGATTGCGCCCGTCGATCGGTGTCGCGGCGATTTAGAGTGATCTGTTTATCGTTCAGCAGCGAGCATTCTTCACGAAGTATATTTTCATTCAACTATTGTACGCGAGAATTGACAAAGAAGATTTTAATTTTGCAGAAAATCCGCAGTGTAGTAATTGGAGTTATGTTGAAAATTTCCAGCGAGAATCACTATGGCGGATAACAGTCTTGTAACGGTTTAACCGAGATTGAAAGCAGCTATGCGGCGGCTTGCGCGACGCTTGATGTAATCAACATCGAATTAACAAAGCTGCCGGCGTTAATGGTGTCGTCGGAGATTGAGCTCGCATCCGCGAAAGGGCGAATCTGCCCTTTGAAACTGTGGCGCAGCTTGCGGGTAAATTGCCGTGCGAAACACATGCGAAGCTCGAAAGATAGGGTGAAGCAACAGTTTGCTGCATTCGCGCGCGCTTATCTCGCACAGATTCCGTCGAACAGGAAAATTACATATCGAATTCGTGGAACGCTAGTCGAAGAGAGAGCAACAGAAATTAATTTTCTTTCTCGGTATTATTAATTTCGTGGAAAACTAGTCGAAGAGAAAATTAAAAATAAAAGTTTTTAAAAAAAACAGCTGGAGGAGGAAATTAATTTTCTTTCTCAATATTACTAATTTCGTGGAAAACTAGCCGAAGAGAAAATTAAAAATAAAAATTTTTGGAAGACAGCTGGAGGAGGACATTAATTTTCTTTCTGAATATTATTAATTTCGAGGGAAACTAGTCGAATAGAAAATTAAAAATAAAAATTTCTGTAAGACAGCTGGAGGAGGAAATTAATTTTCTTTCTGAATATTATTAATTTCGTGGAAAACTAGTCGAAGAGAAGATTGAAGCTAAAAATTTCTCAAGGATAAATTAATTTTCTTTCTGAATAAGATTAATTTCGTGGCGTATGCTGGGTCGGAGCGAAAATAATTGCAGCTTTGATCGCAGTTGGAACCGCGTTCCACTGCAACATTGTCTCGGAAGACGAGCGTATCCAGTGTCGACTGTCCTCGCGGCAGCTTCGACGCGAAGAAGACGTTATCTCGCGAGTCGTTTCGTAACAGACATTGACATTACGGTAAAATGCTCGTTCCCGCGGATCGTCGACCGCATTTCAACGCGTGGACGCAGCTCATTCACGGCCGACGCCTTTTCCTGAACGCCGTCGTTCAAACACAACTCCGTATCGTCCACGATAACACGCTGGCACGGTGACTCGACAGAAAACTACCCTAACGGGATTCCCTTGCTCCAGGCTTCGCAATCTATTTCCCCGGAGCTCCGAATTTTTCCACGATTTTCTATTTTCGCGTTCGAGATTCTTTCGAGCGTGTACTATTTTATTAAAAAAATATACAAGAGCACCCTGTACATGAATTTAATTGAAATATGTTTCACTTTTTGCAATTTTTGCCATTCTGAATTTTGTCTCTCTCTCTGTCATGTATATTTATATTCCTGTGCATTATCAGCTTGACGTAAGTGAAATAATTAGTATAGTGGCAAAATGTTAATGACACGAACTATCGTGAACAAGAATTGTAGAATTTACGGGGATCTCCAACGCTGCATGCATCGTAGCGTTATCGTGCAAGTAGATTAGGTATTGTAATGGTCAGGCAGGTTAGTGCGATTCTCGTACAAGTAGATTAGGTGCTGTAACGGTCAGACAGCTGAAATATTTTTCCAGGAATTATCTATAGGATTTTTATAGAAAATAAAAATGTCATCGTTTGCAAGAAACAGGAGCCAAATAAACAAATGCTTTTTAATAAGTTGAAGATAACACGACGATGTTCGAAAATACTCTTGAAGCATTCCTCGCGATCCAGCAGGTATGCAGATGCATTTGCGTACGTGCTCATTCGATTATCGATTTAACCGAAGCCACGGGGAACCAGTTCTTTGCGAAGCAAGGCTCTTACGTAACGAGTTCTCGTGCATTGTTCGCGGACGTCATTGACGTAGCGCGATTATCGGACTTCCTTCTAAGCAGGTGTGACAGATCGGCGTCGCGTAGGAGAACTCCGTGCATACGATTTCAATAACAGATCATATCGGGACACGCGAGCTGCCTTTGTATTTCTAATACACAGCCCTTTCTCCTCGTACGATCCGATTCTATTCTCATAATATTCAGGTAAAATTGTCTGCGTCAATCGGAGCTCGGTCAAATGCTATTTCGAACAGTGAACCGTCTGTTTTATTTCAGGTCACTTCTACAAATAAAACATTTTATCTGGGATCACTTCTAAAAATACAATATTTTATTTGGGATCGCTTCTAAATATTAAATATTTTATAGGGATCACTTCTAAAAATAAAGAATACATTCTATTTGAGATCACTTCTAAATATTAAATATTTTATTTGATATCACTTCTAAAAATATAATATTTTATTTGGGATCAATTCTAAATATTAAATATTTTATTTGAGATCACTTCTAAATATTAAATATTTTATTTGGGATCACTTCTAAATATTAAATATTTTATTTGAGATCACTTCTAAATATTAAATATTTTATTTGGGATCACTTCTAAATATTAAATATTTTATTTGGGATCACTTCTAAAAATAAAGAATACATTTTATTTGAGATCACTTCTAAATATTAAATATTTTATTTGGGATCACTTCTAAATACTAAATATTTTATTTGAGATCACTTATAAATATTAAATATTTTATTTGGAATCACTTCTAAAAATAAAGAGTACATTTTATTTGAGCTGACTTCTAAATATTAAATATTTTATTTGGGATCACTTCTAAAAATAAAGAGTACATTTTATTTGAGCTCACTTCTAGATATTAAATATTTTATTTGTTAGAAAAATTTTCTAAAATGGTATTTCATCCGAAAGATTCTCAAGATAGTGTGAATCTTATTCGAGGTTGTGGTTCTACTTTTTGTTCGAGATCACACGCGTACTTCTAAAAATAAAATATTCTACCTGCATCAGAAAAATTTTCTAAAATAGTATTTCATTCGAAGGATTCTCATAAATAGCTTGAATCTGATTCGAGGGGGTGGTTCTGCGCGACAAAACAATCCGAGGGTTCGTACCCATCACTAGCGATTGGTTTTCGACGTTACACGACATTAAATAGACGACGAGCGGCAGCATAGAACTGGAAATTACGGTCGGCATTACAACGAGAGAGCCTTGCAGCTGTACAGAGTTACGCGGGCGTCGAGTTGAGTCGAGTCGAATCGAGTCGCGAGGCTTCATTCAAATCGAACACCACATCGTAACACAGATTTTCTCGTCGGAACGGGTCGCTGCATAATGCAACAGAGAAGGGAATCGCGCTAGGTTCGCAAACAACATATCAAAGCAAGGTGTTCGATTGTTCGCAGCGTGCCGAGTGTGGTTGTGAAAGGCTACACCTCAGGGCTCCGTTTCGCCCGTCATCATCGCGTTCTGTCCAAGTACCAGCGATCAGCTGTCCTTTGAAAGAAAAGTGCGGTTACTGCCTCGATACATGCAACGTGTCAGTCCGAAATACATAGCGAGTATCACGAGACAATGCTCATTTAGTGATGGCTCGTTCAGAGCCAGAAATTATTTCTTGAAAATATTTTATTGTGGAATTGATTGAACATATTTAACATTTATATACATTGAAATAGGGACTTCGATAAGTATCTCGACTTTTTCATTGAGATAATCGAGATTTATCTTGTATATTGGACCAAGATAAGATATTATTCGGACTCTTTAAACTAGAATAGAACAATCACGTTTCGCATAGAGGACACACCGAGTTGCACTATCAAAAACTGCAATGGAAGAGATCGAATCGGGGAATCGAATTGGACGCGTGTAAAAATCCGGGGATCGCGAGGCGGCGTCAATCGTCGGCTCGATCTGCGATTCTATAGCTTAATTATCGAACGGTGAGCCCGTGGTTGGAAAAGGTATGGCGGCCTGGGAGGCAAGTGTCCTGTCGACATAACGGCGTCGAATGAAGTCAAAACACTCGAGAAATTTCGCGGTAATTAAGCGCACCAGTTACGTGATCGTTGCACAAAGAAGGCAACAGTCTCTCGAGAGACGACGGCGACGACTCCCTATGTACCGCACAATGTTTCTATCGGCGGAATCTCTCGTTTTATACAGGGTGTCTGTCAATTCTGCACGAAAAAATCAGTCCGAATGAAAGAATCAAATCTTTTCGTCCGACGCTCCGTTGTCGAGCAAATCGAGTTTAAAAAATCTCAGAAATTGTGGGGAATACGGTTACCCCCTCGACTCTGTAATTTTTCAAACTCAATTTGCTCGGAAAAATTTTACTCTTTCTTTTTGACTCACTTTAACGTGTAGAATTACTTCCGGGCCGGTCACGTGACGCGCTCCGTCACGTAACCAATCGGGTGGAAAGGGGTAACTGTATTCCCCTCGATTCTGTAATTTTTCAAACTCAATTTGCATGAAAAAATTTCATTCTTTCTTTTTGACTCACTTTAACGTGTAGAATTACTTCCGGGCCGGTCACGTGACGGAGCGCGTCACGTGACCGATCCGGTGGAGAGGGAGTAACCGTATTCCCCTCAATTCTGTAATTTTTCAAACTCGATTTACTCGAAAACGGAGCGTCGAAGGAAAAAATTTTACTCTTTCTTTTCGACTCACTTTAACGTCTAGAATTACTTCCGAATCGTTCGGGACACTCGGGACGTACGTATATATTAGTATGTTTCTCGCCATCGTCGATTTATCTACACGGAATGCCTACACCCGTACCGGCGGCCGTTGTATGGAAATAGTTCGCAAGCATTTTTCGCGTTCTCACGTACGCGCACGTTCCTCCGGAACGCATTCTGTCGCCGATCATCATTGCCACGCGACATTTTCTGAACTTGTCGGTGCTTGGTTCAATAAATAAATGTAGTTTTCAATTCCGAGCGAGACACGACGGAAAAGCCGAGCAACTTTGTCGCGGTTAAGGAGGTTCAATTGCGGTTACGTCGCCGGAGCCTGACCATGGGGCAACTAGATTCATTACTCTTATGGCCAGACACAGAGTAATCTGTCCTGGATGAGCAACACGTTCCTCACCTCGTTCATTTATCTTACATTACGAACACCGCTTCTTTCCATGCCCTTACACAGCCTCTCCTCGCAATTAAGAGATGCGGTCGAGTCCGGCATTTTTCAACCTTAAAACCTATTAACCCTCGCGGATACCCTCGGTTTTAGGGCAATTGTCAGACTGAATGCGCACTTTGATCTCGAAGAAGTACGAATATCCTTGTCTAGAAATTCTCTACTTAAATATTAAATCTTTTAAAATTTATAGAATTTTGTATTTCTTAATATTTCTAGAATTTTCAACTATTCATCTAATATTAATAATATTTCCTCTGAATAGATGAATAAATTTTATAACAAACAGAATTAATTATTTTTCATTATTACCACGTCTAGCTATTATAAAGTGTATCCGAATTTTTACATTTCTCAATTTCGTTGAAAATTTTTATTCTCTCGATTTTAATATCTTTCCTCCTAGTAATTTTAAGTATTAACCACTTAATAGTCAATGATGTCAATTGACTCCTAGAAAATTCGAAATTCGATGGAACGAAGGCAGTAATCGTGGCTGAAAATTGTTTCTAATATTTCAAGCGAATCCTCGTCCGGGAAGATGAATCATTTCGAAGGGAATTTGCGATTTGCTGGATTAGGCTCGGCCCTAAACGGCGCGCGGAGGTGTGACGATAGCTGGAAGCGATTCCGCGCGCTGCGCAACAGCCCAGAACACGCCGGCGAATACCTTTTATCCTAAATACCAGAAAAAGGTCACGTTCGCGGCGAGCGACTCATCTAAAGTCAGATCGATGGAAGAAGAATAGGGGGACACGACATTGTTCGTCACAGATGCATCTTCTTCGGATGCACTTTCACGGGACGCGAGAACCGCCACGATGCATTTTCTTCTGTGCAACTACCTGCCTACCCGCTACTGTCTCGAGAACGCCGCGAGAACACAAAGAAAGTGAACGGTTTAGTTCCGACGCAACCGGGAAATGGCCTGTTTATGCAACGGCGACACGTAAAACGTGTTATACTGCGCAGCTCGCGGAATTATGCTCGCCTGAGACTCGAAACGATGGGATCACACACGTTCTCTCATTTATGTGTTTCAAAAATGATTCGTTCGGTACACACTTTGAGAAAATTCGATTTCGCTGAAAAATCCCCATGAAAATAATAGATGTTGCTTTTAGTAGCGTTAGTACTCACAGCTGTTTGCAAGACACGTGTAATTTCACCGTAAAACCTCGATCCGACTTACCTGGAACAATCAAGAAAAATTATGAATTATTATACAGCAAACTATGGTACCATATATTGAAACCTCTGTAGATATGTTAAAAACTTCTTCCCGGGAATGAATTCTCCACGGATTTGTAGAGCGATTCTTCCTCTTTGAAACGAGACCTTGAAAAATGATCTACGATCTTTTTTCACCGTTTTATCAAGGTCTGATTGAGAGATGGGAAAGTAGGTACTACTTCAGTTAAGTAGGATCGTAGAGGAAAACTATGGTATATTGAAACCTGTGTAGAAAAGTTAAAAACTTTTTCCCGGGAATGAATTTTCCACGGATTTGTAGAGCGATTCTTCCTCTTTGAAACGAGACCTTGAAAAATGATCTACGATCTTTTTTCACCGCTTTATCAAGGTCTGATTGAAAGGTTGGGAAGTAGGTACTACTTCAGTTAAAAGTAGGATCGTAGAGGAAAACTATGGTATATTGAAACCTCTGTAGAAAAGTTAAAAAATTGTACCCGGGAATGAATCTTCCACGGATTTCAAGCTTGAAGCCTCCACTTTCGCTACCCATTGTTTATTTTTATCGAACATATTTTTCACGACTCGGCGACTGGAATACTGAAGACACCTTTCTGGTCCAAAATGTTACGAATTGAAACCTCTGCGGAAACATTGAAAAATTTTTTCCGGGAATCAATCTTGCACAGATTCGAAGAGTGATTCTTCCCCTGTAAAACGAGATTTTAAACATTGATCTACGATTTTTTTTACCCGTCTCGTGCCTGGAAATGTTCAGTGGTCTGTTCTGCGATTTGTTCGATGTCCACCATTCCATTCAAAACTCTGTAAATCGACTGAAGAAAATCGTAGATCACTTTTTAAGGTCTCGTTGAAAAGAGGAAGCTTTTGGCTTCAAATCCGTGGTGGATTCGTTCCCGGAAAAAATTTTTCATAGTTTTTGGACGCGTTCGAATTCGCAGTATTTCCGCTCAAAAATGTGTGCACAGTTTACCACCTTCATTTTCACCGTGGGTATTCGAAACGGAACCTTAATCGCGTTCATATGTGCGGCGCGACTATCGCGACCAAGTGATTCGACATTTCCTCGGTAGCTCTCGCCGCTCGCTACCTTCGAGAAAAACGAGACCCCCAGAAAGCTGGTGAATGTAACCTCGAAGGGTCTCAAGGTGGAAACGGGAAGGAAATTAGGTCGCGAACGAGCTCGGATTCCAGTTACTTGTGAGAGGCAAAAGGTCCGATCGCATGAGCGGGAAAGAGAGACGCTTAACCCTCGCGTGATCCACGCTCGATGAAGGTCTCGGTCTTTTATTCTCCGCGCAAAGAAAAATAAACAGAAAATCTGCGCTCGAGTTGCGCAAGGAGAACCCTTCCACCAGCAACGAAAGACTCCATAAATCAATAGCTCTTCTCATTGATGCATGATCTCGCTGTGAACGTCAGAAAATTCTCTGAAGTCTCGCGAGGAAGTAAACTGTAAGATAGCCCAGATTTATTCTGTCGCGATCGTTCGAGCGTGAAGTCCCTTTTAATTTAAGAGACCGGGTTGACACACTTTCCCGAGAAGTTCAGGGGGATGCGCAACAAGCGGATGTCCGCCCGAATAAATTTTTGTTAAGACACCAAGCTCCCAGGATACCAGTGATACTTTTAAAGCTCGCGAGTCGGAGGGCCAGTTTTGGTCTGTGATTTCCCCGGGGATCGCCGGGCGACATAGTTCCGCGAAGAAATGCTTCAACAATGACCGCTTCTTGCTGACGACAACGCGTCACCGCAACAATTGCTCCTGATCCGACAGAGAACAGATTTCTGTTCGACGTATGTAAAAATGCCTGGACACGCAATTTGTTGGAGATACCGACAATTTCAAAATTGCCTCGACTTTCTAAAATGTCCTTGTAGTAAACGAGGGTAGTATAAGGGCTGCCAGATGGCACATCTGGCAGAAGGGTCTTGCCTGAAAAAACCCTTGACGCACCAAGCTCCTAAATAAGAAAGCGGCCCATAGATATATACAATATAAGGACCCCGTTTCCTTTTTCGCGTCTCTCGTATTGCTCAGGTCAGTTTTCAGTTCAGTTGACTGCAGATCCTCTTCAAGGAAAGACGTTTCTTTCTGTCGCCGTCAAATAAAGTTATTTTTAAAGATTAAACTGGAATAAACTTTCTAAAGATTAAATTACAAACTCCCATTAAAACCAACACAATTTCCGTCGTGAATTGTCTGCGATATATTTTATATAGAATTATATAGTAAATACAATTCAGTAGGCTCTTACATAATACTATTACATATTAAAGGAATCTATGATTTTGTTCTGCATTAATGAATTAATAAAATCAACAGACTTTTTATTTCGATTTATAGAGATTTTTAATTTAACCACTGTGTCTTTTGTCCGCAGTTCGAATTGTAATTAAATCAGTGCATATGCAATGACATAAATTAATATCAATTATACTTTGACTGTTATTGCATTGTATTTATAATAAATACAATAAACATTGTATTTATAATTGTGTACCAAAAGTGGTCGCTGATGACCTCGATGTTAATGCGACCTTTATAAATAAATAATATAAAAAAAGAAAATTAATATCAACGTTCTAAAAATTATGCAAATTAAACAGAGGATAAACACGCATTAAACATTCGAAACCAGGATCTCTACGATGAAGACTATCAAACCGAGAAATGCAGTAGCCGGCATAAAATCGCCTCTCCGATAAAATAAATTTGCGCGTGCTGAAATATTAACAGCTCGACGAGTAACGAGTCTCTATGCGAAGAAGCAACGTTTGCTTGCGTCTGTACGAGCACAGGAATCCAGAGAAAAAAAATCCGCGTGTCAATAGACAATCTATTCAGTCTTGTATAAAGTTGTCGAGCATTCGAGGCGATGGATTCCCCGGCTACCGAAGAATACTTTCTCAGCGGTACGGCGTATAATGGTAGCTCCTCGACCTGTCTGCCCGCTGATAGGAAAGTCAATAAAGTCCGCTGTCAATCGCAAAGTTTACCGACCTGTCGGGAGCGACTTAACGACAGTCCCGCGAACAGCTACCGTAACTGATACGGAGACGCAGCTGCGAAATCGTTACATAAAGTCTGCGGGGGATTAGCCAATCTAACTTCACGACCGTTTATTATCTATTCTAATTGTAAGAAAGTTCTTTGGGAATTCGATGTATTCAGCACGTCGAGAATGGAATGACGCGCCTCGGAAGATTGTGTTCGGATAGTCGAGGCTCCATTAAATTGCAGATTAAACGGCGAGCTCCAAACTGTATCGTGTTTGGGCTCTTTCTAACCGGAAAAACCTCTCCGATATTCCAGCAAAACTTTCGTGAAAATATATTTGAAAATTGAAAAGGTGAAAAATATATACAATCGATATTGCTCCGTGTACAGATTGCTGCGAAGATGATTGCTTCTGATTCTGTTAGGGTAATTTCGGGATACAGTAAATGTTTTTCGTTTTAAATCTTACAAATATTTTCATAGCTTTCGAAATTCACAATCACAAAGTTTCAGGACTATCTGTACGGGGTTAGGAATCTGAATGGGGCTAGGAAAAATTATTTTATACTTTTTAGTCCGTTCTAAAAACGTGGTATTTTTAAAAATTTATTTTTATTTAAATAATTATTTTCTACCTTTTAGTTTAGCTTTTAAATTTTTTTTCTCCTAAACGCACAGGTGTTTTCAAACACTTTTTTTTAATATTGCATTGTCGTCGTTTGTAGCTTAAAATCAATTGCAAAATTTGTACGGAACAAACAAACAAGCAGACAGACAGACAAGAAAGCGAGCTAATAAAAATGTGGTAAAAAGGGCAATCGGTTCGCGAGAAGAAAGTGAAACGAACGAGCGCGCGGTGTCGAGTGAGCCTTGGTTATGCCGGGGGTAAAAAGTCCGAGGAAAATCGAGCATGCAAAGCAAGTCGCGGGGTTTCCCAATCATAACCAGATCGGTTATTGCTTCGCCTGTTGGATTTCCAGGTGCATACCACGCCCTGGTACGTGCTCGTGAACCTTGAAAGACCAGCGACATTCCTTTTGCAGGGCTGAACTGGAGCATTCCCGCATAAAACGCGGCGCGCGCTCTGTGTCGGTTGGAAAACCAACGTTACAGGCACACACAGAGATACACACCGCACACACACGGTGGTCGGCTGGTGAAATGCGCGAGGCATTTCGTACTTCGTTCTCGTTACGGGACATGTGGCTCGGCGATTTTATATGGAGCAGCCTTGCCTCGAACAATTACGAGAGCGAAAACGATCCACAGAGATCTACCCTTTCACCGACAATGGGAGTACAAATTAGTTCGGTCCGTTTTTTTGTGGTCAAAAATGCATTTATTACAGAACAAAATGAATGAACAGATTAATCAAAGTATTGTCCATCGCTGGCTGCTACTTTTTTCCACCTCCCAGGCAATTTTTGAATTCCATCTCGAAAAAATGTCTCGTCTTCTGAGGTCCAAGTTAGGAGCCAATTTTCGATTTCTGCGAAAGAAGTGAACCGGCGACCTGCCAAATCGTGCTGCATCCGTAAAAGAACAACCAGTAATCCGAAGGAGCAATGTCCACGGCGGGTGCGGTAAAATATCCCACTTGAGCGTTTCCAAATATTTTTTTACGACTTTTGCGACACGAGGCCGAGCGTTATGCAGAAGAATAACTTTGTCATGTCTTTGCTCGTGAATTGCCTTGCTTGTCAATCATTGCCATGGATCTCAATCGTACGGGAATTGCTTGTCGCGTAACTCCCAATGATTCTGCAAGCTCCTCTTGCGTTCGACTCGGATCTTCATCGAGTAATGCCTTCAATTCTGTGTCTTCGAATTGTTTTGCCTGTCCAGAGCGAGGCTTGTCTTCGGCGCTGAAATCACCATTCTTGAAACGTCGGAACCATTCCCTACATGATTTATCAGTTGGCGCATTGTCGCCATAAACTTCTACAAGCATTCGATGCTCTGCACTTTTCTTCCAATTAAAGCAGAAAACTAAAACCACCCGCAAATGCTGCTTTAGTTAACCCAAAATTGGACATATCCAACACAGTAAAAAACCAAAGTTTTGTACGAAACTCAAAGCGATATAAACTGAATATTATTGGTAGATGTCTAACCTCTCTGAAACCACTGAAATCAGCTGTCACTACGAACATTCATAACAGTCAGAGCCATCTTTTGAAAATGACCGAACTAATTTGTACTCCCAATATTTTGTTTTTCTTTTCGAGCTTTCAAATGGCTCCATCCTGAAAATCGTCGAGATACGCTCGTTCATCTCGCGGAGCGGCCTCGAACATACGGCGATGTGGGACACGCCGAGACGCAGCTCGCATCGCCTTGCCGATAAGAGCATGCGAAACGAGCATGTGAGGACCTTGACAGAGGCGACTCCTCCCACGAGTGACTAAGACAAGGTACACGTCGTGGATCGCATACGATATCGTCGGTTTCTCCGTTGACCGAGGGCCTAACCCGATTCTAATGGATTTTCCTGGACGATCGCGCCGAGTTTCGACACGCCGGCAGACGCGCAATACCTCGCAGAAACTGGCCCAGTCGCGCGAAAACAATTTGCAATTTTATTAGCTGTTTTGTAACCCAGAAATGAGGAACAAGCTCCTCGCGCTGTCGCGAAGATGGTAGGGTCGTATAACATTCGATAACTCGGCTGGGAAAAATCGTAGATCGATTTTCAAGGTCTCGTTGCAAAGAGGAAGAATCGCTCTACAAATCCGTGCAAAATTCATTCCCGGGAAGAAGTTTTTAACATTTCTAGAGAGGTTCCAATATACCATAGTTTTCCCCTACGATCCTACTTAACTTCCCAACCTTTCAATCAGAGTTTGATCAAACGGTGAAAAAAGATCGTAGATAATTTTTCAAGGTCTCGTTACAAAGAGGAAGAATCGCTCTCCAAGTCCATAGTTTCACTCCCAGGAAATATTTTTTGACATTTCTACAGGTCGTTGAATGTGTGCCATTTCTGAGACTAAACATGCACCGACTTTTCCACCCGCCAATAGAATAAAAATATTTGTTTAGAATAAAAAGAGATGTGAAAGTAGAGTCTTCAAGCTCTAAAACGAGTCCAAGCTTGCTTCCGTACGATTATCTCTCAGCTAAGAAAAACGCTCCGGGTTCGTCCATTTCTTAGATCGTGTGGTACAAGTTGTTACCAAGGTCGAGAACGAGAATATTTCTGGTCGGAAAATTGTGTGAAACATCCAGCGAGCGTGTTAATCGGCGAATTTGCCGGGCACGATCCGCAGAACGGGTTGCATAATGAAATAGTAGAACGAGGCGCTTGGCGATTAACAAAGCATCGGAAACGACGTAATCGCGGCAGTATAATAGGACACGGAACACTGTCAATTTGATGAGCACGCGACCGCCGGGCTCCACCCACGAATTCGTTGGAAACCGCTGGTTTATCGTCGACTGTCCCACTTCTTCTTCCCTATCGGGACCAGCGCTATCGAGCACAGTTGCTATCGCGTCGCTGACATCGGGAACAATGGTCCACGGCCCGAGTAGATGTAATAATTTCGAAGACTAGCTTGCAGCTCGCCAGCAGAAAAAAGCTTACCGGAACGTCTGCGAAAAATGTCCCTCTTCAATAAAGAGGCGAGTGAACGAATCGCCATTGTATGCTTTATGTCTCACGATGCTGCGTTACGCGATCCCGACACATTCTGCCGGGGATCCGAGTTTAATGCGGTGATCTAATTATTACGCTGGCGCCTCTCGGACGCTGCGATCTTCGGAATACTACAACGGGAACATGGGTAATCCTTTCAACTCCGTAGACGTTATTGCAAATTTTGCGGTGGACCAAAATTCTTTACACTTAAATTGCGATAACTCGGTTTAAAAAATAGTACAGCTTTATACCTTTATACCTAGACTCATCTTAAAGCTTGAAACCTCCACTTTTTCCACCCGTCGGTTATTTTAGTTTAAACAATTTCTTTACTATTCAGCGACTTCACTTTTCAGCGAGGAATACTGAAGAATACCTTTCTGCTCCATAATGCTACAAATTCAAACCTGTGTAGAGAAGTTAAAAAATTCTTTCCGGGAATGAATTTTCCACGGATTTGAAGAGTGATTCTTCCTCTTTGTAACGAGACCTTGAAAAATTATCTACGATTTTTTTTCACCGTTTTATCAAGCTCTGATTGAGAGATGGGAAAGTAGGTACTACTTCAGTTAAGTAGGATCGTAGAGGAAAACTATGGTATATTGAAACCTCTGTAGAAAAGTTAAAAATTTGTACCCGGGAATGAATCTTCCACGGATTTCAAGCTTGAAGCCTCCACTTTCGCCACCCATTGTTTATTTTTGTTGAACAAACTTTTTCCGTGGCGGATTCGTTACCGGAAAAAATTTTTCATAGTTTGTGGACGCGTTTGAGAAATGTGTCCTCAGTGTTTCACCTTCATTTTCACCGTATTGTAAATGGAATCTATTGAAAACTTCTATGGTTCTCGTGATCCCTTCTAGAGCGTCAGGAAAAACGTCCGATTTTCACCAATGCAGCTAAAGTGTTAAAGACAATCTAACCGGAGTCTTCGAGCGAAGTTAAATGGCAAGTTGCGCGCAAATCCGATTAATGCTCCCGGTCGGACGAATGGCGCGAGTACTTCCGGTGCTTTCCGCCTTCGAATGAAAACTCCAATTTCGCAAATTGCACTCGGAGCAGAAACTAGCGAGTTAGCGGAAGAGAGTTGAAGTTAGGTTCGCGATCGCTGAAGAAGAACGTGTAACAGCAGAAAGAAAAGTATGTGTGACCCAATTGCAGACTATTTTTGTTCAACTCTTTTTTGTTCAAAAATTGATATTGTACTATAGCGAATACAATGTCTCATCGCAGGCAACGCGTCGGAGAATACAGGAGCAGCGTCTGACCAATGCTGGCGTGTTCCACTGAACGCGCACGCCACTGCGTAGCCTACCATTTTTAATAGCGAATCGTATGAACCATCGAGTCACAGAAATTCGACCAAAAATTAAAATTAAGTTACAATGAATTAGATAAATTAATCATTTATATAATAAAGATAAATTAATTTCGAATTAAATCCTTTTTTATTTAATGACGTTCATCTGAGGAGTA
Source organism: Lasioglossum marginatum (assembly GCA_028455795.1). Classification (NCBI taxonomy): domain Eukaryota; kingdom Metazoa; phylum Arthropoda; class Insecta; order Hymenoptera; family Halictidae; genus Lasioglossum; species Lasioglossum marginatum. Next base: position 9,548,096 of record CM052249.1, read on the forward strand.
CAAATTGAATGACAAGTTCCTCCTGTAAAAATTTCAGTAAGTAGAATCTGTGAAATGCGAGACAAGATGTTCATACAATTTTCAATTTTCGTAGACGAGTTTAAAGAAAGTGGAATAAAATAGAATCTCATTTTCCGTAGTAGTAGCCTTTTTAGGTCTGAAATAAATTAAAATCGTAATTTTATAATCGAAATTCTGTCATATTTTATATCCTAGCATTTTTTGCAAAATTTTCAGAAGTCATAATTGTTAAGTTTTGAATTAAATTCTGAACGTCATCTAATTTATTTTTGTCAATGCACTCGTCTCGCATTTCACAGTTTGCTAACCGAAATTCTTGGCGGAAGAGAAATATATTTTGATTGAATTGATATTCCTCGGATGAACAGCACACAACAGAAAGAAAGTGTCTCGAAATCGTGGCAGGGCCCTCGAGGTCTTTTCCTCGCTGGCCGATATTCGCCGGTCTTTAATTAGCCACACGGAGCCGTAGCCGTCGAGAAGGTAAGTCTTTCGCCTCGTACACCGTATTTAGACGGCCGATTAATTATGCGCTCGAGCCATAGACGGCAGTCACCTGTTTCGAGCGACCTGTACACGCGCCTTTACGTCTTACTTCGGCTCCGCTGCTCTAAATCGACCGGCGCGGCGCGGCGCGGCGAGGCGCGTTCAACACGTATACTTGACACCGTGCCAGGAGACACCATTCGAAAAACGCCTCCTCTACTTTCTACCATTTTGAAGGTTAACCCCTCCCCCCACCAATAGATAAAAAATACCGTAACGTTCACTCGAATTAATACAAGAATTGATACAATCAATAATAAGAAGAATCTGGGCCAGATCAGGGGAGGCGACTCCAATCGAGGGGAAAAAGCTACCCCTTCTCTGCCCGTACCGGATTGGCCACGTGGGATTAGTCACGTGACCGGGAGAATGGTGGGGGAACAGTAGAAGGGGAAGCTAGAGTGGGGAGTCCAATTGTCCCTATTTCCAATCGTCATTCGGAAAGAAATTCATAAAAATCACTTGAAATGCACTAAATTGCTACTCGGTGGAATTAATCAGATTAATCACGTGACCGAGAAAATGGCGGGGGACAATGGCGTAGAAGGGAAAGCTAGAGCGGGGAGTCATTCGGAAAGAAATTCATAAAAATCACTTGAAATGCACTAAATTGATACTCGGTGGGATTAATCGAATTAATCACGTGTGATAACTCACGTGATAGGACAAAGGGTGGGGGAACAATGGCGTAGTAGGAGAAGCTAGTCCAATTGTTCATATATCCACAGAAAAAAATCCATAAAAATCACTTGACATTCAATGAATTGATACTCGCTGGGATTAATTATACGTCCACCATTTTGCCAGCGAATTGATAGCGCTCGTGTCATGTTAATTTGATAAATTTGGCAATCCGACGATTAATTGACTAGAGGGTCATTAATCTTGCGCCGAGTACCGCCCACATTTCTCCTATCAACGACGTCGAAATAAGAATAAAGGTCCGCCGATGAATTATCGAAGGAACTGGATTACGAAACGATCTTTTTTTTCGTTCGCGGTGCACGGGACCGTACTTAAACATACACGCGGACCGAGGAGCGCGCACACAATGCCGCGTAATGACCACTTGTTAGCCCGGCGAGGACTTGCGAAACGAGTTTCAGCGAGCACTCGCATTGGAGATTAATTTCGCCGACAAAAATCGCGATAGCCGATGGAAGGTAATTCGGTGTCATCAAGATCCACGAGGGACAACGTTCGGACTGCGTATCATTGCGGTGTTCACCTTAGTGCGTTGTCCGTCCTGGGTAATGGCACGTTGTTGCGCAATGCCTGCGCAAAAACGAATTATTCGTTTTCTGCAGAAAAATGAATTATCTCTTTCCCCAGGCAGCAGGTGCGCAACTTTTTCCGAGCGCAGGTATTCGTTTAATTGGCGGCTCGCTTATTGGTCTGTGTAAAAAGCTACTGGAATATTCGTGCGTTCAGAAATGGATCCAGCTTTATTGTTTTATGATTGTACTATCCGTTTTGACGAACGAGTTGGGCAAAAATTTTATTGAAATAAAAATTTCGAATAAAGTGGGTTTTTCCAAATGGGTTTTAAACCCACTTTATTCGAAATTTTTATTTCGATAAAATTTTTGCCCAACTCCGACGAAGAGGTGACAATTTGAATATTGACGGAATTTTTTCGTCGACGGAGTTGGACAAAAATTTCGAATAAAGTGGGTTTAGAACCCACTTGGAAAAACCGACTTTATTCGAAATTTTTGTGACAATATGAATATTGACAATTTTTCGAAAATGTTCAAACATAGAACTTGAAGAGGGAAGTGCCTTCTAAACCGAGCTAACACCATCGTCCGCAAGATGCGCCACTTTGTTCCCCTAAAAATTTCACCATTACGATTACACGAGGCAAGAACAATGGCCGCCTTTTGAAGAGAGCTATGGGGCTCGTTACTCCGAGAACAAAGGCGACGAAATATTCACTGCGTAAACGGGGTCGGCGGCTATTAGACGAAGAAGTGGACGAAGAAGAAGGAATTCGTGGAAAGCCGAGAATGCGAAAATTGTCTCGAGGAGTAGGAAAAGCGAGCCGAACTGTTCACGAAGCGTTTGAAAATGAAATTTCGGATATTCTAGGAAAGCTGAATGAGAAATTAAAGGCGAGAGGAAAAATAATGGCAAGGAGAATTAAGAAAAATTGTGGGAAAGGTGAACACCGGCGAAAAAGAAGGGGGACGGGCCGGTAGGCGCGGGCATTACGCTTTTGCGATGGAACGCGCGTCAGTAAGCGCACGTTTTAATGTCAAGGAAGGCGCACAACACGTTTTGCAACAATGCGAACGTGGGCTAGCAGCCGTCGAGCACGAAGGTGTCCTTTATGCGGCTGCTGGCCTGACCTCGAAAAGATTAACCCCTACCGCTCGCCAGATTCAGTCCGATTCTACACATACGACATATACAGTGGAGGACTAAAGTATCCGTACGCCCTTTAAAACAGAATAACTTTTTCATAATTGTTTATAATTTTTTATCGTAAAAAGCAAAATGCGGCATTTCGTGGCGCGCACGCATTACGACCCATCCTGCAGAAAGATTATGAATCTGTTTTCATAGAATTCGTCAGAGCATAAAATAAGTTTAAATTAATTTCAGAAGGATTCAAATGTACGGTGGAGGACCAAAGTATTCGTACGTCCTCCAAAACAGAATAACTCTGTTTTATAATTGTACCAAACGATCTAATGTTTTTGCAAGCGATTAGAAGCATTGGTTTACTAAATGATCTGCGAAAAAGATTTTCCAAAAATTACAATCTACAAGGTTGCATGCAAAAATGAAAACAGCATTTTTTAAAACTTCTTTATTTGGACCCTTAATGAAAAAGACGATAACTTTTTCAATGTAATAAACAATTAGTTTACTACAGGATGTGAAAAGAAATTTTTTCGAAAATTGCAATAGATCGGAATTGTAGAAAAAAATACTAAAAGTTGCATTTCAAATACAATTTTTTTATGTGGGCCTATATTGAAAATTTGAAAAATACGTTTCGTGGATTTGTGCATGTGAATTAAACATATTCTAAAAATTAATTCCGGCCACTGTATTTTAAATTTTCATTAAGGGCCCAAATAAAAAAGTTTCAAGAAATGCTGTTTCCATTTTCGCATGCAACCTTGTAGATTGTAATTTTTGGAAAATCTTTTTTGCAGATCGTTTAATAAACCAATGCTTCTAATTGTTTACAAAACATCGGATCGTTTGATACAATAATAAATTATAAAAAAGTTATTCTGTTCTAAAGGGCGTACGAATACTTCGAATACTTCGGACTGTACATTCGAATTCTTCTGAAATTGATTTAAACTTATTTTACGCTCTGGCGAATTCTATGAAAACAGATTCGTAATCTTTCTGCAGGGTGGGTCGTAATGCGTGCGAAATGCCGCATTTTGCTTTTTAAGATCGGTCTCGCCGATCCATTGAACTTTAAGGTAATGAAATACGATTGCGTCGATTTGTCGCGCCGTATCGCATTATGCATTCTTGACGCTTTCAGGTTTGCGTGCAGAGGTCGCCCGGGGTGAATGATACAGTCACTACAAGATAGAGCACAATGAGATAGAACAGCTGCTAATTGGTTCTGGAATCTTGTTTGTTAGACGCACACTTCTCGGTGTCGACAGACCAGGGGGAGAAACATGGCAAGAAGAATTTCAGGAAAAATTGCAAGACAAGTCTCTAAAAAAAGTGCAAGAAAAATTTCAAGACACATTTAACTCTTCACAGTTTCGAGCCCTCGAATCCTAATTAGGATTTTCATTCGAGAAAAAGAAAAGATTCACAGCCCTTGTTTGCCTGCTGGTTACGGTGTTCCGCGCTCCACGGAAATGAGCCTTTAAGCCCGCGAAGAGCAGCCTTTTGAACGTTTCGCGGTCGAAGGGCCACGGAAGAATACGAGCGGGTAATATTTTCTAAATGAGGTCTCGAGCACAATCGAGGCGTGGGTGTTGCTCGCGAAATGATCTTTTATTTATAACCGTCGCTAAAACCCGGGAAATTCCGCCATTGAAACTCTGTTGCGATGGGAACCGACTGTTCTGTTTAAAGCGTCTTCCAATCTTAACGCTTCGGGACTCGATGGAAACCAGGCTCTTGATTGAACTCTTCTGAACACCGGGGACACAATGAACGTCCTCAACAATTTACGGAGGTCTCACTTTATATTCGACAATCGTATTATTCTGTTTACTAGTGTACTACTTCGTACGGGAAGGAATTATTGAAAAATATTTTAAAAAGCAAGGAATTGTGTTTTGGCACGACGTCCTCTTTGTCTAGAATTAATGAAAGGCGTGGTGAATGAAGTGTTTGAATTTCATTGTCTCTTTTCTACAGTAAAATTAACCTCCACTTATCGCGAAACCACCGATTAAACAGTACTAATTGGTAGGGTATTCCTTATACACGCATTACTCTGTGAATTGATGATACGCACATCACGTTGCGTTGAAACTGGCTATTATCCCTTATTATATTCGATCTAAATATACTATTTGTACCATGGATCACTTTAATTCGAAGTTTCGTCTTCGATTAAATTGCCGTTATTATTATCGCCGAGCTTATTTCGCGGCGTACACGTAGACTGGTGTTATCCGATCGTAGTATAAATAAACCAAGAAAATTCATGGAAAATGTTAGGCATCTGAAAAAGATCTGTAACCCATGCAATTTTTGTCATTTTTACTTGAAAAGTGAGTGCACCTCAAATACCAATAAATATGTACAAAAAATCTCGATACAAATGGTCCAATAGTTCTCCAGAAAAAAATTCCTAAAAATTCGAAAATTTGTCACTCGAAAACAGAATACTCTCTTAAAACAGCCTCCATAAAAAAATTTGTAACAATTTTTGTTATTTTTACTTGAAAAAAATTCTGAATGCACCTCAAATATCAATAAATATGTGTGCAAATTCTCAGTGCGACAGGTTCGATAGTTTCTCCGAGATAAATTCCTAAAAATCCAGGAACCTTTAATTCCATCGAGTTTATGGACACAGTGTAAACAGTGATTTCGCTTATATATATATTTTTGTTCGAGTATTCCACGGTGGATCCTGCCCGGACATCCGGTCAACCGAGACAATATTTATCTCCGGATCCCGGTTGCGGAATCCGAATACGCGGTCAGTGGAGCTTCCTCGTGTGATTGTGTGCGTCGTGAAATTGACAAAAGCACATTCGGTATTTAATTAAGCGAATTATCATTCCCGGAGATTTATTCAACTTCGTTCAGACTCGTTCAACCTCATTGAAATTTATTCGATATCGTTTAATCGAGAATGAATGAAAAACAAAATCGTAAAGATGTCGGAGAATATTGTTGCATTATTTGCAACCTCTGCTTAAAACTTTCACCGGGTGATAAAAGAAAGACACGCGTCTTCGATTCCCTTCTGCATATTAAAAAAATCCGAAACGTTTTTATCTGCTGTCGTCCGCGAACGTTCCGCGCAAACAGAATAGATAACAGTGGTAGAGCTGTGTCATTAGTTGACGCGGGAGATGGCGACTCTGCAAGTCGCACAATCATCGCAGGAAGATCAGTCTCGCAGGTCTCACATAGAGAGACAAAGTCAACGAAAGTAGGAAGTGCGAGAGATCAGTGAAAGGCAGGGTCCTACCTTTTTGATCAGGGATCTTGATCTCGAAAAAATATAAAACAACAAAGACTGACAACAACATGCTCTGCCACGTGAACGTTCTCGCCAGGAAAGGAGGAAGTGAAAGCTAAAAATTGGAATATCAAATGGAAGAGCTCGAAATATATCACTAACATTTCTCACCTCGACCCTTAAAATTACAAGAATTCCTCTTAATTTGAAAAATGAATTGAAACTGGAAATTTCAAATGAATTTACTAATGACGAGTTGATTATGCGAGCACGCGATGCGGTGAGAGGAACGATCTGCAGGGGTCCTATCGAGGATCAGGCGAGGCGAATCATCCGGCGCAAAGATAATAGGAGGAAAGGAGGAAGTATCGAGAGAGAACGAGTGAAAGGCGTGATTGGAAAATTCAGTGGCGAGATTACAACTCGAACACGACACACGTGCGCGGCGTATCGTGTCACGTAATGTCGCTATCTCGATTCGCTCTCCAATAGGAGCGGTGGAGATGCACAGGCGAAACGTGGCGGATCGCATTCACTGGCCCGAGAAACGGAACGGTTGTTGCCCAACTGAGTGACACGAGCAGACGTTTTGCACCGGACCTCGCTTTCCTATTACCCAAGGTGACCCCTTCGTGACGCGATGCTCCCAATGACCCATCCGTCGCGCCATCGAACAAGAGCATCATCGAGTGCGTGAAATCATCAGAAGAGCATCATCGAGCCTGAAATGTCATCGTCCAGGGTGCACCTTGATCATTCCGTCATTCATCGACTAATTCGCTCTGGGTCCGCAATAGACCCGTTCTAGGACAAGACGGATAGATATAGCCAAGAACAGGCGTGGCTGAAGGCTGGAAACCTGGTGTTGTAATGCGAAAAGCAGGTCAACCAGGTTCATATCTCACCAGCAGATTGAATAGGGCCCTCAAGAGCCCTAGGGTTTTAGTGAGTATGGCGCATAGGCCAGATAACCCCCCACATTTCATCCTAGGAGGGACCCTAGCCTCGTACTACCCTCCCCGACCACCATCGGAGGGGAGGATGTGCGTAATAGCATTTCTCCACCGCCCTTAAACAAAAGAAAAGGGCAAGACACGGATAGCACCCTCATTCGCCTTTAGCCCATTGGCTTATATCGAAACTCTCGAGTAGCCGGACCATTGGGGCCATTCAGTTTTGGCGATCCTCCTCGGGGGAGGAATGCTGCACCTCGATTCAACCACCATATCAGCTACGCCGACCGGATGTTCGGATCTATCCCTTTTTTTGTTGGACCTACTGTTTATAAAGGTGGGTTCCACCTATTTTGCCAACAACACGAGAAAAGCACTTGGGACCATTGGGGCCACTGGGATCATAAGCTCTAGGTCCGTACTAGACCCACATTAGACCCGCAAGACGGGCAAGCCGAATAGCACCCTCGAGCCAACCGTCTTATACATATTGAAACTTTCGAGTAACCTAACTCTAGGCCCTACTCAAGAATAGGTGGTTCGGAACCCACCTTTATAAACAGTAGGCCGCATCGCTTAATAACCTAGCAGTTGAAGAAGCGATGTAAAATAACAAAGAAAAAGGCCCTACTCAAGAGATTTTAGGAGCAGTCAGGACCAATACGAGTAATGGGGCCCTGGCTCCTCCTTCTCTTGATTACAGAAGAGGAAACGGGTGAGTGAGCCCTTGGGCGATGGGGTTTTAGTGGGTAGGGATTAAAAAGTCCCGTTCCCCCAAATTCCGTCGTAGGGGGAGCCGAGCCCCACAGTATCCTACAACTTTCATCTTAGGGGGTGTGCGTAACAGCATTTCCCCACCGCCCTTAAACAAAAAAGAAGAAAAAGTGGTCCGGCTACTCGAGAGTTTCTACATATACAAGACGGTGGGCTTGAGGCGAATGAGGCTGCTATTCAGCCTCAATCCTGTCCTTCAACGGACTTAGAGTAGCGATGAAAGAATTGTTTAAAATTACTGTGTATCTATATCTTCTGTGGCGGTAAGTGTACAGTTGTTTTACGCAATGTTTTGTACATTTACTGTAACATATAGTGTCTTCAATCAAGTTTCTGCTTTATGATCTTCTGGTTCACCTAACCCAGACCACTGCGACCATACGCTCTAGGTCCCAGGGAAGGGACCAAGGAGGCTCTCAAGGACAAGCCGGACGAGTCTTGTACCGAAAGAGGACTGCACCGGTTGCATTCTATTGCGCGCCGCGGCGAGATGACAGCGCAGAACGCGAACGACGCAGAAGTGGCGTCTCTCGGATTATTTAATTTGTGTCGGCGCCACAGTGGAGTATCTGGCCCGAAAAGCTGGCCAAAACTATTGCAACGTTATTTATGATCTCAAGGTCATAATATTATATATAATACCGTAGATTTTTTCACGCTGATTTCAAATCTGGTTTCAAAATTTGTCTACGATTTTTGGTTTTTTCAACAAATCGATTTTTGTGACAAGAA
>CM052249.1:9563441-9574290 GCA_028455795.1 Lasioglossum marginatum
GAAAGTTCTTTGATTTTGAAACAAATTTCGTCCGAATTGCCCACTGTACGGCGGTTCGATCAAGACGCGTCGCGGAATGTCAATCGGGTCCCTTAAGGTTGATGGTTGATTGCGCACGAACATCTCTGTTTTTGGCACGGCCGTCGTCGTCGCGGCTAATTGCGCAGTCAACAGGTTGTTCGTGTGGACCGTGGCAAAAATCACAGGTTAAATAAATCGGAGGCGGGAATTCTAACGCGGCTGTACGCGTTGCAACACGAGCTTCTTCTTCTTCTTCGCATTCTCCCGAGATCGAACAGATCTCTTGTTTGTCGCGCTGCCGCGCGGCCCGATCGTGTATTGTTAGAACGATTACGAAATACTCGAGAACACGCGAGCGGGACGTTCGAGTGACGCGACCTAGGCCAACCGTGTCGTCGTCGGTGCAACAGGCTGTTTCTCCTCGACGCAAACATAATCCATCTCTCTCTTTCTCCTTGAAACTTTTACGGGCTCGCCTAACCGCGATACCGACCATAAAATCGCATTATTCTGTTTTCGGTATTTCTCTTTCGTCAACAAGATTACGTCGTCATGCGCGGTGTCATCGGTAGAATGTACGATACACCTTCGCAGTGAATCTGTCTGAACCGTCACGCTCCGAGGTGAAACGCTATTAATCCGGGGATGTACGAACAGGTGTTTTCGTTTTGTTTTATTTTATCACTGGTGTAGAGACAATCGCGCAATGATAAATGCGATCTTGTCGTTTCTAAAAGATAATTTCTATCGTCAAGTTAATGACAGGCTTTGTGCGTGCAACAATAGAGGGCCGTTTCCAACAATACTCGCCGACACGACTCGAAACGAACAATCTACGGCAATTGTAGAGATACTTGTGATAGCAATAATCGTAGTGGAAAATTATATTGTTGAACTTGGGAATCGTTTGTCAAATATTGAGAGAGGGAATACCACGGCTTTTTGTTCATGAAAATGCCTTGTAAAATAACACAGGGGAATTTCCAAGTGGAAAGAAAGATGATCAAAAGGGGAAACACTCTGGACGAAGTCAAAAAAAGAAGATCAAAAGGCAACCGTACGGAGTCGAAAGGATCTATAATTGTATGTTTGCAGCGTAATGGAGTCCTTGTAGCGGCGACAGGAAAACAAATAGCCACCGCTTTTATCACCGCCATTACTACTATCCGCAAGATAAGAGAAATATTTATTACTTTCCTTTTCGCATTCGAATAATTTATTCGAACTTCGTTATGTGCGCGAATCTATGAGGAAGCATGTTTATAGTGGCGCAGGGTGGAAAAGAACTTTTCCGGTGAAAAAGACTTAAATCGTTGAACAGAAATGATGAAAATCGCAACTTGCAGTGTAAGCAAAGAACGATATGCAAACACGGCTTCGGAAACGAACAAACATCTCGAGGAACAGGATGCGATAAAATACAAACAGGATAATAATCGACGTGTTTTGTAAGAATCTGTGTGTGTGCAATTACGTTTAGCAGATGGATTAACAATTGCCGTGAATAACACCCTACTGTCGCGCCAATCGATTCCGAGAAAATGCGCGAATGTTTAACCTTGATCGATTTGAGATTTCCCGGAAGACGGTCTCGAGGAAAAACAATTTTCTAATCGATTAATTTATTTCGCCGCAGCGGAAAACGATTATTCCTGAGGACCCGGATACGATTTGGTGCACTGATGACTGGACAGCGGGATTTTATGCATTCTCAACGACGAAAACGAGTAGGTGTAATATAATTTTTATTTTGCATATTTCGTGTGTCATCTATTCAAATTGAAATTGATTCGTCATCAATCCGCCATCCCGTATTCATATTAACGCGCCTCATTTCAAATTACGCTCGTGTTTCGATCAAACCGCATCCCCGCAGCAGTCTCGGCGAACAGTTCTTTCAAATTCCTCGAGCTGCAGCGTGGAACGTTTGCATAACGTTGCAATAAAGTAACAGATTAACACTGAACCTATCGGCCATAAAAATCGACTGATAAAAATAACAAGATGGAATAAAAAATGTATTCAGTCGAAAAGTTCATTTTTGAAATGCGATACGTCAAAAAATAATTTATCCAAAAGCGCCCGAATTTCTCTATTCCCAATCCCAAGTCTCCCCAGAGTAGTGGGGGTTGAAACACGGGGAAAACCCGTCAGAAAAAAGAACTGTACTCGGGGAAAGGAAGAAAAGGACTTGAAGGAAAGGTCGCGCGTCTGCGCAGACGATGCGCGTTCTAGAAAGAGCGCGACCGTTCGTATATCCGCGTTTACGTTCGCTTAAAATCCGTCGGTAAGATAGACATCCAACAACGTTTCACGAACGTAATCATCAAAAATAAGCGAGTACGATAAACACAATTAAATTTCCAACTTTCTATAATCATCGAGTCCCCATTAAAGTCATAGTTGGACTGCGGATTTTATGCATTTATAATAAAAATGGGTAAGTCCAATTTTAAAAAGTTGACAGGTTAAGAGAATTTAGAAATGCCAATGTATTATTTTCCGTCCACCAAAATTACTAAAGAAAAAAAGAACTTAATGTAATATTCAAAGACTCCAAGATTTCAATATGTTCCCTCGTTAATATTAAACCTACTGTGCACTAAAAGTCTCGTTCAATAAAAATAACAAGATTCAATTTATTTAGAAGATCCTACGTTTGGGGTTTCGCACCCCTGTAATCCTAGAAACGAGTCTACCCCCTTAATCCTGGCAGCGAGGTTGGCTCCGTGAAGCGGCGCACAATTGGCAATTCGGACGAAATCGGCGACAAAACCAAAGAACTTTCGATAGAAATGAGACAGAGCGATGAAATTTTTTTTTAAATTCAAGCTGAAACTTTGTAGAATATAGGAAAAATAGGGAGATTATGGCACGAACGTTTCTCAACCTTGATAAAATTCGTTAAAATTGTGGTTCTTCAATAGCACGCGCGGAAAAAATTTTTTTGTAACATGCTACCCATCATTTCCCGTAGATTTTTTCACGCTGATTTCGAATCTGGTCTCAAAATTTGTCTACCTCAGGATTCTGCAAAAAGTCGATTTCTGTGAACGAAACTAATGAAATCATGTTTTCGATGAAATGAATAACCCACCAGTTTGAAGGTATATCGTATTCTTATATATGAAACACATTAAAAATAAACATATTGAAGTATTTGAACGTTCACTTGACGAATGATCACTTGACGTATCGCTTTTTCCGCGCGTGGTATTGAAGACCGACAATTTTCTTGAAATTGTACAAGTTTAAATTTTATCAAGGTTAAAAAACGTTCGTACCGTAATCTCCCTATTTTCCCCATATTCTGCAAAGTTTCAGCTTGAATTTCAAAAAAATTTCATCGCTCTATCTCATCTCTATCGAAAGTTCTTCGATTTCGTCGTCGATTTCGTCCGAATCGCCCACTGTGCGGCGTTTGAATCGGATCACTAGAGCCGGGCGATCGATAGCGTGCGACGTGCCGGGAGGGGGGAAACGGATTCCGCTGCCATATGGAGGTCGACTGTAGACAACAAGGTGTACTTACATCAGTTAAGAGCCTGTCGCTTCGCGGTAGTCGGGACGCGTTCGCAACAACACGATTTTTTTCTCTCGTCACTATGTTCACAGGTGTCTCGGTGTGGGTCACACGGTTTATATCCGATCCGGGGAGAGTGTACGTTCCTTCAGGTCCACTAGGGCGCTTATGTTTACGATCGATCGAACACAAGTGGTCCGGGTTCACGCACACGTGACCGTTCGCAAACCGGCGAGAATAAATTCCCGGAATTTATAACGCGGTGGAAAACAACAGTCGGTCCTCGCCGCTAAGTGTGCGGGCACAAAAACAAATGGGTAAACTTTCGACCGACGAGTACTGCCCGTCGTTCGTGACGGGCAGACGTGGAACCGGAGCCGGGATAGACGGCGACAGTAAACGAATTTCGATCGCAGGTCCTCTCCCCCGTTTAATGTGTGTCGTCTGTGAATGTATCTACGTCTGATCGATTCCGGTTTTCACGAGTTCACGGAAAACAGCGTCGACCCTCTTCGCTTGTCCTCGTGGCTTGTTGGTAAACAGAAGAGCGAGAACGGTTCGGGAAACTCGATTTGCGACGCGACGATGATCCTAGCACGATCGTGGAAATCGAACTTATTCTTTTGGTTTTACACGTCGACCAACACAGAACAAGTCGCCGCGGCGAACCAATTGACACTGACAGCCGCGTTCAACTCGACCGCGCACGCACTCTCCCCCACCGCACCCCCACTGCCAACGTTCCCCCACTCTAGAACGCCTGTCACCTTCCCTCTTGCCGTAGACACCTTACCTCCACCACTCTCTCTCGATTCATTGCCTTCTCTATACGTTTCCCCACCCACCCTACGGACCAGATACGTCATCCGAGATCTACTACTCTCTATCTGTTCCGAGATACACGCGCTCCTGACTCAGAACCGCGAGCTTTTCGATGTGCTTCGCGCGAATTTACACGCGTTTCAACAGAGGATGCGACCGAAGAATGCCGGCCGGCTCGAGATAACTCGCTGCCCCCACTGAACCGTCATCCGTATTTTTAAGTATTCGCGTGTCCCTCGGTTTTACCGGAATCGCGCCGACCATTTTCACATTCTTTTACGGCGTCCGTCCCTCAGGATTGTTCCTAGACAATGTCAAACATAAACAATTTAATGATATCGGCGCTACAGGTTCGATCAATTGTTACAAAGCAATTTTGCAATTTAAATTGTTCTCGACGTTTCAATCCCAATGTGGATCATTTTCAAGAGAAATTTTTGCGCCTGTAAAAAGCTGTAAGTTACAGTGGATAACAGAAGTAAGTTAACACTCATATTTTCAATAATGAAATCACGATAACAGTAATATTTATTCACTTATAAAAATAAACAAATTGTACGGATGCTTCCATCAGAAATTATTCAATACATTTCTTTATTTAATCGCGTATCATTATAAAAATTGTGAAACATAATAAGTTAGTGTTACAGTAATTCGTTAGAGGATCCGTAAAAAGGTTTTTCTAGGATATCTTGTAAATTGTTCACTGTGATAATTATTTATGCTTGATTGGGGAGATTATAATCGGTCGTTACAGGAAAGAGATAAACGGCAGACGGCGGTACAGCGAAGATTAATGCTCGTAGGGTTGAACAGTCGAAGATAGAATTGACCTTATACGAAGGTTAGATAAAACAGAGGGATTCGGTGTGTCTGCTCAAATATAAGTCCGTTCTACGATAGAAAAATACCGTGCATTCGGCTCTACTATCGTTGTAAACCATCACTCATGTTACGAAAGCGTTGTGACAGCTGCGACCAGATAAGAGGCTCCACAATTCATGAAATGTTTATTCACGTAGGATGCGCACAAAGCGGCTTCTTCAACATCAAAAGTTAATTGCTCGGTAATTAGCCGTAATTGCGCAACAGAAATTGCGACTCCGGAGCCCGCCTGAAGAAATTTCCGAAAGAACAAATTCGTCGAACAGTTGCAAAATTCGAGTACTGAAGTAAGTTTTTATAAATGAAGATGGAAGTTGCTGCAGTGTGGACGCAGCTTTATCGTATTCGTAATCCTTTCGTCGTTGAAATTCCGTGCTTTGACCCGAGAATGAAGACCGGCATTCGACAATGCCATTGGTCAGCGACTGTAGGCGATACCGGCTCTCGAAAGCTGAGGCAACAATCGAACTCAAAATAACCTTTAGCTCGAGTGATGCTGTCTATGACGCGTGACATTTGACTCGGCAGGGAATTCGCTTCGTGAAAATCGCTCGGGTTTGACCGCCTATCGTTACCGTGAAAGTTCCTGCGGATTCGAGCAATTAACCTGCTGCCCGTTCGATCTGCTCCAGTCGATTCAAACGGTCCGATTGGCTGTTCGAACCACTTTCGTTTATTTGGTTTATTGGTGAAAGATAACGAAAATACCTGCACGCCCCTCAAATAACAATAAATATGTGCAAAAAATCTCGATACAAATGGTCCAATAGTTTTCCAGAAAGAAATTCCCAAAAATTCGAAAATTTGGCACTTGAAAACAGAATACTCTTTTAAAACAGCCTCCATAAAAAAATTTGTAACTCGTGCAATTTTTATTATGTTTACTTGAAAAAAATTAAGAAGGCATTTCAAATACCAATAAATATGTACAAAAAATCTCAATGCAAAAGGTCCAACAGTTCTGCTGGAAAAAATTCCTAAAATGTGGCAAATTTGGCACTTAAAACCAAAATATTCTCTTAAAACAGCCTCTATAAAAAAATTTGTAACTCGTGCAATTTTTATTATTTTCACTTGAAAATAATCGTGGACGCACCTCGAATATCAATAAATATGTACAAAAAATCTCAATACAAAGGGTCCAATGGTTCTCCCGCAAAAAATCACTTAATCCGGGGGAGAGAGAGAGAGAGAGTGGAGGAAAGGAGAGTATTGCGCCCACGTTAATTTTGTAACGTTCCGAGCGGTTTCTAGAATCACGATACTACGGTCATCTATAGCCGGAAAGTCCATAGGCAATGACTCTCCGACAAAGCCGTTTAAATATTTCCACATCGACGGAAGTTTCAAAGTGCTGTCGCCCTAGTTTGACGCACGGTCTTCCCATTCGAATTGATATTTTCTCGATCGATGCTGCTGCTCTACGGACTGGTCGTTTCTTCCAGCGCGGTAGAAATCCATTCCGGGGTGCACGCGGAAAAAGGAAGACGGTAATTAATGCAATTAAGATGCAACGTGGCCGAGAACTGTGTCTGAACGATCGCACACGAACATGTGCAAAGATCATGCGAGTTAAACGTGCACGCAAAGAGACGAGTATCTCTCGCAACGTTCTCGTAATGTCCGCATAATATTTTCATAATATTCGAGCACGATAAACGGCCACGATATCGGTGCACGCGTTTATCGGACTAGAACTCGGGCCTACGTCGCCTACCCCGCAATTTCTCTGTTGCTGAAAAAAAGCAACGTGATGCAAGTGGCCGCACTGGTTTTAATTGGCTGCCGGAGGAATGGGGAAAAAATCGTGTGTTGAATTACACGCGCCCGAGAAATAGTTTCCAACTTTCGCGAGATCGGAGATTCTCGTTCGAGGAAATTCTTAACGCGAACGCGTGCGTCTGTGTAGACTTAGATAAACGAACTCCGATTTCAGCTGATCGATAACAACACAGATAGTCGAGAAGACATTCTTAGGTTTTTCAGTTCTCTGATAAATCCTCGACAATGTCTAGTAGGAGTTTCGATAGAAATTGATCCCATCCCCTAATCATTTCGATACGTTGAAGATAACAACGCTATTCGATTTTTCTGATAAATGTCTAGTTGTTGAACCTGTCTGGAACTGATCCCAACAACTTCTAGTTCCGAAGTAACGCTCTGTTTCTGTCGAGGAACAAAGCGGAGAAACTAAGTCTACCATTCCGACATAGTGAACACACCTGTATACAGACATTTAAGGGTGCAAAAGGACATTGGCCTAACTATTCGCTCCCTTCTCATTCTTTAAAATTCGACTCGCGCGTTATTAGAAAGAGAAGCACGCCGGCAGAGTTTCAAATTGTAGGTCAGTCAGTTATCGCGGGTTATTGACTCTACATCAGATCGTTACTTTCACGTCACAATGTCGGCCGAGCTTTTAAATGAAAGCCGTGCGATTTGTCTATTCCCGGTCTTCGTCGGGTTATAAGATCTCCTGTGGATCCGCGAAATGAAAATTGTCCAAGTGGTTCGATCGCCCGAGGGTTCAGTGAAACCGTAAAACAACTTTATGAATAATAAAAAAGTAAATATTTTGAAACGGGAATAAACAGCTACTTCTTCAGCGTGGAAGACTGAAAGATTTTTTCTCCCGACTTTCCTTGAAGCTAACGGCCGCAGGATTCTCCTGCGATGTAAATTTTGCAGGAAACTGTTCGGTAGAGATCGCAAACCGCAACCAATTTCGTCTATCGCCAAGAGCGTCGGAGCAGTAATGCAGGCCACAATGTTGCGAATGCAGTGATGCGCGGGAACGCACATCGTCAGCGGGGGCCAGCAACGAAAGAGCAACGAATGGCGAAGAGCATCGTGCTCGGGAGCACGAAGTGAAGGTGGCGATGACGTAACGTGCAGCAACGTAGTCGGGGACCTTAGGGGGGAGCGTCAGTGACAGTAAAGCGGGGCAACGTGTCCCGTGAGAGGACGAAGAGGTGGGGGGCAAACGCATCGGGTGCGCGCAAGCGCGACGACGCGCAACGTTGTGGTGCGCACCGCGTTGTGCTCTGTTGCGCCGTCGCTTAGGCTACGCTCAGGCGACCGTCAAGGACGTTCGGCTCTCCGTGTCGAAGGAGAGAAAGAGGACTGATTAGGAATTATTCGCATAGTTAGGGTTAGGTTAGGGGCACAGAACCCGATCCACCATTGTGCCAGTGTATAATTGAGGCGACCATTCTTAATTTGTAAATATACTGCTAACACAATTTTCATATTGCGAAACAGTAGTCTGATCTTTCCGAGATCCTATCCTCTAAATGTCCTCACTGTTTCTCTAATTGTAAGTGTTCGTATAATTGAGTCGATCATTCTTAATTTTTGAATCTACTGCTAACATAATTTTCATATTGCGGAACAGTAGTTTGATTTTTTCGAGATCCTACCCCCTAAATGTCCTCACTGTTTCTGTAATTGTAAGTGTTCGTATAATTGAGTCGACCATTCTTAATTTTTGAATCTACTGCTAACATAATTTTCATATTGCGGAACAGTAGTTTGATTTTTTCGAGGTCCTACCTCCTAAATGTCCTCACTGTTTCTGTAATTGTTGCAAATGCATCGAATCAACTATTTTTAATCAAACACTATCCTCCCTATCCTCCACTATCAATCTTTTTCTAAGCGTGCGAGACATTACAGCGCTAATGTTTATTTTTAACTTCCTCAAAAGATGTAAGATTTAGCGTCTACCATTTATATTAATTTCACTTTATATTACGTTATACAGGGTGCGGCGCAAATTAGTCCCCACGATTTTTCAGAAAATTGTCTCGTACCAAAGTTAATCAGTATTTAACCGACAAGAAATTGCAATTCTTTAAATTAAAAGAAAATCGATTTCGAAAACCGGTATTGTATTTTTGGTGTATAATGTATGCTATATGTATGTTATAATGTATGCTATATAAACCAAACATAGTTTACGGCACCAACAAATAAATAATTATTATTATAACTATTCTCAATTTGTGAATCTACTACTAACATGATTTCCATTTTCTGTGGTCCGATTTTTCAGGCCTACCCCTAAGTGTGCTCACTGTTTCGTTAATTGTCGCACCGACGCCGCTCGTGACGCACGGGACGCGACGGGTGCCCGAGTCCTGCGGAATCGGATTCGATTTGTCTCTGAAAAGTTCAATATGTGGCAATACCCCGCGTTGCATAACGGAAGAAACGGGCGAACGTTGCGAGAGGCCGGAGAGTTATAAATTAAAAACGATCCCCTAGCGCGATAATAAATTTCTTTCCTTGAAAATTCACTTTAGATCGCCGGCTAAACGATTGCGTTACTCTCTATAGTGTCCGCCGGCGAATTCCTCTCGGTCGTTTTTGATCGATGTTGTCTTAACCTCTACGGCGCACAATGGGAACATTCGACCAAACTCGATTCAAAATCAAAGAACTTTCGATAGAAATGAGGTAGAGCGATGAAATTTTTTTAAAATTAAAGCTGAAACTTCGCAGAATATGGGAAAAATAGGAAGATTATGGTACGAATGTTTTTTAACGTCGAGAAAATTCGTTAAACTTGTAGAATTTCAAGAAAATGTGTTTTCTCCGTTACTACGCGCGGAAAAAATTTTTTTTTAACATGCTATAAATCATTTCCCGTAGATTTTTTCACTTTATCATTATTATTTTTATTGTGTTTTATATATTAGAATACGATGTACGTACCTTCAAATTAGCGTGTCATAAAATCATTTCAACGAAAAAATGATTTCATTAATTTCTTGTCACAAAAATCGATTTGTTGGAAAAACCAAAAACCGTAGACAAATTTTGAGACCAGATTTGAAATCAGCGTGAAAAAATCTACGGGAAATGATATAGAGCATGTTAAAAAAAAATTTTTTCCGCGCGTAGTGACGGAGAAACCTTTTCTTGAACCATTTTCTTGAAATTCTACAAGTTTAACGAATTTTCTCGACGTTAAGAAACATTCGTACCATAATCTCCCTATTTTTCCCATATTCTGCGAAGTTTCAGCTTTAATTTTAAAAAAATTTCATCGCTCTACCTCATTTCTATCGAAAGTTCTTTGATTTTGAATCGAGTTTGGTCGAATGTTCCCACTGTGCCGCACTGCTGACCGATACCGCGGACGGATAAGAAGCCATCCGTCGCGCTGGATGTAAATTAGGCGAACTACCTTCTTTTTATATCGCCTATCCTAAAACACAGTACTTCGTCGTAAAATTTGAAACTCGACACACTTCCTGAAATCATCGCGCACTGACATCAGAGTGAATGATGTACCAGAGTCAGGCGTGATCTCATCGAACATATGGCTCCTAATTTAGGGCGGTCAGTGCTGGATCGATCATCGTAAAGATATCCGCCGAGGCCGGACTCTACGGTTTTTCTCTCGTCAATTATCCAGATAAATTTTATTTTTATTTATTTTATTTTAGAGATTGTGTTTCATAGATGTAAGGGTTGACAGTGTCTCATTCCAGCAAATCGGAGACCTGTGAAAATGTGTATGCAACAATTTCCGAGCTTTTTGCTGGAAGAATATCTCGGCTGCAATAGGTTCGCCGTTTCGTCACCGATTTT
>CM052249.1:9574390-9598134 GCA_028455795.1 Lasioglossum marginatum
TTATATCATATTGGGTATGATTTTGCATTAGAAAAATGCCACGAATACGTTTTTCGAAGTCCCATAAAAAAATAATGAAAAATAAAGAAGTTAGAAATTCAGATTAGTTATGTTTACACTTCTCGGCGACCGAGCTTCTCGAGCTCGGCTGTCCTTATCTACGTTCGGCAAAAGTCAAAGAATACTATCCCTGGCGCATAAATGTCCCTCGGCAGACCCGTGCTAGGGACTTATATTGATAAAACACTGTAATAAGTAGCCGTGGAGTACCGAGCGCTTGAGGATACCATTCAAAAATAGTAATGCCCGCGAAATAAGAAATTCAAATGAGCGATCAAATATAACGAGATAAGGAAACTATACATACGTTCAAGGCAGAATTATAGCGAAGAGTAATTAGAATTTAGATAAAGCACAAAGCTCGCGGTTCCCCGAGTTTTTGAACACGGAAGATTATGGTTGGACCAAGATTAGGGTTTGGTAAAGAACGTCTTCCGCGGCTCGAATAATTCGACGATTGAGAACGTTGGACGTTCCTCGAGATCGAAGCTGTTTAAGGGAGTATGTTGGGCGACTGTAGTGGGAACGAGCAACAAAGATTTATGGCAGGCCTTCTGATGAGCGTGGGAAGCGTCACCGCGGTTCGCACAACCGCAAACTGTATCAGTTTTAATTGCAATCCCAAATGGTAGCACGTAACAGCGTTTGCCGGGTAATTCAGTTTCCTGCGACTTGAGCAAGAATTTCATCTTCAATCTTGGCCGATGTTGTTGAACAACTTTAGCAAACCGTGTTCGCCGGGACTACGAGCGATATTATGCTCGGCGACTCTGGAAAACTGGGTTAGGCTGCGAGCCTAAGTAACGCTGCTAGCATAAAAGTCTTGTAAACGGATAAGATGATGAAAACTGCCCTTCAGCCGAATTACATGGCCGACGGGTCACTCGATAGAGCATCGAGAAAAACTGTGCAAAATTTCAACCCTGTATCTCGATCGGGAGGGTAGGTATGGGGTGAAATCGATAAACCAGTTTTTTCAATTCGCAGAAAAATCTGACACGTGTCGAGGATTTTTAAATTGAACTTTTAAATTGATTTTCATCGAACGTGTCCTAAGACAGTGCGCGGAAAGAAATTCTGCAACGTGGAAAATAAATCAGCATCGAATGAACCGGATAGGAATCGGTTGTTACGGGAATCTGTTCCTCGTAATCCATAACGGCGGCCATTGTTAACCAATATCTCGCAGTTGAGGGGTTTACCGGGCTGAACCGTGTCTTGAATGAAACTCGAATTTATCGTCGCCTTAATAAGATTAATTAAATCAATATCGACCAGGGCTATCCGGGTCGAGCGCAGTTTGTTCCCCTGGTTACCGCATAAACGTCCGATGGACCCCGGCCTTGTCAAGGAAATTGAACCACTGCGTCCTCGACTCGGTACAGTGGAAACATTGAAAACGTGAAGAATTGTTGCTTTATAAAATCCCTAAATTTCCCAAAAATGTTGTACTTCCTTGATGATTCCTGAGATGATTTGAAGCAACTTTTTCCTTTACGAAAATCTTCTACGCGGCTCCGTTGAGGAGTTATCAACGAAATTAGCCCCAGCCAATGCAACGTCACGCTGGGCGGGGCCTCGCGCTGTTGCCACGTCCCGGTCGGTCAACGTTTTCGTTAATAACTCCGTAACGGAGCATCGGAGAGCATTTTCGCAAAGGGAAAAGTTGTTTCAAATCACCTGAGGAATCATCCCTGCAACGGAAGTACAACTACTTCGAGAAATTTGTGTTTTTGAATGATTGTGGCGGCTGTGGAGAAGAGCTTGAAGGTAGGAGAAATAGAAAACGCAGGGTTACAAAACGTGTAGCCAGCGACCGAACGCTATTACGAAAGTTTCGCGCAGTGGAGAAGGAATTTATCTGTTTAATCGAATCACCATATAATTCGCGATTTCGACCGCAGGCAACGCGCTCCAACAAATTCCGTCACTTCGTCCGGCCGACCGCAAATGCCGCTAATTTTGCAAACGGTAATAGAACCGTGTCCGCTACTGTCCACGTTGCACCATATCGATAGCATTTCTCTAACGTGTTCATAGATCGACGACGGGGAATCAATCTTCGCCGTGGCGGGCTGTCCCTTTCATCTTCCTGCGTCGAACAGCGGCGAAACATTTTTATACTATACTCCGGTCCTCGCGATTATTATCGTTCCACGGCGCACTCCGGGAATGTCTTGTCGCCGATGTATTTATGGACGGCCAGCCGAGATTCCGAGGAAAGATGCCCGTCCACGGCGCGCCGTTTCATTCGAGACCGCTCCAAACATGAATGGCACGCGAAACGTTGCTGCTCTTTTATTAACACGCTGGGCTGAATGTTTTTTAAAAATACCATTTTACAGAAATAATACACCGGGCGAAAGAAAACGGAAGAAAATGTTTGAGCGAGATGAATTATGATATAAAAATGTGTTCTAATCATTATGTTTAAATGTCTCTATATATTTTTCACTTCACAGTGTGAAGTCGTAGTAATCGATTAAGAAATTCACGAATGTTGTGATGTTGTTTTGAATGAAAATGAATTTTTTTATGTTATTCCCGCTTGCCACAATCAATGCAAAACATTTTTATTGCGCATGAAGATCAGCTGTCTAAGTTATAAGTCCATAACTATAGAAGATAGGAATTGTATCCAGGCTTGCGCGATTCTGGCCGACCGTGCAGCGATTGTAGATTTATTATTGAACGTGGAACGGAAGAACGCACTAGGGTTTAGGATGCCTCTACACATCTGAAGGAAGTTTATCCTCGTACTATCAATAGTTTTCTCCGCCTTGAAGGGACAGCTTCCAAGGCTGCGTCGCAGTGTTAATCGATTTGCGAGCCTCTACACTAGCGATGGGTGTTATCCAATTCTTGACGAGGGGAAAATCGACCAGAGTTGTGTCAATTTACAATTGAATCACGGATACTGATCGAGAAGGATCGTGCCCATCGCTACTCCGCTTATGCGAACCTGCTGTTCCTTCTGCGATGCAAATCGTCCCGGGGCCTTTCGATCGAACGAAAAAACGAGCGGAAAAAACGCGTTCGACCAGGTCGCCAGCACGATTAGATCGTAGAAAGCAGTCAATTAACATACGAGATCCCGCGACCACGATAGACCTTCGTTATTTTTAGGCGTGTACATTTCGTCGGAGACAGTAGGCTCCGGAAACGTTCACGAACCGAAAAGTCGGCCACCGTTTCTTCTACTCGATAGACGTGTTGTTTAGCAGACAACTCGATACTTTTATCGAAACATACTCGAACAAATTTTCTGAATATTACACAGTGATTCACTTCAATTCCTGTGAATTTCAAAATATTCTAGAATCCGAAAGGCGGGAGATAGAGGGATGAAAAGCATACTGACCTGATCTTCGAACTCTCTTTTTGCAAGAAAAAAATAACCAACAGTATTCGATATGATGTACATACACTAAAAAAATTTTTCTAAATATTATAGTGACTCACTTCGATTTCTACGAATTTCAAAATATTCTAGAATCCGAACGGCGAAAAATAGGGGGATGGAAAAATTACTGATCCGATCTTCGAAGTCTCTTTTTGTAACAAAAAAATAATCGACAGAATTGGATAATGTACACATACTGAAAATTTTTTTTAATATTACAGTGACTCGCTTCAATTTCTATGAATTTCAAAATATTCTTGAATCCGAACGGCGAGAAATAGAGGGATGGAAAAATTACTGATCCGATCTTCGAAGTCTCTTTTTGCAAGAAAAAAATAATCGACAGAATTGAATAACGTACAAATACTGAAAAAATTTTCTGAATATTATAGTGACTCACTTCGATTTCTACGAATTTCAAAATATTCTAGAATCCGAACGGCGAGAAATAGGGGAATGGAAAAATTACTGACCCGATCTTCGAAGTCTCTTTTCGTAACAAAAAAATAATCGACAGAATTGGATAATGGACACATACTGGAAAAAAATGTCTTAATAGGTGAAATGACCATTAATGTGATTAAACACGTTTAATATAATCAGAAGAGAGGGTTTCGATGATTTCAAACCGATAATCGGTGAACCATAATCAGTGGGACAGGAAGCGTTCCTCCAGATTGCGAGTTCTAATTGAAAATATTTTCCAAATACAACGCGGCGATGGAACTACGTCCTGTCGCAATGTTCGCATTGTTCGCGGCTTGTATTCAAAAGACAGTGGCTACAGATATCCATCGAGGAGCGTTCGTCGTAATAATAATCGACTTTAATGACCCCCATTGTTGACGAGAGCCAGTTACTGTCTTCGTTTCGAAGAAGCCAGCAGCTACCAGGCAACGATTCAGACCTCCGCGGATACGGGACGACTATAATCGTATTTTCGATGACATACACGGGCTGGACCAACTATAATAGTCTTGCCGATGAAATCATTTTAGTAATTTCTTCTTGGAAATGAATAAAGATTCCCAATTGAAAATTATCGTAGACGAGGGTTACACGTGTAGTGATTCAGAGATAAGATTTATGCTGAAACTGGTTTTTGAGGAAGGTTGTCTTTTATCGCGATGAAAACCGAAGAAAAAATTAATAATTCATGTGGGTATTAAACGGTCGTAAAATGATCTCTCCCGTGAATCATTTCAATAATTTGTTTCCAGGTTTGAATTCATTCTTACCATGAATTCATAAACTGTATAAAAATTTAACAAAATATTAATTTTCACCATTTTTCATCACAGATTCATAAGATGTATAAACATTTAACAAAATGTTGATTTTCATCCACTTTTTGAGACAAACGCTGGCAATTCGTTTTGAAAGATTGTCGCAGAATTTAGCTGGAATTTCCGCGGCTCGTTCAGTTCGAGAAACCGCCGGTTCCTCGACAAACAAAAAACGTGTGACTTCCGTATCGCGGGCTCGGTTTAAAGATATTCCGTAGATTAGGCTATCGGTGTCTTCCGTTTGTAATGCTTCGCTTTCTTCGCTCGAAAAACAAGCCAAGATTGCAGTTGAGCCACATTAGAAGATAACCACCTCAATGTATTTACAACTGCAACACGCTTTCGCGAATATCTTTCCTGTTTTGATAAAAAAAGCGGTTTAGCATATCTCGCCAGTGGAATTATAAATTTAACTGTAGCAAAATTAACACTAGTATCTGCCCCGATACCTTTTTATTTCAGTTTCTTTCCAGCCTTATCGCGGGTCACCTCCTTAAGCCGAGACAAACAACGTCTACTATTCTGTTATGCCATCGCTGTTCTCGATGGAAATTCATTTCACGATAACTAGAAAAATAAAACTTTTTTACCTTCTTCTAAATATTTTTTGTTCATCCACTAGCTCACTTTTGTTTCTATACTTTCTAAATAATTTCTTATCATTAAAAATGAAACACTCTTTTACCTTCTCCTAAATATTTTTTAATTTCTTAACTGGTTCACTTTCGTTCAAATACATTTTATTCTATGTATACCTTCTAAATAATCTTTTACTATTAAAAATGAAACATTCTTTTACCTTCTCCTAAATATTTTTTAATTTCTTAACTGGTTCACTTTCGTTCAAATACATTTTATCCTATGTATACCTTCTAAATAATTTTTTACCATTAAAAATGAAACACTCTTTTATTTTCTTCTAAATATTTTTTACTTATCAAGTGGTTCTAACTAACTTTTAACCATAGATTTATTTAACAACATAATTTCCATTGTACCTAGCAGAGGTAGTGAGTACATTAAACTGCTAGCGATCGTGTTAGCGCCTAACTACCGTTTTGCAGAAAGATTGCCTACATCAGAATCGTTTGCGTTCTTCATCGACGTGCGGCAACTAGCCCGTTAATTAGCTATTATTCTGCCGTGAAATAGCAGGAAGAGCTGGGCGCCAGCTCAACCGACGCCTAATCCACGTCGATGAGCTGGCAGACGATTGGGTTCCTGGCATGCCACGTTGGCGTCGCGTCGATCAGTGTCGTAATCGATCATCAAAATCGGGAGACCCTACATATTATTTTATAATACACACTAGTAACATACAATGTACATTACATGTCAATAAAATCCATAAAGTAGAGCACAATTTAACCAAAAATGTTGTACTTTATAGAAATAATTCCTCAGGTCATTTGAAGCAACTTTTTCCTTTACGAAAATCTTCTCAATGGCTTTGTTACAGTTATCAATGAAAAACGTTGACAGATCGGGGCGTGACTACCGTGGGCCGACTCCGCCTCCGCGACACGTGACGCCGAGTGTAGCGTTCCCATTGGCCGTGGCGTTTTTCGTGAATAACTCCTCAACGAAGCATCGGAGAGCATTTTCGTAAAGGAAAACGTGACCTGAAATCGCCCGAGGAATCGTCCCAAGGAGGTACAACATTTTTGAGACAGCCTGTATATCGTCTTTAAAAAGACTCCGGAAGAGACGCGCTCTCCTGACACGGCGATTGCACCCGGAGATTGCATCGATGTTGCAACGGAGCCATGCGGTTGTGCACTCGGTTCCTGCTGCACGTGATGCGGCCCACTGGCTCATCGCGAATTTTGAAACTGATCCAACTGGTGTCTCGGCCGACAACCAAAAATTCACTCTGTTGCACCTTCCCTTGCAGACGTGCATCGATCACGAGTGCAGTCTCTGATCTTCCTCTTCTTCGAGAAGCATATTAAAAATTGAGATTCCTTGAAACATGAAGAAATTTAGCCATTCAAATTTTAAGCATTTATACAGCACTCAATAACAGGAATTCTGTATGCAAAAGAGAAAGAGTAGAATAAAGTCAACGCGTCCTCCAGAAGCAAAATGATAACGTCTTCGTTGCATCATGCCCATTAGCACATTAAGGTGAACCAGTTCGGCTGATGAATAAACGTGTTTAATCACCGTAATAAATTACAAAGACGGGAATGCATCTCCAATAACGTTCGCCAGATTTATTTAAATTTTCAATTATAGTAATTTGCTCGATAAATTGATCTCCGTGTCGGCGATGATTAAACGACTGTGTTCCCGTTCGTTATTCGTAACATCGAAATTTTAGTTTCACTGTAGACGTATGACATCGCCGATACGCGCTCGAGTTGCGCAAACACAGCGAGACAAAGAACAGACCGAGCAAACCGAGATTTAGAAAGGATTAGACGTTAACATTGCAAATGAGCTCGCTCGGACGAAATAGAGACGCGGCGACGGAAGAAACAAGACCGCGCCGGACTTTCTAGATTTTCGAACTCTCGAATCCTCGAATTTTAAACATTTTTCAATCGCAGTTCAAACACTTCAGCTGTCCGACTGGTCAGAGAAATTGCAAGCCGACATAAATCTGGAATAATCAATTTATCTTCTCCGGTAAAATTTTCCGGAGTTTAATCGAATATAAAAAAGAAATCTCTCCCTCCGCTTTCATGCTTGTCGAATACTTTATCGGGTGATAAACAGCGATAAGATATCGGCAATCTCGCGGTAAAATCTTCCTGCTGGTCGATCGAGGTATTATAAATCGGGGAACATGACTGTTCCACAAAAATATATATAAAACGGTAGTTGAAATAACTATTAACCCTTTGCACTCCTTTGTCGAGTGTGAGACGTTTTAATATTATTAAACTCGTGTCTGTATTCTATAAATTGAAGAAAGCTCAACTGTTGTATGAGAAAACAGGTTCAATTCGATGTGCACGATGTAAGAAAGATTGCATAGAATAAACATGGGTGAAAAGAAATATCTTGAATTTCGAATTAAAATTGCTTCGAGTCCAAAGGGTTAGGACAGCAGGGTTGGCAACAAGATTGAGAAATAATTCGGAGTTTGAAGTGATAGATTTGCTGCCAGGTGACCGATAGAGAAAAGTCGATCGAAGTTCCCTTTCGACAGGAACGGGGACAATTTTAAGCGTTGAACAATTCGTTCGAGCGAGTAGATAATGGCGCCAGCGTGAATGTAGTCAACCTTGCGCGTTACCTACCACACCCTGCCTGGTTCTGGATGTAAAACTCGAGAGGTCGGTTTTCACCAGTTTCGAAGTGTGGAAGGTCGCAAGTGACAGGAAAATCGATTTTTTCCCCTTCGTTCTGCCGCTACCGGTTTCGTTGCCATTTTTCTACCGGTCGCGGAACGGAACCTACTCGAAACCCGTGTGCTTTCTGCTGAAATTCTCAACAGAGAACGAAACTGGTGCTGGAATATTAACTTGCAATTCTTCACAGAGGAATAAGAAACATTTCGTGTTCTGTTCCCCCACTTTTCCGCCCGGTCACGTCACTAGTCTGGTAGAGAGGGGGTAACTGTATTCCCCTCGACAGCGGCGGCTCAAGTTAAGTGGAGGTCCCAAGCGGTAAAAATTTTCGGGCCTCCAAACCCAAGTTAGAAATAGAAGTTGCAAGAAAACTCCCATAAACTTATTAACAAAAAAGAAAAATAATTGAAAAGTTTCATACCGTTACACATTAAATAAATTTATTTAAAAATTTATAAATTTATTTAGAATTCGGGGCCCTATGGTATCCCCATGTGGCCGCTTAGTTACCGTTAGATCCGCCACTGTCCCTCGATTCGTGCTCCCTTCCCTGATTTAGCGACTTCAGTTTAGTATTTTCAAACTCGATCTATTCGAAAACGGAGCGTGATGGAGTGGCAGAGTGGGGGTAACTGTACTCCCCTCGATTCGTGTGGATTCTGACTAGTCACATGACTAGTCCGGTACTGATAGGGGGAGGGTATTCCCCTCGATTCGAGTGAATTTTGGGATTCGACTGTGGGTTCGGGTCACTGAAATGAAAATGAAACTGAAACGACGTGAACGGATAAGAGAGAACCGTCTGGAAGAAAGGAACGCTCGCGCCGCCGGTAACAAGAAAAGAATGCGGACCAGCAGCGAGGCGTGAGTTTCGCAACAACGGTTGAAACGAGACGACGAAGCAGCTGGTGGCCTTGTCATATCGGGCAATGGGAGAATCGATAAGGGGTGAGGCGTTAAATAATTAAGAAGAGCATCTCGTGGGATTTATCGGACAGGCCGCCATGTGGTAGATAATTGCGCGCGGCCACCCATATAAATGATATCTCGCCGATCGATGGGGGTCTCTCCCCCCCTCTCTCTATTATCTACCCTACTCTCTTTCTCTCTCTTTCTCTAAAGCAAAGGCGTCACGCCCTCAACACTTCGCGAAGCGCCGATTGATTTTCAAACGGAGTCAACCTGTTCCACAAGGTGTCCTCTATCACGGCACGCGGTCGACCCTGCATGGGGAAACGAGGAACCGAGGATATTATCCTATTTGAAATGCTAACTAGTCCCTGGAGATTGCCTCCCCCGGGGAATCTTCCCGAGGCGATTCTACTTTCTGTTCTCGGAAGCGAAACGCGCCAGGTTAGATCAGGTGGCGGAATCGATGCTCCTTCTGCAGGTTTTCACGCGCCGCTCAACAAAATGGCCGCGCGAGCGTCGCCGCGCCGCCAGTCCGAACTCTGGACGTCTCACTCAACTATTCGATAACAATTTAATCGAATAACCAATTAACAATAATAAACAATTCCCTACAATATACTTTGAGAAACAATTTTCCAAAATCTCGGCAAATGGAACTGAAACATTAGAAAATAAAACAAAATAAAGTATCGACGAACTTTAGACGGTCCTAACCGTCTTAAATAAAGTAAATATGAAGTGTGGCAGTAGAATGACGTATGACAGGGTGGGCTTCTCTTTGCCGGATCTCCTTGAGACCGTCTTTCCGGATCTGAACCGGTGCCTGAAAATTGTCCGCAACGTCATCGAGCAATCTCCGCGTGTGACACCAGTTGCTCTTGACATTATAACAAGCGCATCAACCGAGCGCGCACAAAGAAGATTCGCAGTTGCTTTTACTCGTGCCGGAGGCATTTTCGTAATGCCATCGGGCATAGCTCTCGTCTAACGTAATATTTCGTCGATGCGCGCTAATTTCGCGAGAGGAATCCGCGACTGTTGAATAAACTTTCGGCACCGTTGAGCAACCTCGTAGAAAGCTTCGAACGCTATACATAACACTATCGGGGACAAAAAGAGTTACCATTATTGCCCACACAGAATCCTAAAACGTTATTTTCCTGTTCCTATGAAAAGAACACTCGACGATCCCATCGAAACAAAATTTATTTGAAAAAGGCAAACTAGATACCCAAAGTATCTTGTACTGAGATAAGCTTTATTTAAAAGTGAAGGATATCCAAATTATTATTAACCAAACGTTCTCCTATCGACAAAACATTATTTTCTTATTCGTGTGAAAAGGACACTCGGCAATCCAATCGAAATAAAATTTATTTAATTAGGTACCCAAAGTATAAAATTAAAGGTGAAATCTTAAAGATCAGTTCGCGCGCGCACTCAAATAAAAATTTTTTAAAAGTGAAATTTGATATCCAAATAAAAACTGACTACACCTTATCGATTGATTGTTAATTGGTAACACTTTAAACATGACCATTGTGCTCGAATAAATTTTTCAGTGGATCCTCGGGAACTGTACGATCTAAGAAAGTTTAGGTAGTCGAGCATCTGTGTGTGTTCTCGATAGACTCTCGGCTCGCTAATTAACGGCGGCTCGTAAATCGAGAGCTCGATCGGCTCGTCAGATAAGAAAGCAACCGCGCCTGTTAAAAGCTGGGCGATTTAGAGGCTGGTCGGTGCGCGCAGAAAAGAGACAGACATTTACGAGCCGCGGCGCGCAATGTGCTCGATTAAAACGTACAACTGAATTACGATAGAGTCCTCCCGGTGATTTATGGCACTCTCCGAGAGATCAGCTCTTGTCCCTGCCGCCGTCGTTCGCTTGTCCGATGCCGCTTTCGGCATCGATTTCCCTCGAAACTATGGGACTCTGACTAATCACGGCTTTGATATTACGCCGGGAAAACTCGGACGACCAATAAATATTGATACAATGATCTCCGAGACACAGAATTAGTATTTTAAAATCTTCTTTCGTCGCAGCCTGCTCGAATTCTTCAATCAACTTCATAATTTAATTTCAATTGAATTCCTATAATTACAATTAGACAGCGGATCTTTATGCAAAATAACAATTTCTTATGTGTGCTACAATAAATTGGAGTGGAATCGAAGTCTAGTTCCTTCTAAATTTTGTTATGTTATGTTTTTTGTTCTGTTCATATTAAAGCATGTTTAAATTTTTCTAAAATTTTTACTGTTTTAAATTACAATTTCTCCCATAAATGGGAAAATTTTTCTTTTATTATATATATTCTTTTATATATATAAATTATATATATAAATTATATTATATATATAATTATATATATATATATATAAATTATATTTATATAATATAATATATAATATATAATTATATATATAAATTACAATTTTTCACGTAAATGCATCGAATCCGCTGTGTAATTATAATGAGGAGGTAGGAGGTTCACATTACAGTCGCGTCTCCACTCCTCCCTACCGCGACGCAGACACCACGCCTCCGCTCGGTCACGTGACGCGCTCTCTCCGCGTACGTCGGACTGTCACGTGACTATTCCGGTAGGGAGAGGGTAACCGTATCCCGTTTCATACTTTGCTTCCGTAGCACAGCAAGAAAACGCGAAGGGAACGTTTCTCGCGGGCGTTAAGCGGACTAAAAACCGTCGTAAATTACGTTCTCTTTCTCCGCGACCGTCGGGAATTTACATTTAATTAATTCGGAACGTAGCGCGCGTATAAGTTCCCCATAATTATAATGCCGCGCGTCGGTGTTCCGCTAAACCGTCCTCTTTACAGGAGAACCTCCGCGGTTATACCGGTTGGAAACGCGTCAGAGAAACACGGCCGGCGCGGCGTGACGACGTTTCATGCGAAGAATTAATTGTCCAGCGGCAAAACCATCCGATTAAAATCGAGAAAGTATGATCGGGGATGTTTGCTCGCTCATTCCGCGTGGAAAATCCTCGGTTTCATTCTCTCTCTCCTACGGCACACGGAAAAATTGCTTTCTCCCCCGGGAACGTTTCACGCCTCGGGGCGGAATCGTTCTGTTATAATTATGTCTTGTTTAGGAGAAAATGCGCAGCCGTTCAAAGAACGAGGAACACCGAGGGAAGTATGCAGCTGAAAATTATGCAATTTTACATTCTGCTTCAACGAGGAACGTCTCGCTGCCGAGGAAAGCGATTTCATTAGTTCTGCCGGACCCGTGCGTAATTAATCGAATTGCAGATTCGGCGATCCGCCGAAAATAAGCTCGCGCAACCTCTGCATTCCCTCTAATTTATTTCGGAAATATTTCCTCAAAAATACCGTGGATTCAAACCTCTGTAGAAACATTGAAAAATTTTTGCCGGGAATGAATCCTCCACGGATTTGTAGAGCGATTCTTCCTCTTTTCGACGAGACCTTAAAACTGATCTACGATTTTTTTTAACCGCTTTACCGAGGTTTAAACTCGACATTGATCTTCACAGAAGCAGGTCCTCTGTTTTGTTCTATAAAACAGTGAAAAAAAATCGTAGATCATTTTTTTAAATCTCGTTGGAAAGACGAAGAATCACTCTCCAAATTCGTCGAAAAAATTTTTCAGCGTTTCCCCAAAGGTTTGAATTTGTAGCATTTTCGAAGAGAAATAGGAACATATTTGAATTGTTTATAAATTCAGCAGGGAGGTCTGCGAATTATTTAGAATCGAACAGAATTGTAGATACGTGTTATCGTCGTGAAACAATAATCCAGGACTTGGGATTAATTAGAACGGAGCTAAATTGATCGAAATAATTTCTATAAATACAACTGAATGGTAATTTGTTGGGATCGTCTAGACACGATCCACTACCATTATTGTCTAATTTCAACAGATCACCGCCACCCATTGTTGCTCGCCGAGTGACATTTACACATCGTGAACGCGGCTGTCACCGTGCTATTGTTCTCAGGTGAATGGGTGTTTATTATCAATTTCTGGCTCGATAGTCGACTACAAGGTCCGTCGGTCGTTGCCACTGAATAATTTTAAATCAAATTCAAATGACGATTACGTCTGTGAGATTTAACTCGGCGATCAGCTACAACGGTTTTCGCTTAAACCTGACTCATGCATTTAAAAGCGCCATTTTGTTTAGTCATTCTATCTAAGTTCCAACCAAAGGTTTACAGGTCACTTCACAGTGGCCTCCTTTTTCCTCCACAAAACAGTGAAAAAAAATCGTGCGTCAATTTTCAAGGTCTCGTTGTAAAGAGCAAAAATCACTCCACAAATCCGTGGAAGATTCATTCACGGAAAAAATTTTTTAACTTTTTCACAGAGGTTTCAATATACCATAGTTTGCCTCTACGACCATAAGTAGTATCTACTTTTCCACCTGTCATTCGGAGCTTGATAAAACGGTGAAAAAAAATCGTAGTTCATTTTCTGAGGTCCCGTTGGAAAGAGGAAGAATCCATCTTCAAATCCGTGGAAGATTCATTTCCGGAAAATTTTTTTAACGTTTCTGGAGACGTTTAAACTTGCAGTATTTTTCTGAAAAAGGGTCCCCAGTGTTTCACCTGTCATACCGTGCAAAACTATCCTATGAAAAAATGAGCATGCGAAAGTAGAATGTTCAAGCTTCAAAATGAGTCCAAGCTTATTCCCGGAAAAAATTTTTCAATGTTTCCAGAGCGGTTTGAATTTGTACAATTTTCGAGAGACAACATGTCATTGGTTTTCCTGGTGTCACCTCGGGCAGAATGATCTCGGAGAAAAACGAATGACGGGCGGTGAAAGTAGAAGCTCCGAGCTTTAAAATGAGACGTGGTTTATATTTGTACTATTTTTTTCCGCTGTTTTATGGCAGAAATAGGAGGACCTGGTTCGGTAAGAACGTGTTGGAAACGTGGAGGAACGGCAGCGAATCAGCACCGTTCACCTCGTCGCGCAGCTCGTTCCTAATCAATCCCGGTGAATTAACTCGGATCTGTTTGCCCGAGCACGCAAAACGGCGAGGGAATCGACGAGGGGTCGAGGTTTGATTACTTATTCGCCCACGTAATTGATTCCAAATTGTTCGTCGGCGGAGTGGACGTGTGTTTTCTACGGGGGTAGGTCTCTCGCGTTTATTTCCCTATTCAACGAGGAACGACGTCGCCGGGTCGCGACGACGCGTTGCGTCGCGACGCTCTTCGTGACACACAACCCCTGTACATAGACAAACAACGCGCAACGTAGCCGGTTTCAGATGATGCGTGGGAAGGGACCACCAACTTGTTACCAGGCAACCGATTGACCCAGATATATCCTTGGCTCTGACTGCCGCATACAGTGTCTACACGGTAAATGTACCTATCGCTGCGGGGGTGCACCGTTTACTGCGCCCTTTTTTTTACCAACGAGATTAACATAAATATTTTGCTCCGAATAAATTTCTACGATTCAACGAGACTGTATCGAAGAAAATCATTTTCATATTTTTATTGTTTGTTTGTTCATTTTATTTGGGAGATGGAAAACAGCTGTTTATTGTTCGTTCATTTTACTTGAGAAATAAAAACCAGTTTACTGTTCGTTCATTTTACTTGACAAATGAAAACCAGCTGTTTATTTTTTGCTCGTTCATCCTACTGGAAAAAGGAAGAACAGCTGTATATTGTTTGTTCGTTCATTGTACTTGAAAAATGAAAAACAGCTATTTATT
The DNA here is from genome assembly GCA_028455795.1 of Lasioglossum marginatum. NCBI lineage: Eukaryota > Metazoa > Arthropoda > Insecta > Hymenoptera > Halictidae > Lasioglossum > Lasioglossum marginatum. Next base: position 9,589,077 of record CM052249.1, read on the forward strand.
GTATATTGTTTTCTCGTTTATTTTATTTGAAGAATGAAAAACAGCTATTTATTGTATATTGTTTGTTCGTTCATTTTATATAAAGAATGAAAAACAGCTATTTATTGTATATTGTTTGTTCGATTAGTTTATTTGAGAAATGAAAAACAGCTGTTTATTGTATATTGTCTTCTCGTTCATTTTACTAGAAAAATGAAAAACAGCTATTTATTGTAAATTGCTTCTTCGTTCATTTTATTTGAAAAATGAAAAACAGCTATTTATCGTAAATTGCTTCTTCGTTCATTTTATTTGAAAAATGAAAAACAGCTATTTATTGTATATTGCTTCTTCGTTCATTTTATTTGAAAAATGAAAAACAGCTATTTATTGCATATTGTTTTCTCGTTCATTTTATTTGAAAAATGAAAAACAGCTGTTTATTGTCTATCGCTTATTCGTTCACTTTACTTGAAAAATGAAAAACAGCTGTTTTGAATGCGTTTTCAGGATCGGATGATCCCGGATCGAGAATGATGTCTTTTTTCTCCGGGTGAAATTGGATCACTCTGCGAAAATAATTGAATTGATCATCTGGGTAATTGTCTCCCCCTCTGACACACACTGGTGACTTCGGTGACGTTAGTCTGGATCAATGTCACTGGGCGAGTAGTTCGACGTCACAGAAACTCGGCGCCCTGTCGCACTGTTGCGCTTCACAGCGTATCGCATACACGCGGCGGGTGGGGTGCTATGAATGCTGATGAGCACATCGTGGATGCTTATGTATCTACCGTATACCCAGTCGTCGAAAATTCACCGTGCTACACTGTCCACAGAATGGTAAACACAGTCTCCGCTAATGAGATTCCCGTTCTATGTTTATATTGTGTTCGGCTCTATTAGTTTCGATGATGAATTGTTTGAAATTGTTCTCTGAAAGCATCAGCCGGTATCAGGCAGCACAGGTGTTCACGTGTTACCTGGTTAATTTATTGGTGTCGCCACTGTAGAGATAAGAGCTGCCCGCGATGACAGTTACAGAGTACATGTACGATACAGCTTGTCGCGGCCAGAAGTGTGAATAATTCCGAGCGAGTCGGCGAATTTCTGACAGTCGAAACTCGAAGGGCCAAACTTTAACTTCCACGTCGTCGATTATTAACCCCTACGATTTATTTCACGGTTTCAGCGATTAGAACCCCTTTTGGAGTTCGTAATTTCCTAGAAAAGGAGAGAACTTATATCTATTATATGCCTGCATGTTCTCATACATTAACAAAACCAAAATAGAATTCTATTTGGATTTAAAGGAAATTAATAACATACATATTTATCAGACTCTGTTCAGAATCTTCATCACAAGTCCGACACGATATTGTAGGGCAAGGGGTTAATAGTCTAATTAATTAATTGTAATAATAATTAATAGTAATATTAATGTTCTATAATTCTTCTAATGTCCTCACTGTTTTGCAGTTCACTTAGCCAGTTTTCCCATAAATGCATAAAATCCGCAGTCTAATTACGTCAATGAAACTTTCCGAGGACCAGGCATTCATTTCAATAGATTTGTATAATTTGTATTCACCGAATACAGTTCAAGTCGCGAACATTCATGTAAATATTCATGTATTGCTTCTCGATCGGCCTTCAAACTTCGTGTCTACCTTTAACACACCTGTTGCTACAGTCGATTATTCTGTAATCGAGTCAAAACAAGTTTTTTAACGTCAGAAAAACTCGTGATAAAATCGACGGTGTCATAATCAATATCAATAATGTATGGAAAGTGGTCTAAATGAACATCACGCTATTTTAAACTAAATTAACTCGATGTACTTTTAAGCGTGTGTATTAATTTACTTCGTCAAAAAATTGAAAATTGAAAAATTGCATCCGGTCGGAATCTCGAAGTTACGTCAGCTTTCAATATTGTATAATCGAGAATGTCGACTTTATAATTTCATCACCGATTACGATTTCCAAGATAATGAAGATTTAAATCGCCGATTTAATAGATGCGATTTTTTGCATGTGTGGCCGAGACAGGTACATCATTTGTCAGGTATCAGATAATTGAATCTTGAGCCGAGCTAATAAATCGAGGCACAAAAAGTGCGCAATATTTAAAGAAATAAATTTGTGATTTCTCGTAGCAACTGAATATTTTGTATAATTTTTATATCCCCCTCCTCCACGGGAGTTTGGTGGGGGGAGCCAGGAGTGGGGACCTGACCTTCGTTTTATAAGCTGCGGAGCTCATATTAGATAGCACTGCACTCAACAATCTGTTAATCGGAACACACACCGTCCCGATAACGTCACGCTACTTTGATTACTATAACACCGCGCCAGCACTATTCTAATCGGCGTATCCAATCGTGTCAGTGACGATGTCGATCAAACTTATTCCTTTTCTTATCGGTGTTCGCTGACGCGAGTTGTAACGTGTTCATTCACCCCCGCACATACAGTAATCCCAGGACACTTGTAATCATTTTTATCAATACCGACTTTCTTTAAAAAATCGTTGCTTTCTGATAATACTTCGATCAGATAAAAAATGTGGAAAATCAATTCGATTAATGCGCGATCGAATTGTTATCGACGCGATCGAAGTCATTACTTTAATGATCGATAATATCGCACTTCTGACCGAGACAATCCCAACACACTGCTTCTGATAAAAATATTCCACTGGGAATTTTCAATATGCTAAATTCGAAAAAAGAAAATATCAGGAGAAACAAATTTCTACACACTTCCTGTAATTTTGCAATCCAAGCGCTAAATTCTTATTTTCCACATCCGCTATCGACTGATTACCGTTAAGTCGACAATTACAGAAGAAAGCGATTATGTGCCGAGCAAGTTGTTCCCAAGACCGGATGCTGCTTATATAGGTTCATAATTGCTTATGTGGTCGTTTACTAATTAATATCTTTTTTATTTTCTATTTGTTTATTTAACCTGCAGTTCGACACCGGGTTTTCGCTGAGACTTTACGTTGTACCATTCCCGCGTGAGGTTTCATAACATTTTATAACATAAATTAAAAAATTTCAAACCCGTCAGTTCTGGCATTAACGAAAGCCAATTCTGTTTACGTGGCGTTCAATTTGGTTTACTTAGCAAATATATACTTTGTCTTTTGCTGCTTTATGAAATCAGTGAATATTGTAAATATTAGTACAGGTTTCAGACAAATTAGTTACAAAGTAATCTTATCAACATACGCGTTGCACGAATTTCGAGTTCGATTTATTTTTAGTTCAGCATTGTTGTTCGGGATAAATGTCACGTTCCGGCCCGAAAACTTTCGCGACACGTGAAAGCATCTTTTTGTAAATGAATTATTCCTTGGTCAGTGAAATTCGTGTATGTATTCCTCGCTGTATTCTTGCATGCTGACTCAGAATGATTCAAGTATCTTTACTTTACGCAGTTGATTATGGATTGCGGCTACACGTGTCTGCATATCAAGCATCAAATTCGATAAGACTGATAACATTAAATGTACAAAATGATTCGCTCCATAAATGTCAAAAATCACACACACGTGTGCCTTCCAGTCCTTGAAATATATTCATCGAGCAAAATCAATTTAAAAAAAGCGTTCGGTCACCAAAGAAAATTGAATATCGTGCGAAACTGGTTGGTCGCCAAAGTGAAAATCCGTGCTCACTGAAATGCGATCCAGAGATCTCCGGAGAATATCGAGTTCGAGATTCCTCTGATTTTTTTTCCGCCTCCGATGGAGCTTCCGTTGCGCTCAAATAGATCCGCCTCGGGATTGAAAGGCTATTGCACCGGTCCAGCAACAAGTGTCAGGCAACATCCGGATCGAAGAGAATTCCTATTCCAGGGTGGCTCTTTTGTGGCCTCTATCTAATCAATCAGAATGACGAGTAACCGAAACTGCACGATTCAGGAAAAACGAGAATCCTCTCCACCGCGAGGCATCTAAAAGAGAATTTCATTCTCAGGATGGCTCTTTTGCGCCCTCTCTTTTCTATCTAATCAATCAGATTTGACAAGATGACTGATTCCGGAACTGCACGATCCAGGAAAAATGAGTGTCCCCTCCACCACGAGGCATCTAAAACAGAATTCCATTCTCAGGGTGGCTCTTTTGCGCCCTCTTTTCTATCTAATCAATCAGATTTGACAAGATGTTACTGCACGATCTAAGAAAAACGAGTATCCCCTCCACTGCGAGGCATCTAGAAGAGAATTTCGTGAGGTGTGTATTTTTTTCTGTATAATTACCAATTTATCATCGCTCCGTTCACTCTGAAAATTTCGTTCCTATATATTTTTCTAATTAATCAACATTGTTCGGAACTTTTGTCCCCGGTTTACGACACGGCCGCCGGTGAAAGCCCACGCCCACGCGTCCGCGTTGTTTCCTTGTCATTAAATTCGATTGTCTCGCGCGCGCACATTCTGTAATTCTTGTGGGGTTGCGTGGGCGGATACTGCCGCCGTCAGAAAGCATTTTCTCCCTTTGTCGGACGGGAGGGTGAAAATAGAGGTGAACATATACAGTCGGTGGGAAAAGTCTCTCTCTCTCTCTGTGTTCACCCTCCGAAACTTTTTATTAGTGTAATAACAAAGTTGGTTTACCAAACTTTCCGGGTAACAAAAAAAATTGAAGGAAGAGAAGAAAGTTTCACGAACAGTCAGCTAAATGTATTTATATGTACTCGTTCACTGTGTGTTTACTCGAGTTTTATTCACAATAATTTATATTAATTGTTGTTCCGTGCGACCCTCGATGACCAATTGTCCAGAAATAAGGTATCTCCTTAATAGCTCTTGTTTTGCCATAATTTTTATACGTTTTACACGCCTCGAGCGTATATCGATCAGCTAATTTGTCTGATAACGTTTAATTAACAAATCCCGTGAATATATGTATACTTCATTAAGAAAATATTTGCCCGTATCGGGGCCATTTTTCACCGGGGTTCAACAAACTACACGTCTGCGATCTACACGGGGCCCACTATTCTTAGCGTGCGCAATCACGAAATTGTTAACTTATCGGGCGAAACTAAAAAACGGTTTCTGTGCGTCGCCGTTTCAATGTTACGACAATGTTATCGTGAACCGTAAAACCGCTCCGATAAATTTTCGTCTTCTTTAGCCATTAACTGAACCGTACAACCGCAAACATTAATAATCATTTAATGTGTAACTGTTCCGTTGTTAACTAAATTTTCAAGAAATTTCGTTATCCCGTTCTCTGTATCGAAAATTTTTCTTTTAAAATGTTAACTGAATTTTCAAGAAATTTCGCTATCCCGTTCTCTGTATCGAAAATTTTTCTTTTAAAATGTTAACTGAATTTTCAAGAAATTTCGCTATCCCGTTCTCTATGTCGAAAATTTTTCTAAAAATATTTATTCTCATCAGCCCCCGTGCTCCGAGCTATTTCTTAAAAATTTTTCTAAATATTGCTGTTTAAAAATATTTCGCACATATTTATCCTCCTCAGCATTTTTTAATAACTGTACTTTCTCAACGTTTCACCAAAAAAATTCGCATGCATCTATTTGCATGGTTTAGTGGCTGGGCCGACTGCAATTTCAATATGTGCTGCCTTTGTTGCAAAACGTATTGAAAATCGCAGCGAATCTGACCACCGAAGCATGCATTGGATTCCATTCGAAGAGAAATTCACGAAAAAATTAAGATGGAGACCGCAGCCAGGAACGCGTTCATTTTTATACGGGAGCAACGCCGTGTTCACCGGCTGACAAGATCCCGAGGGGGCGGGGCTGCAATTTTCACAGTTACGGTGGAGACCGTCGCGACAGTTACGGGGTACCGTGCCGCCTTTCTGCCATTCTCTTTCCGTTAAGATTCTTATCTTGTAATCGTTCTGGCGGAGAACCTGTTTTTGGAAATCTGCCGGTTTCATTGTCCGCGTTGAACTCCGAGGAAGAAAAAAAAAAGAGAGTCGACGGGTGTTTGTTGCGTGCGTCGACTTATCGGTTCAACGAGCGCATGCGGATAAAGTTGCGTAAGTGAGCGGTGACAAGCAAAGTTATTCCGTTCAATGATCAATTTGTCGAGCGGGCAATACGCTGCGAACGCGCCCCGTTGCTCGGCCGCGCCGCGCGCCGACTCTATTTGGAGCGAATCTCGCAAAAGGTTCGCGATAACGACGCGATTTTCGACTTAACCGCTCAATCGACTCGATCGGATGCCGAACAGCTCGGGCACGGCCTCTCGACGTATTCGATTTGAATCGATCCCGGTCAGGTTTCACCCGCGGAGAAAAAAGCAACGTTTCTGCAATCGTGGTTCTCGCTCGAATCTAGACCGAACCCGGAGAGCAATCTCAATGCAAATCGACTTTTAATACGTATTCCGTCGGATTTGTTTTAATTGAATTATTAGATTATCATTTTTGATCCACAGATTCCCCCAAGGTCATTCCAAGCAACTTTTTCCTTTACGAAAATGTTCCCCGTGGCTTCGTTTAGGAGTTATTCAAGAAAAACGCGGACCAATCGCTGCGCGGCTCGGTCGAGGTCAACGCCCCGTTGGGCGGGGCCTGTACTCCAATTGGTCCAGAGCTTTTCGTTAATAACTCGGTAACGAAGCCACGGAGAACATTTCTGCAAAGGAGAAAGTTGCTTTAAATGAAATTCAGGATCAATTCTGTTTAAGTAAGATTTAATTGAAAAAAAGTGATCTATGCAAGAAATTAATACTTGGAAATTATTTAGAAGAAATTGGATCATTGCCATCACTAGTGCTCGTCGTTCTATTGCGTGCAGTGTCTCGCGTACTGAAACGCACGTACTCGGTAACCGTAGAAAGGCAAGGCCTTGATATTTCGTATAATATGCTTTGAGAATTATCTGCCGGGGATTGGTGCAGGCCTGGTTTCAACTGTCTTTCTCTCTTTCTTTACCTCTCGCTCAAGTTTTCTCGCGGTGGACCGATATCCGCAGGCTCGCGCTTGCTCAGACGAAAGTATCGCGACACTAACACGAGGGCCCTGGCGGTCACGCTGACATAAAAATGCTGACCGACGAAAAACAAAAATAACGTGTTCGAATGTGGTCGTATGAAATTACAAGAATTACAAGAGATTAATGGTTGATCACGTGTTTTCAGTACATTTTATTGCAGTGTATGAAAGTTTTTAATAGATCTCGATCATGTTTTACACAATACACAGTTGTGAAGTCGACCAGCTAATAAAAATTTATACTACAGAAGCTGCTCAACGCCTCAATCGGAAAAGTTTTATTGGTTCGAGCGTATAAAATGGATTTTATTGATATGAACGTAAAATGAATTTTATTGATTCGAATACAGCGAGGGACACACTTAAAATGCCGAGATAAGACACTTCGTAGAACATTTACTTCGATTATTTATCTGAAGCTTCCGGTGCTTACGTGACTTTAAAGTCCAGCTGATTTGTTACAATCTAAAATAAAATATATGGACAATTTAAAATAAGATAATCAATAGACAAATGCAAAGCAGAGAATGTTTCTAGAACGTTTCATAGAAAATATAGTGGGCAGCTTGTTTGTTTACAGGTTTCAGCTTATCCCGAGACATTTCGCGATCAGTGACAACTTTTTCATATAGAAACCCACGTGTCTGGTAAATGTGAGATTGAATATAACATATGCGGTGCATAAATTATGCTTACTGGTTTCTGGAATGCTCGTGTTCAAGGAATACTGGTCACTCGGTAAATAGTTATTTAACGATTACAAGACGAGAAATTTTTCATCGGTTGGATAGCTGGCTGGCTGATTACCGTTCGCGCAAGATAAACAGGTGGATGAGAAAACGCATGAAATTATTACGACAAGCGACAGGCTGAAAATGTCAAGCTTATCGATTCCCAGTAATTAATAGATTTACCGTAATTAGCGACGTTCGCGTCGTTCCTGTACGTTCGACGAAAAGGAAAAAATGGTTAAAACACGATTTCGTTCGGACAGCCGACGCGTAACAACCGGGAATGTTGTCTTCTAGTAAAATAATTATTTCTCTTTCGCGTAACACTCCCCGAAGTTAATAGTAACGGAAAGAGCTTTTAATTTTCAACCCCCTGAACTCGATTACAACGGAATGAAATTAACAGGTACTTCATTTTAACATTTTTCAAAGATAAATCGAGAAGTCGAGGAATTTCCGATAACCGCGTTATTTTCTCCATTCCGCCGAAGTCAAAAATCAGCGGGCCCCCGATCGATCGGTTAGATCGCGTAGGCCGCGAAAGGAAATCATCATAGTAATCGCGGCGATCGTTACACGCCTGGAGGCTTTCTCGACGGTGAAATACCATGTAGAAATTCCGCGTCCCTTTCATCGAAGCTCCAATCATCCTCGCCATCGCCGCGTTGCTCCGTGTACTACGTAAAAGCGGACGCAAGAAAGTACATCGTGTGCCGGACTACGCAACTACGTTTTCTTCTCTCTCCATTGCGCAATCGGCGACACGGTCACGCGGGCTAATCTAGCATGACAGATAATACAGCGCGACCACGTCGAATTAACGATCCGTTGTTTCGGCAGAGCCTCTTCCGTTGCGACGACAATGTGCAGAGGTGTGAGCAGTCGACGCACGAGCCCTATTCCCCACTACCGCAACTTATACGAATCCTACTCCCCACTACCGCGACTCTTGCGAGCACTATCCCTACTACGCAACTTGTGTGAGCCCTACTCCCCACTACCGCGACGCGTGGGAGTCCTATTTCCCAATACCGCAATTTATGCGAGCCCTATTCCCCACTACCGCGACGAGTGGGAGTCCTATTCCCCACTATCGCGACGAATGGGAGTCCTATTTCCCACTACCGCGAGGAGTGGGAGTCCTATTTCCCACTACCGCGGGAGTCCTATTCCTCACTACCGCGACGCATAGGAGCACTATTCTCCACTACCGCGACGAGTGGGAGTCCTATTCCTCACTACCGCGACGCATGGGAGTCCTATTCCCCACTACCGTGACGCATGGGAGTCCTATTCCCCACTACTGCGACTCTTGCGAGCCCTAATCCCACTACCGCGACGCGTAGGAGCCCTATTC
>CM052249.1:9598234-9699966 GCA_028455795.1 Lasioglossum marginatum
TCTGAACGATGGAGAATTCCTAATCACCATAACCAGAAAATAAATTCAAGGGGGGTTAAGGGTTAATTATGGCATACTCGGATACACAGGTGCATCTTTTCCACGGTCCCAGACGAGACAAGAGAAATTTATCGCGGCCTTCGCGGCGAGATGTAACGGCGTCTCGCGATCGGATCGAGCAATCCTGCATCGCGGATTCGACGTCGTCGTCGCAGAAGATTGGAAAAACTTTCCCCGTGCGCGCATGCTCGCGCGGTTTAAGCACCGTCTCCGACAATACGGAAGAAGGCAATTTACGAGAGGATTCCGCTGGTACGCGAGAAATGCGAACCATCGCGGACCGGTGAAAAATCATCTTTCTGCAAAATGAACCTCGGGCGACTCGTCTGTTTTATGCACGACATTCGCGCCATCCCCGAGGATCTTTTCGACGAAAATTTACGACGCGAGGTGTGCCAACCGTTCTTCACAGTGTTGCATCTTCTACAATTTCTTCAGGCATCGACTGTGGACAACAGCAGTCGAGTAAAAACTTCTTTCACCCGCAAATAATGTTTGAACTGAAGATAACGATTGAATTGAAATACTCAACAAATATGCTTTATTTTTCTACAGGATAGAAATTTCTTCACGCATCGATTGTGAAAAACAGCAGTCAAGTAAAAACTTCTTTCACCCGCAAATAATGTTTGAATTGAGGATGACGATTGAATTGAAATACTCAACAAATGTGCTTTATTTTTCTACAAACTTCTTTCACCCTCTAATAATGTTTGAATTAAGATAACGATTAAATGGAAGTACTAAAAAGATATGCTCTATTTTTCTAGCCGAACAAATCGTTTTTATAAACCCAAAAAATCCGTTCTGCGAGATTAGTGGCGCACAGGTCGAGAACGCGAAGAGGATGCGACACCTCTTGCGGTCATTGGTAAAAATAGTAACAGTGGCGGTCAGACACAGCAGAGCACCGCTAGTTAAGGTCAGGATATTTGTAGACGTCGATGAAAGTGGTGCCGCTTGATAATGAAGGCGAACCCATTCGAAGATTCGGACAATGAAGATTCGAACTCTCTATTCAAACTTTCAACAATAAAACCGCACGATCCGCCACAGAATTGTTCGAATACCATCGTAATTTACTTTCGAATTGATTAATCCTCTTCCGAATGAATTTGATCGCAGTGTTTTATTTTATAGTATTTGTTGTACTGGTTCGTCGCCGTCACTTTGTTCTCGGTTGTTTAAAAGGTTTTTCCGCCGCCCACGTGGTCGCTGGCATTCTTCGTTACAGTTGCCCGTCGACATCGATAACCGGACTGATCTTTAAATAGAATAACGTTTTGTCACCGACATCGGGGGGTCGGTGATCGTACGTGAAAGTAACGTGAATGAAGAAAAGGTTAAGCGAAAGGTAGAACCACTTTGGTCTACCCAAACGACCGCCTCGCCATTGCTAATTCAACGGGCTTTAAATGGAATTCAGCTGGATCGACCACTATAATGCCTCGCGGTATATGTCAACGTCCACCAACGTTTTTCCACTAATTTTTCCATCGCCTCTCTCCCTGTCGTTCAATTTTTCCAAATACAGACTCTCTACACTCCGTACACTGTAAAAAAGGTGTACACTAACTAATTCGTTTTTCCTGGATCGTACAGTTCCCACGCAATTATGAAAATTGAGAGGAACCTCCATAATTCGCAGTCCAACTTTCCCAACGTCCTCCCAGGATTTTTCAACGTTGAAATGTCGTCGAAAGGAATTTTCTTTATGCAAAATACAAATTGTATGCATCGTTTTAAAAAAATAAATACTAAATTGAACGTCATTTCTTCCCTTAATGATCTTAATGGGGGAGAAATCGTATAGTGACGTCTTCAATTTTTAAAACCTTTCAACACAATTTTGAATTTCATCTACTCAATTTTCCTATAAATATGATTCGCAGTCGAACTTTCCCGATGGTGCGGATTATTAAAATTTTGTGGAGAAGAAAGATGTCGAGAGAGCATAAGCCACAGCTATTTACCGTATGCACGCGGGCAATTATAGTACGCGGCGAAGGAATACCGGAGAAGCTTTCACTGAAAGATGTTGTTGCCGGCTTCCGGTAGCACAGTGACACTTTTTAGTGGGACATTCCATTTGACTTTATAATGCGTGCCGTGTTTCCGGTATGCAACGGCCATCGCGAATTTTAATCGAATGCACGCGATCGAATATGGCCGACGCGATCTTCTGGACTCGATAGAATTTTCTGCGTTACCGATAAGTCAATCAATTGATCGGCATTAAAAACGATTAATTTTAATTATGCGTTAAACTCCTCGAAATACCACCGGTAACATTTCACAGGAATCACTATAAATCCCGGTAAAATTAACGCGACTGACCTTGGCTTGAAAAACGAAAGGTGAAGGCTGTCTTCGTGTTCCGATGAAACCTTTTACTCGAGACAAAATCACTGACAAATGGCACGCACAGTTTTACAGATATGTTTCAATGGCCAAATTAGCAAATACACGTATTAATTAAAGATTGAATAACATGTAAGACATTTTTTTCTGTTGAATATTACCAACCGAGCAATTACTGTTACTATCGTGTCATTGTTTGATTGGTATTTCAATCATTTTGATTGATTACACGCGATACGAAAGAGTAGCTATTCCCATTTAGAATGTTGAAACACTTTACAGCTGCTATTAATTTATTTAACCAGTTGACCGATGAGCTAACATCCACAGAGCACTTTCAATCTCATTCTCTAGCTATTAAAATTATCAAAGGAAAAATTGCTGCCATTCACAGAGAAACAATTTGTATTTCTTAATTTATATTTTGAAATACTGTTTCGAAAAATAATATTTCAAAATTACTGTTATATTATTTGCAACACTGTCGGTGTGCAAATAAAGTGAAATGATTAGCTATTGTACTATTTTCAATCTAGTAAACTCCGTTGAAAGCTATCGGTGTGCACGGGCCGATTATAATTTCATGGAAAGGAACAGCAGTGTGTGTGCGAGGCTTTTCATACTGTTTCATACGTTTCGAAATGTTTCGAACGTTGAAAATAAACGGGTTGTATTGTTCGAGCGCGTCACGAACGATAATCGGCAGCATTGGAACAGAAACATTTCCAAGCAATTGCATAACATTTTCGTAACACCCGCGTCATCAGAACATCCGTGTTAATTGATTCAATAATCCGGGGGAGTGTTTATAACACCTCGAGCGAGCGAGATGCAAGCGAAAATTATTAAAAGTTGATATACGCGTACTACGGTAGTGGTGGGTTGCTCGTTACGTAATCAGTTGCGCTGCCAGCTGTTGTCAAACTTCGAACGTTCTAAAATTGCTCGAGGAATCTTTTAATCCTATTCGTTTATACTCGCACATTTTTCATTTACATTCGAAAATTTTTCACTTCCTTCAGAGGGCCGATTCCTGATGTGATTTGAAGCAACTTTTTCCTTTGCGAAAATCTTCTCCGCCGCTTAGTTACGAAGTTATCAACGAAAAACACGGACCCATAGGGGCGGGGCTACGGCGCGGCAGACTCCGCCTCTTCGAGAGCCGCGCCGCGATTGGTCCGTGTTTTTCCTTAATAACTCGTTAACAAGGCCGCGGAGAAGATTTGCGCAAAGGACAAAGTTTCTTCAAATAGCCTCAGGATCATTGTCACCGAAGTTCTGGGAAATCTGTGCAAATTGTTATTGCGAAAGTTATTATTGTATAGCGCGAAATGTAATTACGATATTATTTTTCCGAGTCATTGTTATCTGGCCACGCACGCGAATTATCTGGGGGACTGGTTTGTACTGCCATAAATACACGATATACTGGCACGGTGTGCTCGTACAGCTCGACTGTGAAAACATCCAACTTCGATAACCGTTTCTCCGTGTTATCAACACCACCCCGTATACCCGAGTCGAATAATCGAGATCATGTTAAAATTCGTGTACGAGCCTAACCACGCTCTCGTTTTATCTCCGGCGACGTCCGGGAGACGTCCGAGAGACGTTCCTCTACCGCTTCAGGATATCGATGGAGAACAATGTCGTCTGCCCACGCAGGATCCAAGTTTTGTCTGAACCCGGCCGATCGATACCTCGCGCCGGAAGTCATCCTTTAGTTTCGATACTGACGTCACGACCCGCGAAACACCGCCGGATGTCACGTGGGCGTGCAGCAGCTCCAGGTATCCCGGTTTCTCAGTTTCGAAAAATGGGTTTTAACAACTTCTGTGTTAATTGTGAAATCCCAATGCGAGAGGTTCAGTAGTTTTTCCCAAAAAAATTCTTTTCGAGAATACCACCTTAAAACATGCTCTATAAAAATATTTATAACTCTTGCAATTTTTATTGTTTCCACTTTTAAAAAATCATAGAGCCGCCTCAAATACCCGCCAACGTGTGTGTAAAATTTTAATGCAAGACGCTCAGTAGTTTTTCGAAAAAAAATTCCCGAAAATTGGCAAATTTGGACAGGAGTGTCCTGTCGGTGTCTCTTTTGAATTTCCCGAAGAAATTGTTTAGCGGCATGCCACGTTCTTTTGTTATTATTTACAAGGTCGACGTTTTTGCGGAATTTCCGTCACTAGATTGCGGTCCCGCATCTACCAAAACGATAAAGAAACATTATCGTCGATGTACTATCCAGTTCGAGACTCGTAACCGGAAGGTCACGTTTTTTCCGTGACACGTGATGACTATGCCGCGCGTGGACATACGTGAGACAACATGCGAGACAAGATTATGTGAAATGGGTTTATTATCTCCCCGATACACCCGATAAGCGCCCATAATTTTAAGTATTTTCTAAAAATTATAGAAAATATGTAAAATTTCAATAAACGGCACTGGGGGGTCAGATTTATTTGCAGAAATTTCCTAAAAATTCTAGAAAATATGCAAAATGAAAGACAGTGGTCAGATTTATTCACAGAAATTTTCGAAAAATTATAGAAAATATGTATGCAAAATTACAATAAAACAATCTTTCTACAGAAACGTGTCCAGACCACAAAATGACGAAGAAAAGCAAATTGTCTGGTCAACGCAGATGCATTTCAAGCCAACAAATTTCGCAAATTTGACCGATGCACTAAGTGCACCCCTAATCAATCCTAGACCCCCATCTTCCTCCGCAATACTCCGCAGAAGTGCATCGATTCTGCGGAGGCTCCTGGAGGTTACCGACTGAAAAGTTCCAATCGGCATGGAGGAGACCTGGTCCAACGGAAATGTATCTCCCGAAGGAAATCGTTACCCACCCAAGAAGAATTCTTCCAGTGGTTTATCCTGATCAGAGATCACTCGACGATACCTGGCGTTGTCGAGGGAGAGAGTGTAATCAACCGTGGCTTTATTTTATTCCGTTCGGTTAATGATACGAGTGAGCAAAGTATCAGCGCACGCTCGAGCTGGCGAGTTCTAGTCGCACACCATCGCATCGTGGCGCACACGAGGCACGAGCCAGGCCAGGCGTTCTTAGGTTACATAAGCCATACCTGCATCAAAGGCAGCGCCTGGTTTCGATCGACAGGTCTGATCATCTGGTTGTTCGCTATCTGCTCGTCCTTTGCCGCATCCTCTTCGCTAGGCTCCGCCTTTCTCGCCTGCGCCGCTGATTTTTCATTCGCAACCTTCACTTCCTCCATGATTCTTTAAAATTGATCCTCTGTATCACACGGACTATGGTACAGTGACGTTCACACAGAGATAAGCCGGCCCTTCAGAGGGTTACAATGGAAATCCTCAACACTTTGCGTGTGTCACGTGGTGGTCGCGGGATGGGACACCGTTGAACAGGCTGGAGAGAAAAGAGGACCGGAAACACCGTTCGTGTCACACGGATCAGAGATCGATGGTCGATTAACCGCGTGTAAATTGATGATGGGACGAACGGTCGGCGATGATCGAGAAAACGGTCGATAGCGAAAAGAACAACGAGATGACCGGCGGGATTCGACACTGCGAGATTCTCATGCCGCTCCGTACCCGGCGTGATGTCGCCCCACCCGAGCCAGCCGAGTTGAACGCCGCGTAACTAGACCCCCCTCCAACGTCACAAGCCTGGCCGCACGTCTGCCCGAAATCGCCCGAAAGCTGCCGGTCGTCTACGTCGGAACGACGGAGCAGCGCCACCGGCACGGCGACGCGCCACCGCGACGGTAACGAGGGAAATGCGAACGCTCACCCCACGTGACGCCCCGGCGCATCGACTTTCGAAATAATACATCGCTACGGAATTTCGAGAAAGCCGCCATGCTTTTTCGTGGATTCTTGTTATTGTTTTATTGGAATCGAACGTTTTTCTGTTCGATGGATCATTATGAGGATTCCTCGTGAAAAGAAAATGATAATGCAAGAGGAACCTGAACGAGTTATACATAATATTGCCTAACATTAGTTTGTAATTAGTAGACAGCGCATATGCATTTATGACAAAAATGAATACAATAAAAATATTAGAAGAATTATAAAATGCTATTACATTATTTTCGACAGAAAATAAATTCCTGTTTCCGCTGTCTAGCAATTAACATAGAAATTACATCCATTCTTTATATTTGAAAAGTGCAATTTGTATTCACCTATACAAAATAAATTATTCAATTTGGTGACGAGATACTCCGCATCAAATTAATCAGGTATTTCGAGTCCTAGCGTCTTCATAAAATGCCTATGATCCATTTAACTGCAATTTTTTCATTTCTACTTTGGATGTATGCAAATTGATGCAGAAATGTCCGAAGAAGTTCTTCAATGTTTAATGTTGAAGAAATATTTCGAAACCCGAAGAGTTCTGTTGCTATGCAAAGGTGGCATGCAAAGTGTCCGCTTTTTCCGCAGTTGAACACTCTACGACTGAATTATTTATGATACAGTTTAAAATGTAGTTTCTCCTTGCAACAATTCCGCGTAAAATTGAAAAAAAAATGAGATCGAACATTCCATAACTGATGTGAACGTAATTACACGAATCTAATTCTTTAATTACCGCGATGTTAAAAGGAAACGTGAGAATGCTTCCGGACTGATAATCTACTTCGCTATACTGGGTCTATAAAAACTGCTAACAGTGGTCCGATGGTTTCCAGCACGTTGTATACATCTTCTTCTTCTTAATTAACCGAAGTAAGAACAGTTCTTCATATCGGAGCGAGACAATTGCAATTTTATTTCCCCGTTTTATCTTCGTTTGGTCCCGAAGCAACGCAATTCCATTTCCGCGTTTCGCTGGGTCGTAAATTCTTGCTCGAACGCGTTTTTGAAATTGATAAATAGACTGCGGATCTCTATGCAAAATGTACGTTGTTCGAGTCAACGAAGAAAAAAAAGTTCATATATTTCCATTTAAAAATATGTATTCCAATTTTCTCAAAATTCGAATTTCGCAGAAATTCACCCAGGCCACTTTCAGAAGAATATTTTAAAGAATGCAGAGAGACTGTTTTGACGAACGCAAAAGTTAGGACAACTTTAAATTGCGCAAACCCTCGGTAGACGATTAGGCGCATCGTTTCCCCATCGCTATCGGACTGAAGCGATCGAAAATCTTTGAGTTCGCGAGGATTACAAGCGCGTCGGTGCCATATGTTAGCGTGCACAGAACCGTTGCTCTATTCCCGCAAAAATCGACTAATAAAAAGGCAACTCGTCGACCTTCGATATAGTCTATACCTTCGTGGCAATTGGCTCTTAGTATCTTCCTCTCTGTTCCTTTCCGTGCTGTTCTCTCTCTCTCTTTCTCCCCCTCTCCATCTCTCTCCGTCTCGGTCAACCCGTTCGTCTCACTTCTTCTCACCCTCTCCGGTTCGAACTCGCAGCGTGTGGTTCGACAGTGTGTGCACCGTTGCCAACTTTCACGTATCATAATACACAGTGAAAGAATGTGGTTTCCCTTTCAAATTACAAAATACGGTGTGAGCTCACTACGGCACTGTACACTTCCTTCGA
Organism: Lasioglossum marginatum; assembly: GCA_028455795.1. NCBI lineage: Eukaryota > Metazoa > Arthropoda > Insecta > Hymenoptera > Halictidae > Lasioglossum > Lasioglossum marginatum. Next base: position 9,606,209 of record CM052249.1, read on the forward strand.
TTATTTGGTCCGGTCCCTTCTGCCTCCATTTTCTAGTCGACAGACCCTCAGCCCTCTCAGAATCCAGAATTGTCCTGCAGAAAACGCGCTTTTCCCAGTTACGGAGGAGACGGTCGCGACAGATACAGAGGATCATGAAAATGGGCAAAGAAGCTGTTTATCTTCGCACTTGACGCTATAAATACCGGAAGCCTATTGATAATAACGACGGAAATTAATTTAACACTTGTATAGTCACCCATTTACTGTATTTCTTTCAACAATTTATTAATGTTCCTCTGAAAACATTGCACACATTAATTTATAGCCTTACAATGAGAATTTGTGGAAAAAAGGGAAGGTTTTAAATAATCTATACATTTTGGTTGACTACATAAGGGTTAAGTAAATTATATCTATTTTTGAGAAAGTTATTATTACCTAATAGTTTGTTGAGCACTGCGCGGAATCGTCGGTGATCGTTAACCTTTCCGCGACGGACGATGTTTATCGCGTCGGCGCGACATTCTTCGTTCTCGTGATTATTCATTGTTGTTGTCGGTCATTTCCGCATCGATTACAAGGTCCCGTCGACGGGGGATCACCGGTTTGCGCGGTAATTGGCCGACAGGCTTCGCACCAGTCCGTGTTAAAGCCGCGTTTCCATCGGCGAATCTCTTGTTCCCCAAGGATAGGCGGGGACAATCTAGCTCGAGCAACACCTGAGCCACAGGAGCCTTGGTTGAGATATTACGTTGCCACGTATGACCCGTGTGCGTCTCTCTCTAGATTTTACTGCTAAAGACAGACTTGACCCAGATAATAAGAACCAGTGGACACATCCATTCTAATTGCCACTATCGATTCGTCGTCGGTTTCCTACTACTTGTTGCAGCCAACGCCGACGACAATGTGTATCGTCTTTCGCGCGATTAATTTGAGCAGGAAAGTATTCGCCGCGCAGATAAAACCGGGCTAGGGACGCGGGACCCCGCGTCGGCAAAATGCGAACAATAAAAAGCTGCGGTCACCTTTCATCCCGCCGAGAAAATGATCCTGCGACGCCTAAAACTAATCAGCACCGTGACCCGCAATTTTGGACCAGACCTCTAACAAAAATAGAATCTCCAGGTGTGCGGGAGATTAATTTTTTCAGAGTGGTACAAGAAAATGTTAGTTGTCGTTTTCAAGGTCCTTCCATGTATTTGTATCTATAATGTGCCATGCTATGACCTTCGAATGACTCCTGTGGAGTTTTATGCGAATCAAGACTGGTTTGTGTTTAGGTGGACGGGTAGAGGGCGCGTGAAGGTCACCATCAATATTCATAAGGGAACCATGCATTTTTTTAATACACCATACACTTAATTATTCCTGTTGAAAATTGTTAACTTTCTCACATCGATGAATTTCAGCATAAAATAAAATATTAATTAATGGTTCTTGCGAAACTTTCGGGGCAAATGATGCGCGACAAAAATAATCTCTCGAGTCAGACCGAGCAACGGAGTGTTGGTGCACGAAAAGAAATCGATGGTGCAGTCGTGTTCATCTCGCGTGGGCGCTGTCCAGCTAGGCAACAGGTTTCCGACGTATTTCACAGTGCTATGGCTCTGTGAGAGAACATCCCCGGTTTTAGTTTCAGTAGTTCAGGACGTCCCTGACAGCGGCGTAGCATCGCCACTTATCAGGCAGATAGAATGGCTCGAACACGTAGGGGAAGGGGCTGTCCCAACCTGTCACCCTCTGCACAGGTGCCTCTAGACTCAAAAAACAGACCTCCTATTTCAGAAAGAATAATTTAGTGTTCATTAAAAAAAGAGACATTTTTTGAATCTTTAAAAACATTAAGGAAATCGATAGAGTATGTATTTCCGTAAGAGGATCACATTTACTTAGATCGAAGAATTTGCAGTTGCGAGTCCGGGATTGAAAATTTTGCAAGGGACGCGTGTGCACATCTGAAGAAATCGAAGCGTATCGAACCGTCACGAAGTGCACACGTGTGACGTAACAGAAACACGTATAATGATATCCCGCCACATTCCGACGATGCATTCTAATGCATTTTAGGCAGCGAACTGGTTCGCGCTGTGAATCATTTCGTAACTGCACCAGTTCTAATTCCGTTCGACTATTAAACGTGTAGTCAATCGAGCTAAATTATCAAATTACACACACTAAAAGATATGTAACTTTCCATTTGTACAAACTTTTATACAAATTCCACATAAATCTTTATCTTGTTGTTATATCAGTTCAGAAAAAGAAAAGATATTTACCTGAATGGTCGCCGCTATCTCCGCTCCGAATCCGTTCGTTAGAGGCGCTTCGTGTGCGATCACAACTCGTCCCGTTTTCTTCGCCGACTGCAACATTATGCGTTACATTAAAGCGTTTGCATAATGAGATTCCTCTCGGGACTTTTACGGGCCATTACAACGGCTGAGAGAGGGAAACAGGCGAATGTATCGGAAAAAATGTATCGTTTCTTATGGGATCGAAAGTATTATATATATATAATTGTGCATAATAAAAACGAACAGTTGGGAAACTAGAATTAAGTGGATTTCGCGATTAAACGATTTCTAGAGCAGATGCTGATTTCTGCATTTCCAGGTTACGCAATCTAAAATGTTGGGCTCGCAAAAAAAAACAATAAGAAATCACCTTATCTGGTTCCTTGGATACTTTAGAATTAATTTCTTAAAAATGTTAACAGTGCACTGCTGATTTTTATGCAAAATAAAAATTGTATCGCCTTATCTATACAAGATAATTTAGAATTTACTAGAAATGTAAACGCGGCAGATTTCATTATCTGACTTCTTAAATAATTTAGAATTTACTAAAAGTATGAACACTGCGGATTAAAATGCAAAATAAAAATTCTATCAATTTAAACATTGTCGGTAGCAGAAACGTCTGGCGGGATTCAGGTGTATAATTCGGAATTGGACAAGAGCCGGTGTCGGCACACGTAGAGAACACATTGAATACTCTAACACGTGTCAAGGGGAGGTAATTCCATGTGCGAACGAAGGCACGGGCTCACGGATCAATTCGTGAATGATTTATGCGCCGTCCCATACGAGCCGGCACAACAATAATTTATACGCGACTTGACGCTAAGCGATGCATTAATACAACGGGCCGGGCGAATCGTTTTGTTGGCGGGCGTCGATTTCATGGGCGCGGTGATCGACGTTAGCTGATCGGTGCTCTGTAATTAAGACATGTAGGCGCCCGTGTAACGTTGTAAATCATTAGGAACAGTAACTCGATAGTACTCGCGACTTCTATACACATAGTTACCGTGACATTTCCAGATTTCAGGTGACCTTAGTGACAGGCACCGAACAAAATTAATTGGACACCATTTCAAAACTAATTCTAAAACCAATTCTAAATCTAAAAAACTAGATTGCGGACCTTCATGCAAAATAAAAATTGTCTGCATCGATTGCAACGAATAGGAATATCGGGTTGGCAAGAAAGTCATTTCGGTATTTTAAGGTGAAATAAAAAACCGGATTTTTCTTTATTCGAGCGATGGACTTTAATCAATCAAATATTTTCTTGTTTATTCTTTTTGATCATCGAACAAAATATCTTAATCATTAAAATTCATTGCTTGAATAAAAAAATTGGGCTCTCTATTTCACCAATACCGAATTTACTTTCCTGCCAACCCAATATATAATAAATGAACTGTGACTCTTGATGGCAATGCTCGATTGATTTGACGATCTGTTATCTAAATGTTAGAGGCCGGAGTCTTTTCATTCTGGTCGGCGAAAACGCAAACGAGACGCGCGGCATTCACTCGTCCGAATTACGATACCCGGGGATACAGCTCCGCGCGGACACTAAATATCGCGCTGATTTATGCTAATCGATCTTTATTCGCTTAATGATATGCCGATTGTACGGTATGCACTCACGGCTTACACGCCGTAACATTATTTTCGCGCGTGCACACAACCGAGCCGTGAACAAGCGCCAGAGGTGGCGACTGGCGACCGTAATTGGAAACCAGTTTCGCGTAATTTCGATACGTTCACGGATTCCCCGAGCACGACGATCCTCGCCAAATGACGCACACGAAGCCCTTCGACTCCGAAACGATCAAATTCAGTCTATTCAATCACCTGAATAGCTTACTTTTGACCTTCAACGATCTCCATAATCGGCCATTGTATTTGTCTTCAAGCACACAATCAGAATGTAGATTTAACAATTTTTTTTCACACAGTTTGTTAGACACGATTATTTCAGTGAGGTGAAAATATTAATATTCTTCAAGGCTTCTAATCTTTTTTCACTATTATAAATTGCACCTACTCACTTTTTAAAATGCACTCTTTTTTAGAAATGCAATTTCAAAAATTTCTTTTACAGTTTGGCAGACACAATCATTTTAATATGGTGAAATATTAACATTCTTGAAGTCTTTTCACTGTTACAAATTGCACATTTCTCTGATAAGTGCATGAAATCCGGACTCCGGTAATAAAGTAATTGTAAAAGCAAAAACTAGTTGCTACCAGCACCCGGTTGTTGGTATTACACGACCGGTATTGTCCGTCTCTGTAACGCGTAAACGTCGTCGACAGGTGGGACATTCACCGCAAGAAAGTTGCTCGTGAAAACACCAACAATTTGTTGGTGTCGCAACGATGAAGTAATCTCGTAGCCTGGGGTCAACTCAGTTGTTACAGGACAATAAAGCGGTGTATATCAATTACGGTAAAAAAAAAAAAGAAAACGAATGTTTATATGCATATAACAACTCTGTTCCGTCGGCGCCATTCCGAAAGGTGCCGTTTCATACGGAATGATACAATCGCGTGAAAGGACATCAACAGTTTTACGACTTTTTTACAATAATATTCTGTGTACGACGTCGAACAATCGGCTACTGACTGAATAACGCTTTTTATGGCCGGTGCATAGGAACGATGCACAGTATACAATATTCCAGCGTAAATCACGGTGACGAAATAATGCTCGCGGAAATGCATTCCTGCAAAAACGGTCCGCGTGTAATCATAGTGCAATCTTTTTTTACGCGATTTATAATAATCGTGGCCGGCTTCTTTCGACGCTTTTAGAATCAACGGTTCACCAAGAGAGATTGCCAAACTAGAGAGTGCCGAGATGAAGGGGCATTTTTGTCTCGGGAACAATTAGGCTACCATTTTAAGCCTAATTCGTGGCACTGGAAGATCAATAACCTGGGAATTATTTTTTCCCCGATTATTAAATGTTACTTTTTAGAACAGTCCATTCGGCTCATTTTATAAATTGTATATGACAATTTCCGTTTCGAAAATGATTAGCAACTACCTAGTAATCATGTATCCCAATTATTAAATGTAATAGTCCATTCGGTGAATTTCCTAAATTGTATCGAAATCGACATATACAGTGTGTCCCAAATACATGCTCCAAAAAGGTTGGAGAATGAAACAGACTGAAAATACATGTTAAAAATTCCGTTTGTCAATGAAACAGTTCTTCCTGAATAAACCGTGTAATGCACGAAGTGAAATGCCACGGGTGCTGGTTGCCTCTCACCCTCTTTGTTACGGCGAAGGACATGCGGAGGCCCACGTAATACATATACTCTGGCGAACGTAACGCACGCGGTTTAAAGCGTAATGCCACGCAAACGATCCGGTTGCATTAACGCGAGCGCGCGAAGAAAACAGAGCAAATTATAATGACGAAATTACCTTGCAAACGAGTTCCGCGTCCCAAGGTAGGATAGAAACGAGGTCTATCACCTCGCAGGACACGTTGAGCTTCTCCTGGACGAGATCGGCCACCTCCAACAGCACATGCACCTGAGTGCCCCAACCCACGAGTGTCACTGCATCACCTACGTGCATGAATCGCACACATGTAACATACGTACCTACGCACACTGTTATTATACGCGAGAGCGTTTCACCTTACACGCTCGCGTTCGAAGCGTGTTACTTCGACGGCGACTGTGCGCGCGCCGTGTCGGTTATTCCCCAGGTTGAGTATCCTGTTTCAGGACTACATCGCGTGCAACCCGATTGGATAATGAAAGGACGATTGCGACCGATAAATATTATATTCTAGAATGACGGCTCGTTAGCCCCCGCCGCGGCCATGTTGCCGATTGCACTCGGCCCGAAAACTATCTACGACTTTATAAATTAAATAAATGAAAATTCCTAAGTAGACACGCGAAACTTTTGCAAGAAGTTAGGAAAGTAACGCGGTTAAAAATTAGTCGAATAGCCCCGGTCTCTCCTACTTTCGAAAGTAACTATTGACGGGCTCTCTTTCTCAGAAATATGTAAATTTATATACGATACGGGTGATTTTGCGCGTTGCAAATTTACAGAAACCATTGAACTATTTTAAAAGAAAAGTTACTCGGTTATTTTTCTATTAAAAGAACGCCCACCTTCTCTCACGATCTCAGCTTTGCCGATCTCTATCTTGTAATGAGCTATCGGCACCTGGTCGATCGCCGTGCGATATAATATTTTCGGCTCGAACATGATGCAGGGATCCGGTTCCTCTATGCAGCTCAACAGAAGACCCTTGGCCTGGCTCGCACCGCGGGGAATCACCACCTGAGAAAAGAACCAATCAAAATCGTTCAAAATCGCTCTACAGTGTTCTCTCCGCAAACTGTCCACCATATCTCTATAACTATTAAGTCCGGGAAACTGTTTTGTATTTTCCACATACTGTTTCGTTGAGAAACAAGATTATCTGTAAGTGTACAATACAATCACTGCGTAAATTTGAAGAGCGTATATATAGTAATACATAAACAAGTATACATAAACATCTTTGTTTACGCGGCAGATGTGCTCTATGGAAGAGGACCGTGCGATCTTTTCAGCTTCAGGAAATGTTCAGGCGCGATGTTGCGCGACGTAGTTCGCGTAATCGGGATGTATAGTAGCCGCGCAGCGGTGCTTTGTGTGTGTGCTCGCGAGGAAAACTTTCTTCATGCATACGCAAAGTACATGTGTCGTACAATATTCATGGAATCTCCTCAAGAAAGTTGAGAAGCCGACGACGACTATAGACGACGCGTAACGTAGCGCCCCGGAAAACTGTGTATCCTTGGACATAGAAATTCGTTCGCCATTGCTCGCCAAGTTTCTTTTCTTCTTACTATTTATCAGAAAAATAGAAATCCATTTCAATTCTTTATAGATCGAGAGTAATGTAACAAATAGTTTCCAATTCTGCCGATGTTTTTACCGTTTCAGAGATTTCCTACCCATTTAGAATGGGTATGGATTTGGTTTCAAAACAAAATAACGTAATAAATGAGAAATCATTCCTTTCACAGATGAACAATTATTCCAAGGACCCCCGATACATGTTTTTTTAGACATTTCCATTCGAAAACATGAGAGTGCATCCATCTAACGACGAATGCAGTAAGTGCAATGGAAAATATTAACACAGACGAGGTAATCTGTGATTCCTATATCGTCGAGAAGTCCTCTCAGAAGCTATTGCCAGCGCCATCGCTGTCGTTTCACGAAAAATGTCGACTGTCGGTAATTTTGTCTAGCAGTTTCAGCGTTTCGCCGCAACGTCAAGTGGCGCTATTTTGAGATTTTACTTCGTGCCGCTGATTGCATAGCCCCTTACAAGGGATCCGGCAAGAATCATTTGCGCTAGAGCAAACTATTAATATTTCCCATTTTTTAGATGCATTAGAAATGCATCAAGTCCGTTGCCTAATTATAATGAATAATGATTACGCACCTTTAAACCTGGGGTATGTGCAAAATACGCTTCCGGACTCTGCGAATGATAGAGTCCGCCATGACCAACAGCCCCGCAAGGTGCGCGAAGCGTTAATTTGCCGCAGTCGAACTCACCACCGCTACGGTATCTCACTTTGGCAGCCTCGTTCACTAACTAACAAACGAAGCGACAATAATTAACAAATAAAACTAGTACATTATAATTACAATGTTTGCAATCGTACTTCGCAAGAAAAAGGCGGTCATTTTAGTGCCAAGACCACGCTCGGAACAAAATCTGCTCGCTATTTACTATGAATTTTCCAGGAAAACTTGTCGACAACTTTATCTCACTTATTTCATACATCTAGAATCGTAGAATAAGTACCTGATCGAAAGCGGGATATATGTAATCAGCGAATTGAATTTCTGCAATCGCGGTCACGCCGAGGGTAGCTAAACCGATGCCAAATCCAGCGATGCCTTGCTCGCAGAGAGGCGTGTTGAAAACGCGTTCTTTGCCAAATTCCTTCTGAAGGTCCATCGTGCATCGGAAAACGCCGCCGAAAGCCACGTCTTCTCCAAATATTACTAATCACGAACACACAATTAAGATTAATGTTGTTATGAGTTATAAACGATTAAACATCGCGAGGATCGCTCCATTGAAAAATTGTGAAGCAAGAAAGCGTAACCACCGCCCTCAATCTTAAATAACATTAATGCAGAAATGATTTATTCATTGATTGCTGATCACGACTGTGACCGTTGTAGTCTTATGCTAACAATAAATTATACTTCCATTTGCATTTGAAATTCGTTTGTTTTTCTTCGGTTCGTTCCTGTAATTTCGTAAAACTTTCGTCGTTTATTCTCGTTATCTTTTATAGTTCACAGAACGAATCACAGTCGAATGACATAATAGCCTATCTACGAATAAGTATATTCCACACGGTCTGAATAAGACTATACATGTACAAATGCAATTACTATCTCACTAGTCTCCACAACGATAAGATAAAACAAGTTCAATACGTTCTTATGACATCCGAGCAAAACACAAGCAATATTTCTTACAGATTTCGTGTTTCTCTGGTTAAAAGAGGGAAAATTAATGTTACCTGCGGTGGGATCTTTCGTCAACACCAGTCGAAGTCCGTGATTAATGGCTTGGTACATGTTCATCTTTTCAGTTTGCCCTGAAGCAAAATACAAATTTTCAAGCTAAATTGCGACTAGCTAGAGTGAAACAGAAATTAATTTTCTTCCTTAATATGTTCAATATGCATTTTAAAATTCTTTGACTGTTTTTAATTACATCGAATCATTTTTGTCATAAATGCATAAAATCCGCTGTTTCCAGCCTCTACACACCGCATTGACAATTTCAGAGATGATAAATAAATAATCGTACGATTTGCTATTTTAGATTATTTGATCTACTGAAAATTTTTATTTTCACTCACCGCCATCGAACGCATTCTTATCCGTGTAATAAGTGAAATGTATGCACCGAGCATTTTTTCGTCGCACATATCCGTTCCACAATTTGAAAACCGAAGAGCCACGAGTGTTCGTTAACCGCGTGGACAGCTCACTGAGCATCATCGTGCGTAAATGTCGCTCGCAAGACCACAACCATAATGTGTGAGGCATTATCTTCCGGCTGTTATTTACATACAATATGGTGTTTTCGAACTCGACTCACCGAATTTCGTAACCGGCTCGAGATATCGCACATACACCACTGCAAACGCTGTTTTTTGATTAGTATCTCCATTCTTGTTGTAGGAGTTTCTGCATCGAAACTAATAATAATTAACGCGACCGATGTACATGACTTATGATATACTTTCTTGTATATCAATTAAGAAGACGTTCTTTTTCAGAAAATTCAGAAGGATGCTAGAAAATTCAGAAGGAGTAGTCGGAGACATGTATTTACTAAATAACAAATGTTTTTACAGTACTGGAACGTTCGTTTTCGGAAATGTCAATATTTCGAACAATATCGAAGTTGGTCGTTACGTTTCGGACTCGTCAAACGTAGAAATGGAGAACTGTAACACTGTTTCACAAATTAGACCATGGAAATTGGAGAAAATTGAACAAAACTGAATAATTAGTAGAATTAGCTAACGTCTATGTAAGAATGATAATGCTACCTGGACTAGCGTGTGGGTTGGAGTCACTGTGAAGAAACACAGTTTGGAGCTTGTAGTTTGCAACCTGTGCTACATGTCGACTCTACAAGCCGATCTGCCGTGATCACTATCGCCGCAACAATTGCTTCGAAATGTTCTACTACACCGAACAGAGAAGAGTGAAGTACGAGAAAGAGGAGCTCATCATCTGAAGCAAGAAAAAAACAACATGTTTGATCCAGGATAGAGCGATCATTTTGGACAACGTGTAATTAGATCGTATCGGTTACCATCGCGAAGCCTTCGTAACACGGTGTGAACAAACCGGCACAATTCAACTCGACCGCCGCCTGAGTTTTCATCATCGTGAACAGCACCATCTTCTGCATCCTCGGCGGTATACGGTACCATAATGAATTGTATCTGTTTCATTTAACAACTGATAAATAGAGATTTCAAGGTCACCGATATTTTTTTTTGGCATATATTTTTTCTTCGGTGTCCTTGTAGAGCACGAAAAGACGAATCCAACGAGTACAAACACCGTACACTTACGATCATTCTATCTCGAGATATTTGTGCTCAAAAGGGAGAAACCTAATCCAACCCTTACTTTTCACACAGGAATATCTCGAGATTGAATGATCGTATGGGTATGGTGATGGTACTCGTTGGATTCGTCTTTTCATGATCTACAAGGACACCGAAGAAAACATATAGGGTATCGTATAAAAAAATACCGATGGTCTTGAGATTTCGTTGAAGATTGTTTTCAAATAGAAGAACAGGGACTCACGTGTCATGGAAAAGCGCAGCGCTTGTGTCCAGCAATATTTGCCCGCTATAATTATTCCCGCAAATAAATGTGGTGTACGTCACGACGAAGTGTATACTAAGCAGCACCGCGTCCTTGTCACTAAATTCCGTGATGCTCGTGAAGAACTGTGAAATGCGAAAAAATTTTCTTTTCTTTCCTAATTGAAAATAATGTAATCCGCTGTATATTAATCACTCACCCGATAAATATTTACGGCGTACGAGACGGTAACTAGTAGCGCAAGGAACAAAGCAAACAGCGCCAGATCTGCCAAGTACTTTTTAGTATAGCTTCATCCGAGAGAGAATGCATAATGTCGAATGGAACATGTAAGAAAAATCCAATGAAACGCGCGCCAATAATAATTGACTGTCCGAATATAATATTTCGATGAAGTTACCAACAGCATTGCACGACAATGCACGTCCATCGCCGCCCGAATGTCAATTTCTTTAATCGTGTCCGAGCATGCCACTGCGTTAATCGCATTTTTCAGCCGGTAGCTGAAGAAGGAAAAGTTATACAGGGTGTCTCCCATTATACTCCCACGTTATTCAATTTCATCACTAGACAGCGGATCTTTACGCGAAATAAGAATTTTCTACCTGAATTGCAACAATCTAGTTGCAAATTAAATGCATAAAATCCGCTATTCTATTCATTGCTATTCCGAATAAGAGGAGAGAAAGGTTCAAACAATAAGAAACATTACGTCACACACAGAATTTCAGAAAACGAAATCGAAACGTACGAGGCGATTTTCAATAAACCACTAATGTAGGTGGCAAAAACAGTAATCCCCCCCTCGGTGACTGCTAATATTAATAAACCATACGTCGTTGTCAGCACTATGTGCCAACAAGAAATTGCACTTAGCAGACTTCTCTCTGTGTAAAAAAATCCCAACAGGTTCAGGAAGTGAAGCTGCACATCCGAGTCCACCAGTGTGGATACGCCTAACGTCGCAACGAGACATAATCCGCCTGTACACACCATAGCTGCAACCCAAATGCGAAATGGTTTCGTTCATTTCTGCGGATGTGTATTGGCGAGACAATAGTAATCCAATAATAAAATTGTTCTGTTTTTTAATAATCATCACTCTGCGAAACCTTCGCCATCGTGTTCCCGACAGTTTCTCGATTAAAACGATACCAAACACGACACCATTTCGATTCTCAAACACTGTGAAACACCGATCAGTTTGGATAATCGAGGTCCCATTAAATCGTGGATTAAACAAGAACGCACAATCGGAAATGCATCGTGTTTGGACTCATTTTAATCGGAGAGATCTCGCGAACATGTTGGCGAAGGTTTCATTAAAAAAAACAAAAATGTTTTTTCACTGGATTAGTATTGTCTCACCGATATTTCGTTTACTGACTACCCTTTTTAAGAAAGAGCGCAAGAGAGATGAAGGAATAGTTTGTGTCAGATGTGGTTTATGAAAGATTGAATTGAATCATCATTATAGCCATTACAGAAGTATGCTTGGACAATGCGTTTAGCCACTATCGAATCTTCCATTAGCATCTGCACTTCGACAGGATTGTTTTTCACCGCGGCGTAATCTTTTTGCATGCTGTCGAACACAAATTTCATCTAGAACCACATTAAAAATTACACTTAGCAAAAGAAACTATAAGAGCGTTCTCTCACTTACCAATGGAAATATCATAAGAGAGGTAGAGTACCGTGAAAAATACAAGAGCAACGTACAATCGAATGATATCAGCACGATTATGTCCTCCAGTGATAATTTTGTATATCTTACAGTCGATATCTGAAAAATATTTCAAGAATTCTTTTCTCTCCCATCGTTTCTAATTTTATTGTTTACGTCGGGCCCGGGAACGACCCCCACTATCGGTGTAGTCCACGGGAGTTTGGTGGGGGAGGACCCAGGAGTGGGGAAGCATGATTTACATCGTACAGTACACTCAAAACAGTAGAACTTCACGTATAGATAAATAATAGATCTCAGAGAATTTGAATGGAAAATACACATTTACTTATCACCTGGTTTACTATACAAGTGAAAGACATCACGACGAAAGCGAATCTCTGTATATTCGTCAGAATGGACTTGTCGTAGGGCCAGAGGCCAGTGTAGCACGTCAAAGTATGATAGAACTTAAGGTTCCCCTCGAACACTTCCATTTTCCCCGCTACCGAAGAACGTCTGCACGAAGAATCTGAGGCATCGTCCGACTACACCTCGGGAACCATACTTTATTCATACTATGCTACTTTGGTTTCAATTTTCTTACGATCGAAATTGTCCTGACAAAATTGACCGTAATTCGTTCGCATTACAAACCTCCGTCTGGGATCGATCGGCTTGATTAGTATGCTCAAGGAAACGTCAGAAAAATATGAGACGCTGAATTCCTCGAACACGAGTAACCGTGGTCTTAATTTTTTTGCTCCTCTCGATTCGACCTTTCCGCGAATATTCCGAATTATTCTCTATATTATATTTTGTATTATTCTTGTTCGAGGTATAGTGACTTGTGAAAATTATGTTTTCGGGGATTATAGGCCGGAGATTATAAAACAAAAACGTAAGAGACTTATTCGGAAAGTTGTATGCTTGTCAATCACTATGACATGTTAACGACTCGAATTCAATTCATTTCAGGCGCTCCACGATTCAATTGATACAGAGCGTTTTAAAATTGCAAAGCTATGCTTACGATTTCTGGAAATGACAGCGACGTTCCTCGCAAAAACTGGGACTTAAATTATTGATGATTGAACGTGAGTGTACGGTATCGAAGGAAAGTATTAATAATTTCATATATAATAACCGGCCATGATTCATATATAATAACATGCGTGATGACTCCCATATTGCGTGGTTCTCGGTGTTCCCATAGTTTTTCAGTCAGAAGTTCGGCCATTCGGTGTAAACGATTATGGTAGTCGCGAGAGTGATCAAAGCTCGGGGCTGAAGATGATCACGTTGATTTTCAGAATTAAATGAAACTGTAGCTGGAAAAAATCTACACAAGTTGCTTATTATAAAATTCTCAGAAAATGATTTATTGTTGTATACATGTACAAGTTTAATATTCTGAAATGTCGATCAATATCCTCGACGCCAATACTCGGCTGATGACTTATAGACATTGACGTCGCAATTAGCTTATTTGATATTACGTCTATTAACGCAAAATACGCGCAAGATAATATGAAAATGTAGCGGTAACTAGGTCTTATCGCAATGTGCCCGTGAATAGTTAATTATACTTGCGTTATACAATGCGTTATCGCTGTTTTACGTCGTTTGGAAAAAGCGAATGCAAGGCTTAATCGGTTTTTATTGCATTCATCGTTTTCAAACCATTCAATCCCTAAAGTTCTGTTGTATTTTAAACAAGCAAATCATTTTGCTTGTTTAGTACATGTTGTGAATAATATTAAACATATATTTTTATAAATTGATTCAAATGTTTTCTTTAAAATACGACAAAACTTTCCCTCCAACCTAATACGAGTACATATTTCAATGGTTCGATGAAATTTCTAATTATGTTTTCAGATAGTTACCAAGATCCATGCGAAAGGACTTCTGCGCCCTTTTGCGATGATGTTTCCTCTGCTACTTATTTTCTTGCTTCGTCCACTGTAACACGATCAGTGACAAGTCTGAATAACAAACTCTTATCAAATACAAATGAATTAGATTCATACAAGAAGAATCGACTTACCCAAACATTATCCAGTGTTTCAGCCTTTACGTTTTCCCAAACCTGTAAATTAAAATTGCGATTATCGAATAGTAGTAGTATTTTTAGTATTAGCATTATCATACCTTATCCTGGCTGATATGTCTTTCTACCTGCTATGCATAACGATAAAATATGTCCTTACATATAATAAAGTTTCAATTACCGCTATATTCCTTATCGCTAGACTTTTAGATTTTTAAGGTGCTCTTGAAACACGACAGTAATCAGAATATTTGTTTTAAATATATCATGTTTACATCGCTCCAACTTCATTATTTACCATGCAAACCCACACATAACCTCGAACGACCGAAGGATTCCAGTCGCTCATAGAAACAAGCAAGTATCCAAAGACGCGGACATTGGAAAAATAAATTGACCTTCAGAAGACCTCGAACGCGACAACAATCAGAACATTTGTTTTAAATATATCATATTTACATCGTTCCAACTTCATTACCATGCAAACCCACACATAACCTCGAACCAGAGTTGAGTCAAAAATTTTATTGAGATGAAAATTTCGAATGGAGTAGGTTTCTTCCAAGTGGATTTTAAATCCACTTTATTCGAAATTTTTATTTCAATAAAACTTTTGCCCAACTCTGCCTCGAACGACCAAAGAATTCAAAGAACGACCAAAGACGCAGACATTGTATCCACGCACAAAGCAGAGCTCCACAGAGCTCCAATAAGAAGCCCAACCAAACCAAAATAACGTGCATGCATATAATAACTGGTAATAATTAAACCCAACACACACTTGACAAGCAATGCTGTCAATTGCAAAACCTGGCACACCTCCTCCCTTCCACCTCGGTTCCAGGGTGCACCGTCAGGTGTCCCCAGACTCTGGTTCTATCGCATCAATGCGGTGCTCCCCTCGCGAGCAACACGTTCAGTCGGCGAGCGGGTGTCGCGAGTGTGTGTTCTCTCCTAGCATTCGCTGGAATAGCGAAGTAGCTGCTGCCTGGCGTAACCGTGATGTAGAAGAAACGCGGGAGAGCTGGGTTAGTCCGTGGTTGTTTTCAATCTGAAACGTAGAAGGGCGAGGAGACCAGAGTAGAGAGTAACGGACAATAATAATGCTGGAGATGTTAGGGACGCTATACCGGGCCAGGTCTTACGGCGTGTGCCAGTGAAAGAAGACCCACATCGGAAGAAAGAGAGGGAGAGAGAGAAAGCGTGTGAGCGCGCGCGCAAATTGTGCCTGGTTTCGTGTTTTCGACATGGCTGGGATATACCGTTACCCGTGAACAATTTTTTTCCGTGATATATATCATCCTCTCCCCACCCCTACGCATTTTCCACGATTTTCTTCTCGTGTCTCTCATCCCCCCCCCTCCCCCCCCCCCCCCCCCAGACCTGTCTCTCTATCTCCTCGATGAAGGCTCGACAGAAAGGGGTGAATCAGGATTGAATCAATCGCCGCGCGACGGCTACATGGAAAAGTTTCGTCGGGCACCGGGCTACGCGGAACTGGCCAGCGAACCAACAGCGGTCCTGCTGCAAGGTTAGGTGAGTCCGACTAACACGAGCCAAGCCCCGATTATACTCCTCTTCTTCGCAAACACGCACGCACCAGTCCTGCGGACAAGTTCGAGCGGCTCCATTGATTTCCGACGACGCGCTTTTCCGCACAGTTTACCGAGACCCGTTCACCGCATACTAGATAGATGACCGCACGTTTTTAACCTGTACCGTCGCTCGGTTAAATTCCACTGAATTCACAATGCGGAGAAAGGAGGCGATACCGGGCTCCTTCGCTCGCGAGAATCTCACCGCCCCGGATCGCGGACTCTCTTGGAGTTTTTAGTGTCTCGAAATTGTGGAGCCACGCTTAGACCTTTTTCGATTGCTCGACCTGGTCGTTATTCATTTATTTACTTCGCTCTTTTACAAGATTCCTGCTGATGAACTGACGGGGAGAGTATTAGTGACCAAATTGAGAAAATTGAGGCTTAGGCTCCTTTCATATTTGTTCGGCTTGGGGACCGGGTTTTAGGCACTTGTGGTGATTTTATTAATTTATTCACTTTGCTCGCGAAAATTTTACAAGATTCCTGCTGACGAACTGACGAGAACAGTATTAGTGCACCAAATTCAGAATTGACACTTGAGCTCTACAGGATGATTTTATTGATCTATGTACGGGAGATAATTGAGGTTGTTAGGACAGGCAACTATCCTGCGTCGTTCGAATAACGTGTTTTTATTAAAATAGCTGTCATTAGTGTGACGATAACTCTCGATGACACAGGCGGTATTGTCATTACGTTGTGACTAATGCTTCTGAGACTTCTAGCGAGAGAACCATTTTGTATCATGTTTATGTAGCTATAAAGCAGGACGACGCCGTTTGTTTTGTTATTCATCAGTAACAGGGGACATTTTCTGAAATTCCACGATCCCTGTTTCTGCGGAATTTTCTGCTCCCGTAAATTTGGCATTCGGTTTTTCTGGGTCACTTCGGGATTCCCCTTCTTAGCGTAGCAAAGATTGATTTTCAAATCTGCTGAGAAACATATCGTGTCAAAGAATCTATTCGAGAGATTTTATTTTTTTCGAGGTGTACAGTAGCGCATACTTTCTCATTTACTTGCACGATAGACGCAGAAAAATAGAAGTCTAATAAATGGAACACGGCACACCGACACGATGAGAGCCGTTGCGCACACGAGCGTGTACATATATCTCTGTGGAGTACAGGTGAATGGGAGGTGTTGTGAAACTCGAAGAACCGAGGCCCAGTTCACTGGGAGAGGATTCCTTTCGTGGAATCGATCGGCGTGCGTAAATCTGCACCGAGTGCACAGTCGACAGTACTTTCTTCGACTGTACTTTATTTTAATACTATTCCTATAATTTATTCTTTTTTCCCAACATTTATTCAAATAGTATATGTATGTATATATTTAATTTTCAAACAATCAAATCAAGCTACAAGCTTGTATTCTTTAACACTAAACCTACCACCAATTATTGAAATAATAAAAATGATTTCGTAATTAGAATAGGGGCCGCACAAACTCTAAACAAAATCAATCTTGTCATTTTTATAAACCAGTTACTTTTAAGCCTCGGTAGGTTTAGCGTTAATTACCATTTCGTTGAAGATAAGTAAGTGCCCGGTGATTTATGGACGGAGGTGTACGTAAACCAGGAGTTGTCAATTATTCTTTCACACGTGTCAGTTCCACTTTTCGTCGAAAGATATGCTGCTTTTAAATTACACACAGTGATTCCCACTAATATTCGGACGCTTTTAAAAAGACAACTTTTTTAATATTGGACCATACGATTTGAAATTTTTTGGAAAGTTAGAACAATTGGTTTGCTGCACAAAGTGACTAAAATTTTTGAAAAAAATTGCAAGTTGTCGGAATTGCAGGGAAAATGTTAAAAGTTGCATTTTATAACTTTTTTATGTGAGCCTATATTGAAAATTTAAAAAATACGTCTTGTAGATTTACTGCAGTTGTAGGCCGAAAATCTGCAATTTTTACCATCTTTAAACGTTTGTAGTTAAATTTTCAGAATATGTTTAATTGACACAGATCCACAAAAAGTATTTTTTAAAATTTTTAATATAGGCCCACATAAAAAAATTGTAAAATGCAACTTTTAGTATTGTTTCTACAATTCCGATCAATTGCAGTTTATGAAAAAATTCTTTTTCACGTCCTGTAGCAAACTAATTGCTAGCTTTCGAAAAAGTTAAATCGTATAGTACAATATTAAAAAAGTTATCATCTTTTTTGTCCGAATATTAGTGGGAGTCTCTGTAAGTAGCTTAATATGGAGGAGGGTCATTCAGGGCCATATTTTTACCAAATGTGAAAAATCGAGATTGTTATTTTAAAGTGCGAAGGTGGCCGGCGACGAGACGAGCGGAATTAACGGGTCTTGCTGGCCGTTCAAGGTTTCGAGGGCAATGAAATGGAGCGCGTAATATCGGAAGAACGCACTTGCCGGTATCTATTGAACGTGTCCGTGAATAATACAGCCTCGAAGAACAGAGTCGCGGAACGACGTCCTGTTTATTATCGCAATTACGTAAACGCGATAAAATCATCGGCGTTCATCTGGAGCAGCAGCCGGGGCAACGAAGAACGTAAAGTAAGCAGAAGCGAAAACGAGAGGAGAGACAATGAGCTTTTATCATCGCGACAGCGCATTGTTTCGACGACAAGGATAAACGGTTCCGCAAGCTTCTGTTATCTCCTCATTGATGATTTATCGGGGCTCCTATGCTCCTATGCTTAATATTCCTTTGATTTGCAGCAATTTATTTATTCAATTCAGTGAACGTTGATCGTTTTTTATTCGTCCGCCTGCAACGCATTATTTTTTTCACGCCATCATGCCGCACGACACCTCGTACACTCCTCAAGGATGAAGCTGTTACGCGCCAGACGGAAGCGCGTGTCTGTCAAAGCGATAGATTATCTCGACGAAGTTTTAATGGATTTTTCGATCGACGCTCAAGCTCTCAGAAACGATCGTACGGTGTTAACACGATTTTTTTTCACTCGAGTCTTAAACATCCTCGAATTTATACAGTTCAATTTCGCTCCGCGAATTTACGAGAGAGCCAAGGTCACAGCTGCTCCGATGGCGGCGCGTTGCTTTAATTTCTGTAATTCCGCACGGTATCTTCCGACCACGATGGAATATTAAAATAATTACGGCAGCGCGTTTTCTGCTTGTCATTCCTCGCCCCCAAGGATACGTGCACCAGCTCGTCGCGTTGAAACATTCGCCTATTGTTTTCTACGATATCGCGAGGGGAAAACAGAGTTTCCTCCTTTTTCAGCGGAAAAAGTGACTCGCTCGAACAAAACTACAATGGGTCGGTTGCCCTGGTGTGTACAGTAGATTGGAGAATTGCACGATCTAGAAAGAACGAATAACCCGCGTCCGAGGTTAGGTCCTTAGATCGCTTTCTTGGAGTTTTCTCGGTCGCCGAGCGGCGTAAAATGTAAACATGCCGCGTTTAGGGACCCGGTAAGGCGTCACATATGTAAATGTGGGCCTCGGGCCGCTCGCGGGCCGTGTTTACACATGCCGTCCTCTTCTATTCTCAGCACGGTCAATAAGAAATAGCGGCCGAGGGTTTCTCGTCCGCTGTATTTTGTTTGTAAATGATCAAGAAGGTCGACGAATGGATTTCTCATTGTAATAATGTTGTTGACACGGGTGCGCGCGGTGTTTTCTCGCGGCGACAGGTGAAAAGTGCAAGTAACAGGCCACGGGAAGCCAAGCCGGCTCGATCGAAAATATCCTATTAATGGTGAAAAGGGGACGAAACGGGGGTAACGGGACGCAGAAGTCTTTGAAGCGTGCACACGCGACGAGCCTCTCCTCTTACCGGCCGGATCGGCCTTAAATCCGATGACGTTGTGAAAACACACGATCATCCTGTCGATGGGACTAGTCAACGCGGATAATAACTCGGCCGGTGGCACCATTTGCGCAAGGTCAATTAACGTCCTCGCCTCCGCGAACGACGGATCATTCTGACCCGGACCGCTGTTGCAATCGCTCTACTCCACTCTGGGTCATTTCGACCCGCCCCTGTCAGACAAAATCCGCTACTCATTGTCCAATGATTAAATCTACCGAGCACTAATAGCGATTCAAACGTTTCGACTTACAAAAATAACAACGCTCTATTTATTCAGATTTCGTGCGATTTTTACCACACGTTTTTATCACACGATGTGTGCTTGGATAAAGAAATTTATCGAATCAATTTCAGCCCGTCGTAATAAACACGGGCGGCACGTCCACGCACAGACCTTGCTCGATCCACGTTGATCTATGTACGTGTTTATCTTGGATCTCTCTTTCTCTTTTTTCCTCCTACTGCTCATTTGCGAAACTTGCCACGCGTAGAATTACTCCGGTCGAAGCAATTAACTGGGGCAGGATTGTGTAAAGCAACATGTGTCTATATGTTGAATGTTTTCGTTGTTTGTAACAATGCGAGAAAAAGATGTATAAACGCCCCTTTATAGCAGCCGTGTTTTGCACGGACTGTGATCGTACACGGACACTATTTTTGATTTGTGACTGCATCTACCGCGCCGAGCGGGACTTCAATAGAGAGCCGAACACAGAGAAGGACAGAAGAGCAGCGGAGTGGGTAGGCACTGGACAATGATCGTGCCCATGAATCCGGACAGTAAAGGGGCGTTTACTGTACAAAAGTTGCACGGTATACACACGACGTTCGTGTATACCACCCTGTATACACACGACATTCTAAAACGATTTTTTGATCGCGTTACGCGAGAGTTTACGGCGCAACGATTCGGGCATTAAAAATGATCGTGATCCGTGCTTGGAACGTTCAACCTTGAAGAGGCTAAGCAGCGTGCATCTTCTTTTATTGTTTCGTAACTCGGCACGCATGAAATACTTACAGCTTGTTAGCACGGGTGGATCGCTCGTGATCCACTTTCGCCGGGAGTTCATTCGCGGATCCTTAAACCTTATTTCTGGCAGAGCAGATGGAAAATTATCATAACTCCTCTCGGAAAGTTTCGACGAGGTTCGGAACGAAAATGGCCGCTCCTTGTCTCTTGATCCCCAAAAATTACATGTTCCCACCAATTTTATCGAGTTCGAGCAACTGAAGTTGAACAAAACGATATTTCTAATCATCTGAAAAAATCATGAATTCTTTTCTAATGGTTTCCATTGTTTTTTGAACCATTGTTTGTTGCCATAAACGCATATAAACGGCGAACCAGACGTTTAATTCTATAGTCATAGATGCTGCACACGGCGATAAAACTCATTTTTCGTAAGACTATGGATAACGATATCATTGCGTGTTGATATAAAAGTTCGTCGCGGCTATCGGGCAAACGGCGGGCGAACATCCCGAAGAAAGGGAAAAAATTCTCAATCGGAAGATTAGTAATCGACGGTATTAAAAAGGCAATTTACATCGTCGTTACTGTAATTGTAACGAGCCATTAAGCACGTTCGACGTATCTCAGCCGATTTGTTGCTAAACGCCGTCGTCTCCGGTCAGAATGAATAGTACAATTATCTTGTCTAATCGGTTACATTGTTTTTCTTCGAGCGCGTGCGTTTATTCGAGTCTTGATATTTGTACGCCGAAGGTTATAAACAAATGGTTATATTCTCTCGCCTACCAGACGAGCTCTGATTCAAGGGGGAGCCATTGAAATTAACGTAATGATCTGTTAAAGGTCGCGTGCGCCCTATTTCATGTAATAAGCCCCACGCTGCGCACTTTGCTCGGCTGTTAGCGTTGCTTGTGCCCCACATTGCCTCGAACGTGGTCCCAGAACAGTCGCCACAAACACCAATTTTAGTCGACACTTTATTTACAGAAATGTACAATGGTGTTTCTCGAAAATGCACGACAAATATTTTACAAATCCTTCGTAATTCCTCAAGCGTCAATGGAATCTTCTGTTTCTTCGATAACACGGTCGCTGAAGAACCGGTTTAACTCGCGAAAACATGATTCCCAATTCGAAATAATCAGTTCCGAGAAATTCCGACTGCTCCCCGAAATTCGCAAGATCATCGCGAACCACGATTGATAAAAAATACAGAAAAAGCTCCGGAAGTTTCTCCGAGCAGATCACGAACGTTTCACAATTTCAACCCTCGTGCAGACCGAGCGGCATTTTCAAATTTCCTCTAATACTACTTGAATTTGTTGCTAGATACCTCTACCGTATTTGTTAATTTCTCTACTGTACCAATAAATGCAATTACTCGAAGCTATCTGCTCGTCAAGTTACACACTTGCTGTTTTACAAATTCTCTCACAAAGACAGTGCGAAGTCGTTGAAATTATTTCAACAAGTTCTCGTAACTATTTTACAAATTTTGATGTTTACTCGAGTAGAAGCGCTAAAAAATTCTCGGTTACACAGTTCGTTGGAACTGTGATAAATTCCACCTCGTAACAAATCTGTTATGGTTACTTGCATTTTTCTGATCTGATAACGCAGATCTAACAACACTTCGCTCATGAATATGCGTTCATCCATTATCGGTACGATCACGTATCGATGATGAGAACGGTGATAATAGTACAATTACTCATCCAATAAGCAATAAAATTCATTTAAAAAACAATAGTATCTCCACGAATCCTGTACACGTTGAAAAATATTGCATGCGAGCCTTCCAATCTTAATTATATTACGATGAAACTTTTGCCAACAAGCTTCGCCGCGGTTTTCCGATCCGAACGAGTCCAAGCATGACGCAATTCGGAGTACGTGGACTCGTTTGATCCGAACTGATCGGATATTTAATGTAAAAATCGTCTGAATGAGTTGCAAAATACGGAAGCTTCTCTTCTGAATGATCTTGTTGAAGGGTTGGAGACAATAATAATTTCGATCATGGATGCATAAAATCCCGCAGTCTACACATAGCCGTTCGCGTCCAGTTTCAACGCGGTCTCGTAAGAAGGCAGACCCTCGTCGACGCCATCTTGTTCGGTGGACTGATTTCGTTCGGTGGATCTGACGGGTGTAGCGTTGGTCAGCCCGAGGATACTGGACACCATCGATGGGATGATGGTGCCAGGTGTCTCCGGACCTTCAGACTTCTTCTCGATGCTAGTTGGCAAGCTGCGATGATCGAAGATTAGACTGTCGTAGGTCGGTGGCGGTCCTGGACCGGAGTTAGACGTCACCGGACATGATTGGACACCGTATATACTATCCTCGTGGTGTCCATCAGTGACTGATTGTCTCTCGCAGCACTGGAAAACGAAGAGGACTTGATTAGGAGACAGAGTTGCATCGAGAGAACCTGGAAGAGTTTTGGTAGGATGATGTTGAAGGAATAAAAGTAGTAAAAGTAGCCGAGGAATTCCGAGACGAGGCTAATAGTAGCTTGGCACTCGGCCGTTCACTTGCCACTGGTCTAACAGGATCTCAGTACGGGTGATAAATTTAATTATCCGTGGCCTGATCAGCGGAACAGCGCTTGTTAAACATCACTGAGAACCTAGATCCAAGTATTATCGCTCGACAGCGGATCATTATGCAGAAGAAAAATTTCCTACCTGAATCCCAACGGACTGGAGTGAAATAGAAATTGATTTTCTTTCTTAGTATGTTCAACAAGTTCAAATCCGCAATCTAGTTATCACAGTCGAGGATGATATTCCAGGCTCTCTGGAACTTCTCGATCATACTAATTTTCCAGAGAACCACAAACGATTTCACCGCAACTGACAGCAGTGCCTACGTACAGAGAGCCAGTTGGCAGTAAGTCGAAGCACCGGTAGTATTTTACATTCGATACGGGATGAACAGAGATATTGAAATTATATATGCCCGTTGGCAAACTGGTTCTGCACCGATCATGTTGGACAGCTTTGCGCTTCCGTCTCCTGTCCGAGAAAAAAAATGGCGGAACTGTCATGCTAGAACTTCGCGCGTTCTATCACCGCCTTTTTAGAGCTTCCGCTTAACGAATCTTAATGAACTTACGTATTGGCTTTGGTCGTCACGGTAATTCGATTCCGGCAGTTTCGTATAAATAGAAGAACTGATAATAGCCGCAATTATTTTTGCATCAGCCGAATGTAATGTAGCAAAATGATCCAGGGAGAACCATGTCCAAACCGGTTGTAGGTTACGGGATGATCGAGTGGGTATGAAATATTAGGTACTCGAATAAGCTTCCGCCGTTTAGTAATAGATTGCAGAGCCAATCAATTCTCGCAGGTAATTTACATAAACAATCTTCAAGACTAGACCAGAAATTGCAAAACCAGTCGAGGGGACGTCGGATGTGTTATTTATCCCGATGAATCCAGCATGGGGTTTCCTAGTTACGGAGAGGAGGAGGGGTTGTAGCCAGAAAATATTTTTCCTACTCGAACAGGGAGCTTTTATTTCGATAAACCAGTCAAGGAGACCTTGGAAGTGCTTGTTTTCCCAATTACGGTGGGGACAGTTACGGAGAATATAGATGACAGATACGGAAAATACTTGTCTCTACGCAAACAGGGGGCTCTGATTTAACAGTAGAACGGCAGAAACTTGATCGACCATCAGATATATGCGGAAATTATAGCTCTCGCAGAAAGGATGACTCACCGCGGCGTGCGCTTCCGTGGTAAATACTTCCAGGCTGTGGACGTCCGGCTCTGCCCTCCAGTATTGCGAATACTCCTGCGGCCGGCTCTTCCTCATGTTCTTGTGACAGCAGTAGCACATCAATGCGACGACTATAATCACGGCGCTTAGCATCGCTCTGAAAAACACGACGCGCCACGCGATCCAGAGCATAGGTGAGAGACCGGGCGTATATTTAGCGCGCGTCAACCAACCGCGAGACCCAAGACGCTCCACATAATATTATCGAGGTTCAGTCCGCCGTGATATCGGCCTATAAACCACGGCTTTTCTACCGAGACGAGTAATTCGCGCGGACGATCTTTTTCCTCGTTAATCCTATTCGGTGTTACCTCGCAGTGAACTCTCGCGATGCTCATACGAATCCTGGGAAATACTTTTCTGAGCGGCTACTTCCTTGAAAATTCACTAACCAAATTCACCGTAGTGTAAACACTAGTGATTCAATTATCGCATCGAATCGCGATCCCCTCCCCCTAAAATCGCCCCCGAAGCCGCACACATAGCCTCGAGGAGGAGCTAACGCCGTTTACTTTGAACTAGACTGTACGAAATCGCTGGCACGGGATGCTACCGAGGAACGACGGAACGTGCTCACGGATCTCTCGTTTATCCAGGTAATTCTTGCGCTTCTAAATTAGCCTAGAGAGTCGGGCGAACCAGCCCGATTCGTCCCGTTATTTCCGCGTATCCACCGATTACCTTTACCGTAAACGCAATTGTTCCTCGCGATGGATCGCGGTGACGTGTACCGTTCTCCATTTCTTTCGTTGGACATTTTTCTAGCCGCGGAGCTCGTCGATTGTCCCCGCTGAATAGTCGAACTTATTTGGAAAAAATCGATTCTTGAAGAGGTTATAGAGAAAGTCTGAGTTCCGAATTTGGGAAGTTCGAGAAGTCCTGAACGAGAAGCACTTAGGCTAATCGTGTCTGCCGAGCATGCTCGCGATAGCAGAGACTCCAATCTTATCTGTGCTTTCGTGCGGTTCGCGTCGCTTTGCGGGAAAGGTTTCTGCAGAAATTCCTCGGATCGCGATCGAGACAGAAAAAGAAACCGGTTCCGATGAGTCGAGCCATCGCTACCGCACAGCGAGAGAAGTTGCGGATTACGCGTGCATGATCGATAGATCCCCGGGATCGACGGGGGTTAGGGTATCTACTCACCCGCCCAGAAGAATGTTCACATTCCCATGCAAATCGGTCTCGAAATGGCTCGTCTTGCTGGCCGTGCCGCTCGAAGATGTGGTTTCGTTGTATCCCGGCAAGATGGCCACCTCCTCGTTCGTGTTGTTCCGTTTGTGCATGCCGAGCTCCGTCGCAGTCAACACCGTCATCCTTCGACCGTACGTCATCCTGAAATTTTCGGTTCCGCCCGTTCCATTTTCCCTTAATTTTTGGAATTGATCGGATAGGGGCCAGTAATACAGTTTTATAGGGGAGACCTTCCTCCTCCGTTCACCTTCGATTTTATCGACCACGTCCTTTACACGAAAAGTCACCCCCAAAGCTAGCCACCCCTTACCTTTTCGTCCGTGGATTCGCGCCCTGGGACATATCCAAACGTTGCGAGAACCGTGACATCATGCTCTTATATCGATACCGTCCACGATGCACCCCCGGCGAGTTTGCATCGAATTATTCGACATTCAATCCTCCTGGGTAGCCTCGGTCGAAACGCTCGTCTCTTTCGCATCCCTCTGCCTGCGCAATTCACATTTTTCTTGATTTATTATAAAGTTTGTTTGCCATTCAAACCTTTCTTTCGCTCGACAATGGAGATCCGGTGAAAAGCGAACACATCTCGTTAGTGTGAAAAATTGGTACGTGCCATTTGCATTCCTCATTCCTTTCTGGAGATTTTAAAATAGTCTACGTAGATATAACAATCAAATGCATCTGCGTTGCAGCGAACGTACCTTGACACAGCTGAACCGATACGAACAGTATGAATACGACTATCAGTGAATGGGAATCTCGACTGAAAGAATTTTATGGATATGAAAACACGCCGCACGTCCCAGTTTCGCTCGCATGTCTTCAATGAGGAACGATCCTGGATACTAGCATACATAATTAATGCCTTGACATAGTATTCAAATATCAGCGACAGTGGCCTATCAAGATTTCAACGGAGCCCGTGGAATTGAATATATCATTTTTTATATTGGTGCATAATTAGTCAGTTTTTCAAGGTCTTCGAAATTCTTTACTAACACCTTACATTTTTTCTTCGGTATACTTGTATAGCCTGAAAAGACGAGTCCAACGACTACAAACACCCTTAAGATCATGTTATCTCGGGATATTTGTGTTTGAAAAATAAGAGTTGGATTAGGTTTGTTCTTTTCAAACACAGATATCTCGAGATCGATTGATCTTAAGGCTACGGTGTTTGTACTCGTTGGACTCGTCTTTTTATGGTCTACAGAAATATCGAAAAAAACAAATTTATTTCGTGTAACAGAGACTCTCTGTACGTACACACTTGTTTAATTGCGATCAATACTTTCTTTTCTCCGAATCGATATGCACTTTTACGGCAGTGCACTGTTTTCTCACGGTAATGCCGGCTATAAATCGACAGGAGGCGCAGGACGCGCATCGATCGGCGAAGGAGCAAAAATATTTTATGTGTCCGTCGCACACATAAGCTGGTTAGTCGAAAGAAAACAGAGCCAGTCTCTACAGTTCTTGTGCGATTCGTTTCGGCCTTCGCAGGTATACCATCGATTTCCACCGAGCCTATCTAATTCACGAAACTTTTAGTCCAACAGGCAAATGTCGGATAAATTCGTGACGTATAAATGTTAGACTAGTATCGATCGTTCGTGAATCTGCAATATTTACGAGCGTGTGGGAACCCGCTCCGAGCATTAACACATAATATTTTCTTCTTATATTTCTCCATTCAATTATTGAATTTATCGCCATAAAAATTCAATTCTGTGGATTATTGCGAATATATACGAATACGTTCGTTCCTTCGTAATTGATCTACATATATAATTGCTTGTCCGAACAACCGATCACTATGAAGACAATCCACTTTGTCGCGCGTAAATCCTCTCGATCCCATAGATCACTTTGGAACCCGATCAACCGGCATGCATTCACACTCGTTACAATCAATCGCTCAGTGAATAATACTAATTCGCGAACGATTTCCACGTCTATAGATTGTTGGAAAAATCCTGTTCCGGTACATTGATCGAGCTGACCGGAGATCGTGCGGAACGATCATGCAGAATACGTACGCGCGTTTTCCACGATTTCAGCGAGTTTTCTGATCGGCGTTCACCGATTGTTCCGCGCGTTCTCCATCGCCGCGGAATTTCGATCGGACTCGCGGAATAATTCTCGATCGCGTCGGACTCGGTTGGAAAATCGTTTCGAATTCAGCCGATCCGCTCCGGCAACCGTTTCGTTTCGCACTATTACCGTTGGTCATATTATGCGCGTTGCTTGGCTACGCCACACGCGATTCCAGGCATCGCGACGCCGTTGCCGAGACCCGGCGCACGCCGCGAGGCGTCGCGACGCTTTGCAAAGCCAGGACGAAGCGGGATAGCCGACCACTGACGTGGAACTAGGACGAAAGCAGGGACGAACAGGGCCAAGGTGTGCTCGCCGACCAGCCATAGAGGATCAGGCCTTCGATATCTTCCCTTACTTAGCCCCACCCCTATCCTTTCGAGACCGTATCAATCTAGGACAACGACGAACCTTTGCGATTTTGTTCGGTCACCAAAGTTCAAAATGTCTTAAATTAGAAGAACCATATTTTCATAGGTAGAGATACGTTTTCATTATATAATTAAACATTTATTTTTAATTAATAATTATATTCTTGTAGAGCCTGAAAAGACGAGTCCAACGAGTACAAACACGGTACCCTTACGATCACTCTATCTCGAGATATCCCTGTGTGAAAGATAAGGGTTTGATTAGGTTCGTTCCCTTCGAACAGAAGTATCTCGAAATCGAATGATCGTAATAGTATGGTGTTTGTACTCGTTGGATTCGTCTTCGCATGCTCTACAAGAATATCGAAGAAAAGACATAAGGTGTCCACCTTGACAACATAATTCAAGATCGTCGTACCCTGTATAATTCCTCAATTTTCTAAATCGTATATCACCAACTTGGAAATGTTCATGTTTGGAACTTGTCATGTATGCGCGCTCTCCGAAAAAAAGAGGAGATTCTGTCGGAGCAAACGACCGCCGCAAAGACATTGTCTGGTGCATGCTGGAGGACTATTATCACGCGTACACGTGTGCTCGCGAGACACACGTAACGTGACTCACGGACAGGTTGCGACACTTTTGTGCAATTAGGTCTCGCGACCCCCCGAGGCGTGTGCCACACAATGTGTCGTGCCCGCGGAAATAATTCGTGGTTTTCGGCCGACCGGGGATAAAGATAAATGCCTAAGTTTATATCGGGTGTTCCACTTATTAATTCATCCGCACAAATTCCCTCTCGAACTTTTATTCATTACGTTGTCCTATCGAGAGACAAACACAGAGAATTTAATTTCGAACTGTGCTTGCAGTAGTATCAGCCAAGAACAGATTGTTGAAAGATAATATCAGATTACATTTACCACGAACAGCGAAATGATCGATAAGCACCTCCGTTTCCATATAATATGCTCACGACTATAAGTTATACAGCCATCTTAATGTTCGGATCGATACCGGCCTTAGCTTGCAAACATTTTTGACTAACGCTTTTATACAAACCTTAAAATTCAATTTGTCCTATTAAATCATATTTAATTAAATAAAATCAAATATTGCAATTACAAATTATAGGAAAATGAGAGATCGACGATGTGTTTTAAGTTCGTTAGAAAATGTGCCGGTGACAGGGAACGGGTTCAGTTGTGCTAGATAATGTTATTAATTAGTCAGGCGGGAGTTCAATTCAATACACAGTTCGGTTTGCACCCCTTCTCTTGGCGAGTGTATAACAAGGTACGCGTCGCGGCGACCGTGTCTGCATAAAATTACCGTGAAACTTCCGCTTGTCCTTCGAGTCAATTTATCGTGCAGCTTGTCTGAATCGATTCGCGGCCGGCAGTTGTTCGTTAACACGAAAACTTTAGTCTTTCGATACGCAATACCGCCGGTGGCGAGTTAGTCTCAGTCTGTTTGAGCCGAACTGCGGAACAACTTGGTGGTCGATGTGTGCAATATTGAGACATGGCGACCCGCTCGCCGTGCGACCGAGACACCCCATCGAACTCGACGTCTTCCTCGCGAATTGTGCCAAAAGGTATTTATCACACCGGAACAATAGTGAAACAAATAGTGGTCTGTTCGGTGAAACCTCTGTAAAAATATTAAAAAATTTTTCTCGTGAATAAATCTTCCATGGATTTCAAGATTGAAGCCTCCTCTTTACAACGAGACCTTAAAAATTGATCCACGATTTTTCTTTCACTGTTTTATAGAACAAAATCGAGGAACTACAAATATGTCGCTCACGGTGCAGTAGATAGTTGACCGTACACCATCCGTTCAAAATTCGATAACTCTGCCAATAAAAACCACAGATCAATTTTCAAGGTCTCGTTGTAAAGAGGAAGGTTCAATCTTCAAATCCACGGTGGATTTGTTTCAGGAAAAAAATTTTCAATGTTTTTACAGAGGTTTCAATCCGTAGCATTTTTTTTAGGAAAAATGGATTCTCGGTTTTTTATCTATCATAAATTGTAAAAATATTTCAGAGTAGAATGAACAACGGGACGCGAAAGTAGAATGTTCAAGCTTCAAAATGAGCCCAAGTTTATTGCTGTAGAATTGTTTTTTATGGTATTACAGCAGGTTAAATATCGTCGGTTTCTCGAGAATCGGAAATTCAGTTTGCGACAGGTTCTGAGTGATAGCGAGAATTACTTTTCGAAGAATCGCGCGATAAAACGTAGACGTCCGTTAGTGTCATTTTGGGCAATCATCCTGTCCAATTTCCGAGATTCGCGAGCTGCATTGCGAAACGAGAATGTGTAGCGTGCCCGCAAAAATCTAATTATGGTTGGCAGGTAGTGGGAACAGAATTATTCGATCAAACAAGTCAAGTGTCCGCCGTAGAGTTGCATCATGTTTTTAAATCCTGAAATATATAAGATATTTGTAATCAATAATACTCTTTACCGACACCTTATGTTTTTTTCTTCGATATTCTTGTAGAGCATGAAAAGACGAATCCAACGAGTACAAACACCACACTCTTACGATCATTCAATCTCGAGATATTCCTGTGTCAAAGATAAAATAAGATTAGGTTTGTTCCTTTCGAGCACAAATATCTCGAGATAGAATGATGGTAAGTGTACGGTGTTTGTACTCGTTGGATTCGTCTTTTCGTGCTTTACAAGAGCATCTAAGAAAAAACACAAGGTGTCGATAATAAAATATTATTAATACGAACTTATGAGCTTCGAGTGAATAAATTTCACGTTGGAATAGCAGTATGATATACCGTGCGAATGATTCGATTTACGAAGCAGCAGGGGCAGCAATCGCGAGAACGAAGCCATAGTAACCATACTAAATCTGTTTAGACGTCGAACAGTCTAAACCCAGCCCTGAATCGAACTCGATGGTTTCCCTGTGCATCAAACAGTATTAACGCCTCCGCGAATCTTAAATACGACGGACTCAACGGTAATGCTCGATGTTACTGTAAAAGTAGAGTGGAAAAGAAATAGGCGTTTGTGTGCACGCGAGATGCGACAAAATAAGCACGTCTTACGTCTGCCCGGAGAGCTACAGGGTGTTTGAAGAAATTGTACTTTGAAAATGTTCGTCTGTCAACATAGTAATTTCGAGTTTTCGGGTTTCAGACTCGCCAGAATGATGGGTAGCGTGCCGAGCGGATGGATGAGGAAGGCTCTCCTCTTCCTGGTCCTGATGACTGGGGTGTTGCTGATAGCGATGTACGCACACGCGCCACCCCTTGTCTCTCTGCAGCCGTTCTCATCTCGTCGGTAAGTATCATCGAAACACGCTCCTCAATCCTGCAATCTGAGAATCCCGCACAAAAGAATTTCCGAAAAGATAACCAGTAAGATTGCAACCGGAGCAACGAAAAAGAGATCCCGAAGACCGGCCACCATCCTCTCTCTCTCTCTCTCCTCCCAGCGAGATCATTCTCACCCGACCCCGTTTACTTTGGTTACACGCCATCTCTCTCTCTGTTTCTTTTTTTTTATTTTTTCGTTAATTACCTCGCATTCCCCGGCGACTCGGCGCGCATCAAAGACTGAAGGAGTTGCAACGAGGCTTGGTTACATTCCTGGTCGGTAATGAAAGCACGAGCAGACCCGAGGAACGGCTCTACGAGTATCTGGAAGAGCCTAGGTAACATCCCCCTCCGCCTGGAGGGGGCGAACAACCAGTACTTGCTAAAGCTTCCCTTGTTCCTTGAAAACACACGCGCACACGCACCATGGAAAAGCCCTCGCGATCTTCGGATCGTCTCGAAGCTGAAGATACGAAGCTTTTTGGTCGAGTCCGTTTCCTCCCTTGCATGTTTGTACAACGCTGATCTTTAGAACCTTGTTCGTTTTAGAACCTCTCTTGATTTGTCTGGCTCTTGTTCCGTTTGTCGATTGTCCCTTCGTTCGTTGTATGCTTGCCCAACGGTGTAAATATTTCACTGGAGGCGAGGGAAAGTACGATTAAATAAATCTTGGAAAGAAATGTCTGCGAACGTTCACGCTCTTAATGAATCGATAATGCTAATGGAATCGGGCACGCGACGAAAATATTTTTCCACGAATGCATTAGGCTGGAGTGAATTTATAAAAAAATATACGTTTAATATTATTCAATGATATAATTTCAATATAAATTGCAACAGACTGGAGTGAAATAGAAATTTTTTCTCAAATTCTTCGCATGTTTTTACTGTTTTAAATTACATCTATTCATTTTTGTGATAAATGCATAAAATCCGCATCAGCAACATCTGTTTTTCATTTACAAAGCAAAATTTCCTGCTTATCTCAAACACGAAGAATTTTCCGTCCAACCTAATAATCAAAATATCGTTAGCTTATCTTTTCTGTTATGTTTGTGAGTCGTCCAGCAAATGTGATCGTCTTATCAGGGATGAATGTATCAGGGGGTAGGAAAAATGTGTTCAAGATTTGTTGCGTTTCGATCGGCCACGTCGTCGCTTTAATTGATTCGTTTAATCCGCCGCTATCTGGAACGTCCTCGAGGAGAAATGAATTCTCATAAATAAAACCGCAGTCGAGGATTACGCAGTCTCGTGAATATTTATCGGCACCGTTTTATCCGAGAAACGGCGGCGGCACGTGTGTGTACGTGTGAAACAATCGTCGCGAGCGATTCATTAGCTCGATGCTTATCTATTCTCACTTTCCAACTTCGACGAATCTCCGCAGTGTGTGCAATGATCAGGAAGTTTGCATGCTGTATCCAATCTCTGTTGATAGTGATCGAGATACCGCGTTCGTATCAGAATATTTATCACTTTCTAGATAAACTGTACCTCTTCCAAATTGTTTAGCTTGCGCAAATTCCTTGTCTTTAGGAATATACGATACATAGTAAATAGTAAATAGATGTATTGGGTGGTTCGGAAAGTCATTTCATTTTCTTAAGAGAAAATGAAAGCCAATTTTTAGAATAAGTTTTATAATATTTTGTTCTATGGTCTCTTGCGATTTTTCAGCCAACTTAAAAATCCCATGCTCGTAGAATTTCTGTTTTTTTATTAGCAAAATATTGAGTTATATGACTTTTCACGAATTTATTTGAAATGGAATTTGCACTGCATAAAAAGTTTTGAAAAAGTACATCCTCAAACAGTGCACAATATTTTCTTTCGTGCACTACATTTCTACCCTTGCAGTAATAAAAAAGCAAAAGGTGATGGAAATGCATACTTTGATTTTGCATATTTGATGTGACGATAAATACATACTTGAAAGATTAGAAAGCTAGGACAAGGTAGGAAATTATGTCCGAAATGTCAGCTGTCAAGATGTACAGTATTTTATCGATATAAGTCCCCAGCCTGGGTCTGCCGAGGGACATAGAACGTAGAGAAGGACAGCCGAGCTCGAGAGGCCTCGGTCGCCGAGAAGTGTAAACATAACTAATCTGAATTTCTAACTTCTTTATTTTTCATTATTTTTTTATGGAACTTTCATTGACATTTTCGTGGCATTTTTCTAATGCAAAATCATACCAAATATGATATAATTTCGATGATATTTACTTATGTAATAGACGATTAAAGTTTCTGGCGCAGTTTCTGGCGCTTGATTTTGCATTAGAAAAATGCCACGAATATGTCGATGAAAGTTCCATAAAAAGATAATGAAAAATAAAGAAGTTAGAAATTCGGATTAGTGTGATCTCACCGATATACTCGAGCCGTGTGACGTCATACTTCTCGGCGACCGAGGCCTCTCGAGTTTCACGGCCCCTCAAAGGGATATACCCCGCAGTAGTGGGGATAGATCTGGGACATTTATAGGCTAGACATTTGGGACATTTATGGATAAAATACTGTACATACTACGATTTTGCGATTTAAGATAAGGTTAATAATAACAAATGGAAGCAATGCCATCGCCGCACGAGAAACGAAATGACTCTCCGAACGACCCGATATTTTTGATAAATGTCTGCAGCTTTTGTGTGCCGTCCTCTGTGCTTTCCTTCCGTTCTTTAGCGTGTAAGCTATTCTGTACAAAACAATCTATGAAAGCCGATTAACGAACGCGATCTCAAGACGTTTCTGTTTTGATGGGGTTGTGGGTACAGGACATTCCAGAGCCCATGGTCATGGGCATGCGTGGCTGGACGATGCGAGAGGAGAGCTGTGAGATCGTCCCGTACATCATTAGCGAGCTGCACTGCTGTCTGCGGTGGAAACTCTCGACTGCTTTGGCCCAGACCCACTGGCAATGTCTTCCTAGGTGAGGACAACGTGGTCATACACTATCAGCAAATTGAGTTTGCCACCTTCATCGCCAGCGACCAGGAGACGGAGAACCTGCTGGAGCACGCGAAGGATATCTTCATCGGTGAGGACGCTGTCTCTCAAGTTCATTTTTCTGAATCCCACCGCGGTGGAGACAAGATCTTAATGCATTATTATTACAATGCATTCTGAACCCGGTGTTAAGGGGGTAGACTCATTTCTCGATAATGCATGCGATGGGGGTTTTTCAGTAGTAAAAAGCGCTAGAGAAAAGATCAACGTAGGCCGCTGTCGCCCTCAAAAGTCCTATTTTTACGTTTGCGAGGCGTAATTTGCATTATTCGGCAGCGTAATTTACGGTATTTATCTTAATAAAGCTGCGAAATGATTTATTTTAATAAAGCTTGCTCTTCCAGGCAACGTGAGGAGCCTGGTGAAGGTGGCGAACGCGAAGAGTCGGTCCGGGGTGGACACCTTCGTGATCTACCTGAACGCAGGGAACGGGCGAGCAGTCGGGCCGGGCTTGGACACCGACGAGTCCTACAGCCTGGTGATAGTGCAGAAAGGAAAACTCCTGGAGGCGAAGATCACCGGGAACAGTTACTTCGGCGTTAGACACGGCTTGGAGACTCTCGGACAGATGATCTGGTGGGATGAGATCGCCGGAAGAGAGGGCGCACTTCGAGTGTTAACTCGCGTCTCTGTCGAGGACAAGCCTGCATTCCCTTATCGTGGATTGCTGGTCGATACCGGAAGACAGTTCTTTCCTATCGAAAGGCTGAAGAGGGTGATCGACGGTATGGCTGCCTCCAAGCTGAACACATTCCACTGGCACCTGACCGACTCGCAGAGTTTCCCGTTCGACTCGGTCCAGTTCCCGGAGATGGCCAGGTGGGGCGCGTTCAGCGGCGATCAGATCTACACGCCCGACGACGTGAAAGATCTCGCGGATTACGCGAGAATCCGGGGCGTCAGGGTGCTCGTCGAGATCGATTCGCCCGCCCATGCTGGCGCCGGATGGCAGTGGGGTGAGTGGGTACACACATCTAAGAATCTTCGACCCTAAAGAGTATAATTATCCGTGTTAAGGGGGTAGACTCGTTTCCTTCTTGTTTCTCGATAATGCATGCGATGGGGTCTTTTAGTAGTCAACAGCGCTAGATGAAAGATCAATCTTGGCCGCATTCGCCCTCAAAAGTCCTATTTTTACGTTTACGAGGCATAATTTGCATTATTAAAGCTGCGATAGCTACATGCTGCCGAATAATGCAAATCATGCTTCGTGAACGTAAAAATAACATTTTTGAGGACGATTGCGGCCTAGATTGATCTATTATCTAGCGCTTTTCACTACTAAAAAAGCCCACTTTACATTAATCGAGAAATGAGAAGGCGCACCCTTGCAATCCTGGAAACGAAACCCCTTAAATGAATTTGAAGAATGTCGGAAGCGGTGTAATATTAACTGGATCTCTCGATCCGTTTGCTTCAGGGACGGAGTACGGGTACGGGGAGCTAGCTTTGTGCGTCGATCAGCAACCATGGTCTTCGTACTGCGGGGAACCTAACTGCGGCCAGTTGAACCCGATCAACGAGCACTCGTACAGGATCCTGGAGGGTCTGTACCGTGAGCTACTCGACCTGACAGAGATCCGGGACATCGTGCACTTGGGAGGTGACGAGGTGAACCTCGACTGCTGGGCCCAGTACGGGAACATCACGGCCGCGATGCAGGCGCAGAACATGACCGATCATCACGCGATGTGGGCCGAGTTCGAGACGAAGATGCTGCAGAGGTTGGTCAAGGCGAATCGGGACGAGACACCGAAGGCGGTGATCCTCTGGAGCTCTCCGTTGACCAAGAGGCCTTACATCACCATGTACTTCGACCCGAAGATCCACGTGATCCAATCGTGGGGTGGCAGCAACTGGCCAGAGACTCCGGATCTATTGGAGGATGGGTTCCGCGTGATTGTCTCGCACGTTGATGCCTGGTACCTGGACTGCGGATTTGGAAGATGGAGGGAAACCGGGGAGGCTGCTTGTGGAGAGTATCGTACCTGGCAGACGGTTTATAATCATCGTCCTTGGAGGGACTATCCTCAACAACACCTGAATCTTGTTCTCGGCGGCGAGGCTGCCATCTGGAGCGAGCAGACCGGTGACGCTTCCTTAGGACCTCGACTATGGCCTAGGGCTTCGGCTCTCGCTGAACGATTATGGTAGGTGATGTTCCGGTTTCTGAGATTTCGTCTTTGAGACCGTTCCACGCCAAATCGATCGCTTTCTCACGTCACCGTCGACGGTTTTATTCTGATTGAGATATGTTGTAGTCCATATGAAATTAGTAGGGGCGAGCGGGTACCCGAAATCTTCGGAAAAAATTATTTTGTAATATTCCAACCCTTTCCGGATAAAACAAAAAAAATACAGCTCAATCGGACAGACAGTTTCTGAGATAAAAATTCGTAATGGTCGATTTGATATGGAATGACCCGTTTATATACGACGACAATTGACACGAGATCTCTGCACACAGGAGCGACCTGCCAACGAACGGTTTCTCAACGGACGAGAGCGTGTACACGAGACTAGCCAGCCACGTGGAGCTTCTGACCAGCCGAGGATTGAAAACGGAAGCGATGTGGCCTCAATGGTGCTCCCAGAACCCGGGGAAATGTCTCTGACCGTTCGTCACTCCGAATCTGATGACCGAGTTCAGTTGGTATCGTATGCGTGGCTGCTATGAGGCCCAATGAGGCGGCTATGGCGAGTTCACCTGGG
Source organism: Lasioglossum marginatum (assembly GCA_028455795.1). Lineage (NCBI taxonomy): Eukaryota > Metazoa > Arthropoda > Insecta > Hymenoptera > Halictidae > Lasioglossum > Lasioglossum marginatum. Next base: position 9,643,550 of record CM052249.1, read on the forward strand.
CCCGTTCGAGGTCACCAGGCACTGTGAACAGTATACACGTAACGCCCTGATAAGGGTGACGTCGTCCCGAGGCTACCGAGCCCATGGCGCGCAGCACTGTAGATGATGTCCTCGCAAGCTGGACCGTGTCGTATTCGTCACAGATTGCATCAATCCTGGGAGTGCCACCTGGTCGTTGATAAAATGATACAAGATTTCATCGAAGGAGGCGATGATACCGTTGAGGAATACATGATCCAATGGACAATAGAAGAACGGCGCAGCTTAAACCCAAAAGATCCTTCGCTGGGCTGATCTTTGCTACCCACGCAGAGTATCCTGTCAGGTCATCCCCAAGCTATCATCCACCATCGCGGACATGGGATTTTCAAGAGGATGGCCTACTGGGAGAGATCAGTACTTAGAACCCCCTAGTATAATACCACATTCTCCGAAGCTAACAATCTTCCTGGCCTGATATGGCACCTACCCTCGGTGTCTCGCAAGTTCTCTCCTGGCTGAATTCGAAAGGAATGCGGCAGCAAGCCGTCCGATTGGTTCATTCGCCCTTGTGCCGTCTCGAGGGACAACTTGCGAGGCACGGAGTACACGCAGGTGCTTACGTCGCGGGATTTTCATCCTGATTTCACGCCCGAAGTCCTCATTCAACGCCGCTCAAGAATAAGGGTACACGTGCCCAGCTTACATCGATCAGAATACTATCATCATACAATAATGGAAGCTACTTACACTGAACGAACCACTATCAAGCCAGATTAATGAGAGTTGTGATATCGGTCGTCATTAGCTTCTACCTAGATACCTACGCTCATCCACTTAACCATGAACTATGGTGTTCATGCAGACTGTGTTCCTCGACGCCGTCACCTTTTGCAGCTCCTTCCACAGCTCCGATTCATCATCCATGTAATCGTTCATCCAATACCAAAGTTGTCGAGCCGAATAAGAGCTAGAAGCGCAGAAGAGCCAAGAGCCAGTCCAGGTGGCACCAGTAGGCACCGACTACCAGTCAGACTGATCCCTTGGTAGCGAAAGGTTGGAGCGACGTCTAGAGATCGTTTAGCGGTTTACTTAAAAAAATGAGAAAAAGAAAAAAAAACGACGGCGGGAAGGAATTAATCGAGCGTTTCTCTGTTCCAAACACGATTTTCATTTCTCTCTCTCTCTCTGTTTGAAGAAACGAACGATACTTCGAGGGACACTACGATACGAATTAACGTCAATTCGAGGATTCGCGAGAAGAGCCTCGCGGAACGCCTTTTGCCGTAGCTCGATGCCATACTTTTCGTTTGAAGTGCCTTTCCAATTGTAATCTAACACGCGCACGACGAAGAAGACTTCAGTCGTCGCACGAATGAAAAACACCATAACCGTTCCTAAAAAAAGAAAAACAATTCTCGGGAATGGCCACAGCCGAGACCGCGCGTTGTCGTCCTTGTATTTAGAAGAAAAAGAACAAACAGGATCGTCTTTAGCTAAGCTCTCTATGCCCTCTGGATCCTCTTTCAGATGGCAGGATAAACAGGTCCCCTTTGTAAAGGGCGTCCGAATTAAGTTTTAGATGTTTTATTGTACCTAGAACGACATGGTCGTACTTTATTGAGAATTTTAAAGATTTTTAAAAGGACCTATTTGAAGAGATTTTTTTGGTTCTCGAGACCGAGGAAAATCGCCGGGCGAGTTATGATTATCGAGTGGACGGTTGGATGATAGTTGTTAAGATTTGTTGGACTACTTTTACGAGGAAAAAAATCCGTCTCACGAGGAAGAGAAAGTTGTATAATGGCCTTAGGAAATTTATCGAAGGTCCTAAATCCTAAACTTCAGTTAAAGAAATCACGGGAAGATGTTCACGAAGATGTACGAACGTATCAGAGGTGACGGAGGTACCATTTCGTCGAGCAGGAGTTAAGAAAATGGCGGCTGTCCGCCTAGACTTCTCTTTAAACTGCCAGATTTCGGTCCTAAGCGATTAATCTTTGGTTACGTTGTTCTAAAGAAAACGAAAGAAAGCATTGCAGAGGTTTTATCAGAGGGCGACGAGGAATGGTAACGCGGCAGATTCGCTCACGTTTGTACTCGTAATTGTTGCGAAGCCCAGTTAGTATGTTAATAGGAGAGAATAATCGTCGGAGAGAGTCATTGTCGCGGATCAGCATAATCCAGCACCGATTGTCTATTCTAATGATAGATCGTAGAACGAAATGCCGTAACGTCCGGATTGGCGTGACGATTGAATAATCGCAAGCGATTGTATCATTATTTTTGGTTGTTGTTGCTTGTATTAAATACGTAACACATACATACGTTAAAACAAACCGACGTCAATTTCTAGAAGTATAAAAACGGTTTAATGCAGCTTGCAGGTTTGAATTTCGTTGCGTTAATCCGCGGCTTATCGGATCGAGATATGTGAAACAACGTGGAATAAACAATATGGCCTAGCACGATCGATAGATCTGTAAATACGCGATCACTCTTCGGACGAGCGGGAGCAGCGGCGACCGAACGATTAACATATTGTAGTTAATTAACGAAATCGAAGACGCTAGCAGGATGACGAAACAATCGTCTGTACTTACCGACACTTACCGACATCGATGGCTGTAAAAAGAAAGTGCGATTTTTAAGCACGATCTTCTGGATCCGATGCGTTAGATCATCCGCTATGCTGGCCGATCACCTGTCCAACCGTTTGTCGCTGTTTTTTAATCGGCCACGTGTGGAGATTATGGTACATTGTGATTAGCATACGGATGATTTTGCGAATCGATCCAGGAGCAATACAATCCGTTGTAAAGTGTGGTTGGTGTAAGTTTAACATAAAAGAAATTTTGAATACAACGCGCTTGTCAATACCTCATTTCCCCCACCCTTCGTTTAATTATAGTAAAATTGGGAGAACTGATCGTTGCGTTATAATCTCAATATAGATGTACTCGATCACGATTTTGATGGATGGCACACGTGGTGGTAAACCGATTTGCTTTATTGCATTTGCCGTTTCATCCATCAGTAGTGGTATTTCATCATTCTCTCTACCAACATACAGTGACTCCCACTAATATTCGGACACTTAAAAAGACAATAACATTTTTAATATTGGAGCGTACGATTTGAACTTTTTTGAGAAGTTAGAACAACTGATGTGCTGCAACGTAAAAAAATTGCAAACTGTATTTTTAAAATTTTCGATGTAGGGCCACATATAAGAAAGTTGTAAAATGCGACTTTTAGTATTTTCTCCGCAATTCCGAGCAATTGGAATTTTTGAAAAAATTTCTTTTCATGATAATAATATTTCCGCAAAATTATTCAATCGAAGCTAAGCTACCCTTATCCGTCTATCTTTCACCTGGAGTTTACCTGTCAAGAAAGAAAATGGAGGGCGAGGCAGGACAGCAAACAGGCCGATTGCCGTCCACTCGTGGCTCACTTCGATCCCAGATTTCAAATACCTCGCATCGTCTCCTCGCGCTTCAGGGAATGCGATTTCCTCATCGCCACCGAGTCTCTGAATTAATAGATTCAAGTTCGTCGAACCCGTGAAGTTCGCGAGACGTTGAATCCCCGTGAAAGTTCTTCGCAACTTCCGAAGGACCATGATGGACAGCTTCTACAGAGAGGAGCGGCTGAAGTGCGAACGACTGCGGTCGCAGCGTGAGTCCTTTGAAGTTATTAGAAAAGTATAATTCAATTCAATTCCATCTTGAATACGATTCGAATGAACTTTTCTCGAAAACGAAAGTCAGTCTAGAGTTAATCTGATTCTCACGAATAGATGAATCGTCATCGAACTGTCCGCCATTTTTCGACGGGATCCTCTGCTGGCCATCAACGAGGGCCTCGACAACAGCGGTTCTACCTTGTCCACCTGGCTTCGAAACTAATGCAGAACCAAGAACTATAATGGAAATGAACAATACGTCGGTCGCTACTAAAGCCTGTCTTCCAAACAGCGAATGGTACAAAAATTCTGAAAGGATTTCGTGGAGCAATTACAGCCTCTGCGATTTTTCCGACGAGTTCACGACTCAGACTGTTATGGAGTTCGGCGGTCTGAGGTTCGAGCTGGCGCAATCGAGCGAGTATGGTCGCTCCGATACCTTCTTACTGGGCGTAAGAATAAATGATTATTGTAGGTTTTGTACTCCAAATTCTTAATAATACTTTATTTGAAAAAGGGTGAATTTGAGGTGCAAAATCCATAAACAGCGGATTTCATGCATTCGCTGTCCAAATATCCTCGAAGCGTCTCGAGGAGCAGAAACGTGACTGACCTTGGTTTTCACGTCCGCAGAAATGGTTGCCGATCGTCAGGATCGTCTCGCAGATCGGATACACTACATCGTTCACCATGCTCGTCATTGCAATGATCATCTTCTCTCTGTTAAGGTAAAAATACCTTTGATCCTGTGACAACTGAAATTGAAACCTGGAATATGTCACTCTAGAAAACTGAGGAATCCCAGGAACCGGCTGCACATGCACCTGTTCGCCTCGTTTATAATGAGGGCGTTTATGGCGCTGATTAGGGACTGGATCTTCGACGATGGGATCGGTTTAGCTGTGGATGTGATCTACGTCGATGGGGAGGACGCGTTCATCAAACAGCGAAACGTAGGCATCGTAACGAAGCGAAGCTTTGATGACGAATCAAATAACTTGGAATTGAATGACTAGTTCCAGATCCTGGTGTGCAAGACGATTACAAGCATGTGGCAGTTCTTCATCGTTGCCAACTACTCGTGGATACTGATGGAGGGCCTGTATCTCCATAATCTGGTTGTCCTGGCGTTCTGCGCGGACAGCGGGGCGACTAATCTTTACATTCTGATGGGATGGGGTAACTGATCTTAGCTTCCAGTTGGAAATGTTAGAGAGTTTATCATTTACACAACACGTTCCTTTTTGGGGAGGAAGGTTTGCCCGTGTTCGTGGTGGCTCCGTGGATCATAATCCGAGCTACGATCGAGGACACGCTCTGCTGGACCACTCACGAGAATCCATCTTTGTTCTTGGTCATCAGAATACCCATCATGATCTCGATCATAGTGAGTAGTTTGCAAATTCCCCGAGGATGCTAGGTGTTATATTCGAAATTGGATTTTTCAGAGATAGTTAATAATTTTTATAGCTTTATATATTTTATAATTAAAATCATATAAGCTTTTATACATGCAATGAACCTCTTGGCAGTTCAACTTCCTGCTGTTCATCAACATAGTCCGCGTACTCTTCGTCAAGCTGAAGACCTCTGTGCACTTGCAGCGCAAGAAGATGCAGTACAGGTGTCTATCAGCGATCGTCAGATTTTCTGCTCTATAATAATTGTTATTGAAGACTAAAATGAAATATTTCAATTGGACAGTAGGTGGGCGAAGTCCACGTTAGTTCTCGTCCCACTTTTCGGAGCTCACTATGCGCTGTTCTTAGGCTTCTCTTATCACAAAGATCACCGTGTGGAGCTGATCTGGCTCTTCTGCGACCAGTTCTTCGCCTCCTTTCAGGTAACTCAATCTCCCCGCAATTTTCGCAAAATAAAACTGATCAGAATCATCGATCTCAACATTTAAAATATTTCTAGGGCACCTTCGTAGCCCTGCTCTATTGTCTGCTGAACGCAGAGGTACGTTCGGAGATCAAGCTAGCCTGGAGAGCCAGATGGTCCAAGAAAGCCATTTGTCACTCTCTGTGCAGAGTGTCGCGGAGGAGACAACTGAAACGACAGCGTCAAAAATCCTCGGATTCCAATCAACCCACCATCAGCGGCTCTACTATGAGAAACATGATCGTACTGCAAGTGGACAAATTCTAGTCGTATATAAATCAATTCTTTATTAAACATTCTATTAACATTGTACGATCCCCTATCAATCTTTGCAACCGAATACTTTTCTGTGTGTTGATATTAATAGGTGGCTACATTTAGGTGGACCACCCTGTACATTGTACATTTATATGTATATTTGTGAATTAAAGGTTTAAAGAATGGTTCTCTCTCGTATTTGTACAATTAATAATTTATTAGTATCAGCACGGACGAGGTGTAGCATCTGAGAAAGTTACTTCGGATCCAATGTATATCTAATTAACTGGCCCTTTCTTGCAGTATGTATGAATACGTGTACAATATTGTATGATAAACACCGCGACGAGTTGAAAATCGTCGACGCGTTTCGCGATGATGAAAACCGCCCTCTAAAGTCACGTGTCGCGCGAGAAGACGAGGGTGTTGAAAGGGCCGGGGATGAAAAATAGCGAACGCTGAACTATCTCATGACACTTGTAACCACCAGAAACATTAATCGGGTGGTAGTCGATTAGAATGTGGTTCTAGATGGCCCACTGCAGGATTGTAATCAACGACACGTGACTGTTCTATATCCTCCCTACATTATTACTCAACGTTCATCACTCGGTTATTCACCCTTTGCTCGCATGTTGCAATTTGTCCGAACAATTTGCGCAATTGTAATATTCGAGAGCTCTTTCCGTTCGAAACCCTTCTGCTTTCTTTTGTTATTCTTCTTTTATTTGCGCGTCGAAACTGTTCGATCAGACGCGTGGTATAAATTCAATAAAATAAGGTCAGGAGACATCTGACTTTCTGCAATCATTTAATATAATAAATATGGTAATAATTACCTGTATAGAGTAGCCCATACTGGCAGTGAAAGCGAAACACAGTATGGATTTCCTCGGAGGAAGGATCAGGTGCTGAAGGAGGAGCATCTGTGCCGATGTTCGCGCCATAATAATCTCCCCTCAGCCCTCCTCCAATTTGCCAGCTGTAAACAAACAGAATGGTAAATACGAATACTTGGGAGACTTGCCTGAAACACTTGAAATATATTATTATTAATAAAATTACCTAGCGATAGTAGTTATATGATAGACTAGAAATTCCGAATTAAAAATTGCCATAACGTGACCATTTATTTTTTCCCTCAAAACGGAACACTACTAATTTTTAGGTAATAACATATGTATTCAAGAAGGCGCATATTTCTTCATAGTTTGTATTTATTAATGAAAAAAACAGGAATGAACACGTGAAAAATAATTTATGTGGTCTTGTATTTTTCTGAGGAACAAATTTGATTCTTGAGTGAACTAGCAGGCTTCCCTAGACTGGACGCTACCGTCAGATGATTTTTAGATTTTTCGCGTCCTTTTTTAAAACGGGACATTTCGGCGTCCCGAAGCTGGGTTTGGGGACAACGGGACAGACCACCTAAAAACGAGACCCGTTCAGAACGGGACGTATGGTTACATTAGGTAGACAGAAAGTGTTAACGAAAGAAGGAGAGCTTCTTTCGACAGGATGGCTCATTTTTCTCGTTCTTTCGATCGTCTTTAAATAAACAACAAATTTCCGATCGGATTCGATTAGTTCGTGCACGTAAGCGATCGAGTGAAATTCAATTTGCGCAATAAAATATGAAAAAAGCAAGTATTTTTTACCGGAGACCGAGAATCGCGGAGCCCGAAGAGCTCGCATGATCGATAAAATGGTCCACCCATCTACGTTTGCTACGTCCCACGCTTCGAGCATCCTCGGCGCCGACAGAATGGCGGGCGGTTTGGGGCGGTCTCGCAACCCCTAATCGACGATTCGATTGGAGAATTCGGGGGATGCTGTGGGAGAAAGATGAACGGACGAGATACGAACGGTGGAGAACGAGAGAATGCGTGGTAGGCGTGGTTTCGAGGATCTTCCTGCTAGAGGTTGCCCACGGGAAACCTGGAGATCTTATCAGAGGTGCTGCTGTTGATCTCGCGGAGCAATCGTCCTTGATACTTGGCCATTCAAAAATCGCAGGAACGTTACATCGAAGAACTGTTCGATCAAATCGCCGAGTTCAAAACACGTTCTTCATAAAAATAGTGTTTTTAAAAATAATATAGTGATCGCAAGTTACAAAGTGAACCATGGACCCACACGGATTCTAGAAGAGGACGAAGGCCGGGCCACGATCTCATGGTTAGTATTACTATTATTATTATCTAACTTCCTGTCTTTTATTATATTTAAAACAGTGAAAACATGATTTAGTTACATTATTTTCAAACTATTAAGCATATTGAGAAAGAAAATAAATTTCTATTTCGCTCCAGTTTGTTGCAATTCAGTTAGAACATTTTTATTTTGCAAGAAGAAACGCCGGTGCATTATTTGCAGCCTATTAAAATTATTCTGGCAAGAAATCAATTTTTGTGCGACTTCACTTTCCTGCATAAACTTTACTTTGCATAAACTAATTGTTGCAAGCCGATGTCGCGTCAGTCGCGTTTATTACAGTGTTAAAAAGAAGCGTCTCGGTTATAAGATTGTAATTCCGTCGTTTTCGGGGTGGAATACGGAACATAGGGGGCGACGTTATGCGAAATCGTGTCGATAATAAAAGTCGGCATGTGGCGAATCCTGTGAAATATTAAAATAACCGCGACCAGCCCATACAGATCGTCGGATTTATCATAAGAATCAGATCGCGGGATAGATCGAGGGACGTTTGCTATTAATAATTGACGAGGACCGTCCCGCATCCTGTGCAGGACGGCAACGCATTTTTTGAATTATGCAACGCTACCTTTCGTCAGTTTCCATCGAATTGCTCGGGATTTAAGAGTCCATTGGGGATCGGGGCTATTCCTTCTTTAATACGGTTCTGTTCGTCTCCCGATTCCGCCGTCGTTCCGATAGTTTATTTATCGGCGCGTTGTCTTATTCTTTAAAGGGCGACGTACACTTTTGCTAACGTAGCTCTTCGATAAACAGTGTACTTAATCTTTCGGTGGATCTCTTCCTGTAATAAAATTGTTTTTATTAACGAGGAAAGTGTTAATATACAGTTCTTCCTAATTTTATCGTGTTCCAGTCGAACAACCCTTTCTTGTTTCATACTGTTTCGCACGGAAACAGCTAATATTTGATTAGGTTATTATTTCTCGTGGCGAAAACCTCTTGTTCCGAATTCGGATGCGATTCCCGTGAGACTACCCGACGATTTCAGCCGAAACGCACATATCGATGTTTTCATGCTCGGTGCGCGTGACTGGGGGTGATAATGCGAATAAAATAATTCCATTATGTTGTGCTCCATCAAGCAAATCCGTCGAAGCTGCTTCTGCACTATCGTTAAAACATCCACTGTAATATGTTGTTATTGCAATCCCTTTTATTTCACTGCATTTAGACTTTTACAGCCTGTGCGAATCAAATCATCGTTTGATCGCCTGTTTAATAACAAATATCATTCGGAACGGCCGAAATATGTTATCGTTTTAGTCCAACTTATTTCGAGAAGTATTTCCAAAATTTGAACATGAAAGTTCTGATTGTCGAGAGGTGGATATTCAATTTGTTGTAATTTCATGGAAAAACAATCGTACAGCAATGAACTTAGGCTCGTCTTAAAGCTTGAGTATTCTACTTTCGCACCCCGTTCATTTTACCCTGAAATATTTTTACACGGTAAAACAGATGAAAAACCGAACTTCTATTTTTCCAAAAAATCTGGTGCTTTACCAGATATTCAGTTTGACGTTCTGCACATTAAATTACAGAGAGTGGAAACAATAATGGACTCTCATAACTGCCGTTCCACGTGGACAATAAAAATGAGACGAGGATAATAAAAATCAGGGGAGTCGATAACCGGAATTTTTGCGAACCATCTCGAAATTTCTAGTTTCATAAATAAAAGAGACAAATGAAGAATTCTATGATCAGTGGGCACGGGGTTGTCGTGAACGGAACAGGTGCATCCGGCGGAGGCACACTTTCGAGGGAGGAGAGACGAAGACGCAGAAGAGCGACGCAAAAGTATCGAACAGCTCATGCTACACGGTGAGTACGATGTATCACGAATCTGGAGGCTTCCAGCTTTAAAATGAGCCGAAGTTTATCGTCGTGCGATCATTTTTCAAGAAATTATCGCAATTCAAATTGGTGTGTACGATCATTTCTGGCAATTTTGAGTAATTGTTTGCTAATTACAGGGAAAGGGTGAGAGTAGAGGCCTTCAATCTAGCCTTCGCGGAGCTTCGGAAGCTGCTGCCGACGCTGCCACCGGATAAAAAGCTCTCGAAAATCGAGATCCTCCGGTTAGCCATTTGCTACATCGCCTATTTGAATCATGTCCTCGAGGCTTGAAACGGAAGAAAATCTATTTTTACAGAGCATGTTTCAAACCCTTGCACACACGCAGAAAGGCGATACGTACAATTATCATGTAAACCATTGTGCTGTCAATGCGAAAATTGTTAATCGAACGAACACTGCTAGGGTGCTGCACAGTTTACCACTATTGGACGTTATTATTTATTGTAATAAAACATATGTGAGCTTTGGATAAATAAAAGACAGAAAATAGCCAGCGAAGTTTCTCAATTTAGTTTCTCTCAAGATCATTTTTTCGAAAATCCTGTAATTAATTCGAGAATGCGACAATGCTGCTCGAAATCGACCAGAAAACCCGGTCCACTTAAATCAATCTTGTTCAGGGAATTAGCGAACCGTCTCAAGCTTGGTACCCCTGGGATTATCGCTCCCTACGAGCACCTAAATCCTCTATTTCCCCTTATAGTCCTCGTCACCTAACTATCGCAATCGAATCGTGTTTTCAGCCTGAAAAATAGTTGGTCAGGCTCTCCTCCCACGAATCCCTTCGGCAAGTTCAACTATTTTTTCCGTATACAAAATTCCAAATTGTATGAAAATTCTTTTTACATAATTTGCACGTTTCCTCGTAGCAGCTCCCTCTTTTCGGGAATTGGGCGGAGCAAAGACGATCGAATCGGGATAACGAGTAGCGGGGGGTGACCTTGAGAGGCCAAACTCTATCTTCCCCGATCGTTACTGGCCATCGTCGAACGTAACTGGCATTCGATTAGCGTTGTCCGAAAGAACCAACTTCACGGCTCATCGGTTTCCTTTCTCGTTTCCATTTTTCTCCCACGCCTTCGGGTCGCAGACCTGGAATTGATCATCCTTTGAGACTCGTAAATAAACTGCGAATGTTATTGCTATAATAATAATATGCTATAATATAAAATTCGATAGAATTTAGCACGATTTTTATTTGTTTTAGATCCACAAAGGCTGTTCCCACGAAAAATATGATATTTCATTCCATTCCACTTTCTTAAAATTTGTCTACAAAAATTGGAAGTTGCATGAACATCCGCAGTCTACTCATAAATAAACTGCGGATGCTGAATAGAAATTGTAATCCAAGATGTAGGAGCTACGAAGACATTCATTCCTTTCCCAATCATTTGATAGTAAAGTTCAGAAATAAACTTTAAAACCAAGCAAGTATTGATCCCCTCGCGGTTGCTTAAGGGGCTGCGCACCCGATGCAGAAAATTAACTATCATCGAGGGATTTTTCTTTGTTTATTCTTATCTGTCGTTTTCTATCGAATGAAAAAGTTCATTCAATTTGCCAGCTGGCGAAGTGCATCGATGATAAATTACCCTAACATCCCGACATATATCGCCGAGCAATTTCCCGAAGTGAGACGACCATAATCGCCGCTGCGTTTCAGATGAATTGCCTGTTGATTGTGCACATCATCGGAGCTTTCATAATTAATAATAATAATAAACATAATACACGTACGGGATAAACAATGACAGCGTTTCCGACGTTGTTAGTATGAGAACGGAAGGGAGCACGTTAGTAGCCTAATTTGTTAGCCGATCTATACGCCGAAGTGAAAAAAAGTGCAAAGAAGATTTTCTAGATCTTAAATTCTCGAAGAACGTAACTACTAGATGATTGCCTATTTGCAGAGAAAGGGAAAACATTTTGCAGTGTTTGTAGCGCAAGCAACAAAATTATAGATGAGGATGCTGTACATTAAGTTGATTAACTAGAAGAGGAATTATTAAGAAATCGAAGTAACAAAATGCGAGATAATTCGACAACGAGCAAGGAAGCGACCAGTTTCGCAAGTGCAACCAAGATCGTCGTCGCAATGAACAGCCTAACCGGATTAAGACCGCTGCATTACTCCGACACGAAGTTTTGGATCTTCCTAAACTACTCTTACAGAATGATCATGGTCATCGCTGTGGGCTACGTTATGTACTGGATTTATGTGTACACGCTGCTCAAGGTACACGTGAAAAAGGATCGCGTGGTGTATCTGTCTGTGAGAATCGTGAACTACTTGTGCTTCGTGTGGGTACAGGCCTTGGGGTGGTATCATTCGAATGTAAGTAAAATATCGATGAAAGAATTTCTTCAAAAAATTTTATTGCAATTCTTTCTGCCTCCCTTAGAAGATCCCAGGCCTTAGACGGAGGGTCGCTGTCCTGGAAGAGAGCTTGGCGAAGCTGGGCGCCGTCGCCAACAATCGCAACATACTTTTGTGGATAATAGGAACTTATAGTGTTACGATTCTACACACGCTGATAGTTTTCGGCGTGCTGGCAAATGGGGTCGGGCATACGACCATTGCACCGTACCGAGTCTTCTTCAGCTACATCGCGTACATCGGCTCGCAGGTTCTTCTGGACTTCATGACATATGCGTAGTCAGTAATTTTCCTTTCGATTTAAAGAACATCTTTGGAATATGCAAGAACAATGAATATTTTCTTTACATTTTCATGTGATCAGTTGGTTGAAGTGCAGCTTCAAGCAGACGAACGACCTCCTGAAGACCTTCCTGCTGGAGAGTCGTCGGATAAACGCAGGAGATCTAAGCAATGAAACAAAAGAAGATATATCAGACCGAAGAAATGTGCAAAAATATTTAAACGAATGCATGCCCGAACATTCCCTCCGTCGAATACGAGTTGCCCCGCTGAACAAGATTCCTGGCGTGAAACATGAGCTGCAGGGTGGAAAAAAGGTTCACATGCTTCAGGAAATCAGGTAACCATTTAAATAGTCACTTACAATTTATTATTAGATTGGCAAAAGTAATTTCGGTATGGAATTTTTCTATTCAAGCAATGATCTTTAATGAATACGATATTTTCCCTTTTGTTCGATGATCTTTTGTCAGAAAGAACAAATAAGAAAATATTTTGTTGATGAAAGTTCATCGCTTGAATAAAGAAATTCGGTTTTATTTCACCTTAAAATACCGAAATTACTTTCTAGCCGACCGAACCTTTCTGTTCTCCCACTTCTCCATTCCGCTAGGTGGGCGGTGATGTTCCTCCACTATTCAACCGGTCGTACCGGCAGAATTAGGTAGTGGAGGAACGGACTTAATTTTTATAACATTATTTTGTGTTCCAAGATGCATCCACCTGCAGCTGTGCAGGATCATGGAAACGATTAACAGAACCTTCGACTCTCAAATCACGGTTTACTCGCTCGTGATCGTCGTAAACGTCGTCATCATTCTGTACAACATGTATGTAGAATTGAGAAAATACCACGAAGATCCATCAGGATTTAGAGGAACGTCTGTGCCATTGTTGGACATATTGTACACGTGTGCGAAGTTCATGATAACATGCTACGGCTGCGAAAGCACTGTCAAGGAGGTAAAATTTTTACTTGTTCTACAATTTTAACGTATTGCAAAATATTTCGCAATATCATATATCTATATATCCATCTATATAAATAAAAATGAAATGCTGTTCGTTGGTAAGCGCATCACTTGAGAACGGCTGGACCGATTTGGCTAATTTTTTCTACAAAATGTTCGTAATAGTCCGAATAAGGTTTTTAGGGAAAGAAAAATTGGAAAAGTTGCCCGGAAAATTGGAAAATTCGGGAAAAAATGAAAGTGCTTTTTTCACCCGCCCGGAGGGTCTGGTTGCGAGCAGCTAGTAATATAATATAAATCGCAAATTTTTACGTATTGCGATACTGAATTGTTGTTATTGAAAAGATTTCATTTCCAGATGAAGAAAGTGATAGAGATCATCCACGAGTCCTCCATTTCCGATTTTGACGCCGAGTTGAAGGATGAAGTGAGAATCATTTTGATTTTAATATTGTTAAAATCAAATTTTACAATGCTTTTCTGTCTAGATCGTGCAGTTTTCTCTGCAGCTTTCATTGATCCAAGTGTGCAACACGAAGATCGATTCCTTCCGCCTGAGTTTCTGCTTTCTGAGGCAGGTTTGTTCCGATGATCTACAAATGATCGAGAGATACGTCTTTGCTCCTTGAAGAATTCTATTTGTTACAGTGCGCCGGTTCCATAACAACGTATCTTGTCATCCTGATACAATGGGCTCAATCCATACGGCCGGATTACCAATTAGGTTTAAATGTTACTCGATCGTTTCAGGCACAATTCAATCGAACAATATAACATAATAATATAATATTTCACCTTAAGATCATGTTACAATGGTCATGTTACTTCTTCTGTTCGTGTTAGTCTCTCTTTTGTTGTTAGTGAAGTAAAATAAATTATATGATAATGTCCTTCCTCTCCTATATTTATCCCACTTTTAGTGAAACTAATTTTCTACGACACAATTGTCGCCAAATTAAAAACTTTGTCTAATTGTCTAGTTATTTTACACTTGTAATTTATGGCTTTTGAAAATGTTCAAAAAATGCTAGGGTATAAAATATGACAGAATTTAGTACGATTTTAATTTATTTCAGATCTACAAAGCCTGGCATCAAGGTAAAAAGATTCAATTTTATTCCACTTTCTTAAAATTCGTCTACAAAAATTGAAAATTGCATAAACACCCGCAGTCTAGTAATAAATTACCGTAACGTCCCGGCTATATTCTCGAGCAATTTTCCGAAGTGAACCCAATATTCTGAAGCGTGACAAACGGTTCGTCATATCTCCTGGACAACCATAATCGCCGACTGCGTTTCAGGCAAATGAATTGCCTGTGTTGATCGTTACAGGGGCGTGCACACCACCGGAGCTTTTCATACTTACACGACCGAACATAGAGCGACGTTTTCTACGTTGTTAGTATGGAAACAGAAGGAAGCACGTCGGCACCCTAATTTGTTATGACAGCGAAGTGCGGAAACTGAAAAAAAAAATTAAGTGAAGGCTGTAATTTCGAAGATTAATCGTCCGAAGTTATCGAAGGACGAAGTGTCAGTAAATACTAGATGATTATCTTGATGGAGCAAGGAAATATTTTGCAGCTGTCGAAGTACAGAAAATAGAAAATTCGGTAGTACAAGGAATAAGAGAAATCATTAAAAATGCAGAACGATTCGATCGAAACGATAGCGAGAAGGCGAGGACTGGACGCGAGCAGTTTCGCGAGTGCTACCAAAATTGTGATCGCAGTGAACAGAGTAACGGGATTGAGACCACTCCGTCATTCCGACGCGAAATTTTGGATATTCTTAAACTACTCTTACAGAATGATCGTGGTCACCGCTGTGGCTTATGGGATGTATTGGATCTACACGTACAGGCTGCTCAAGATAGTTTTCAGAGTGGATCGCGTCGTGTACATGTCTTTGAGGATCGTGAACTATCTGTGCTTCATGTGCATACTGATCTTGGGATGCTATCATTCGGATGTAAGAGAATCTGACAAATTCCTTTAACCCTCGGACAACGGACGATTTTTATAACTATATAATTGGCAATGCTTAGGACCGTCCACAGCTCTAATTTTTTAAAATTTACTCTTTTGATGATATCTCTTTCCGAAACAGCTATTCAGTTAGTTTAATTGCCATAAATTGGCCGGCACAGTATACGGAGGGTTGAAATACTTCGAAATCAATTTTTTGAATAACCAAACTTGCAGGCCATCCCAGACCTGAGACGAAGGATTGCCGACTTGGAAGAGAGTTTGACGAAACTAGGCGCTGTCGTCAACAATCGCAAGATCCTCCTGTGGATAATGGGAACTTATGGCGCAACGATTTTGCAGGCGTTGATACTACTCGTCTTTTGTGGGATTTGGTTCTGGTCTCTACAGTATACACTCTATTATCTCTTCTTCGGCTACGTAGCCAACATCGGCTCGCAGGTCGTCCTGGACTTCTTGACGTACGCCTGGTGCGTAATTTTTCAATGCACGCAAATTTTTCTGTACGATCATCGCAAACATCTTCGGAATATTTTCTTTTCCAGTTGGTTGAAGTGCAGCTTCGAGCAGACGAACGATCTCCTGAAGAAGTTCCTCGTGGAGGGTCGCCAGATCAAGACAGGAGATCTGAGTAATGATACAAATGAAGCAGATCGAAGAAATATGCAAAAATATTTAAACAAATGGAGGCCCGATCATTCTCTCCGGCGAATACGGGTTGCTCCGTTGAACAAGATTCCTAGCGTGAAGCATGAGCTGCAGGCTGTGAAAAAGGTTCACATGCTTCAGGAAATCAGGTAATAATTTCAAGGATCTCACTTACGATTTATTGGGTTGGCAAGAAACTAGTTTCGGTATTTTTATTTTTATTTTATATATAATATTTTCTTATATTATATATTTTTCTTTATATTTTCTTATTTTATTATAGTAAAAGAATAAATAAGAAAATATTTTATTGATTAAAGTTCGTCGCTTGAATAAAGAAATTACTTTTCCGCCAACCCAATATTATTATAAAATGCTGTCCTTCCACTTCTCCATTCTGCTAAGAATGGACTGATACGATGGTGCGGACAGGTCTACTGTACAAGACTGCTTAATTCCACGAAGTTCATTAATTTTTATAATAACTGTGTTCCAAGATGCATCCACCTGCACCTGTGCAGGATCATGAAAACGATGAACAGAGCCTTCGACGCGCAAATCATGGTCTACTCGTTCGTGATTGTCCTGAACATCGTCGCGATTCTGTACTACCTGTACTCAGAATTGCGAAAGTTCAAGGACGATGCACTGGGGCTTTTCTCAATTTCTGTGCCAGTGTTGGACATGCTGTACACATCCACAAAGATCGTTGTGACATGTTACGTCTGCGAAGACACTGTCAAGGAGGTGCAATTGATTGTTATTACATCCAGCGTAATTTTATAGTATTTATAAAAGCTTTCATTTCCAGATGAAGAAAGTGGTAGAGATCATCCACGAGTGCTCCATTTCTGATTTCGACGTCGAACTGAAGGATGAGGTGAGAATCATCTTCTTTTGTTATTACTAGACTCCGGATGTTTATGCGAAATAAAAAG
The DNA here is from genome assembly GCA_028455795.1 of Lasioglossum marginatum. Lineage (NCBI taxonomy): Eukaryota > Metazoa > Arthropoda > Insecta > Hymenoptera > Halictidae > Lasioglossum > Lasioglossum marginatum. The sequence continues at coordinate 9,660,648 of CM052249.1, forward strand.
TTTGTGTATTGTAAATGTAAATTTATGATCTTCATTAATAGTTTTAATGTGGTGAAAATAATATATTGATACTCTTGAAGTCTTTTAATATTTTCACTGTTTTAAATTGCACTTGCTCATTTTTGTTCTAAATGCATAAAATCCGGAGTCTAGTTATTACAATTTACAATTTTCCAATGATTCTCTGTCTAGATCTCGCAGTTCTCTCTGCAACTTTCACTGAACGAAGTGTGCAGCAGCAAGTCCGATTTCTTCCGTCTGAATTTCAGCTTTATGAGACAGGTGTGTTTCAAAACCTGATAATCCTAATCTCTAACGATCCTAATCTAATTCTTCTGTCTGTTACAGTGCATCAGCTCCATAACCACGTATCTCGTTATCATGATACAGTGGGCTCAGTCCATAAAGCCGGAGTCCCCATTCGTTTTAAATACTAATTAACCGACCCAGGTACAATTCCATCCGACAAAAAGAGATTGACATTTGAATTCTAATTTTTCAAGACCATTTTTCCAGCAATTATTTCTTGTATTAAGTCTTTTCCGTTCTCGAATAAACTATTATAAAACGCCTGTAATTTTCTGTTCGTGCTAGTCTGTCTCTTGTGCTAATAAAATAAAACAATTACGTTACCTCTCTCTTCTATATTTATCATATTTCCCTCGGATAATTTATCAAACAATACAAACTCCGTCCAACGCAAATTGTCAGTCCTAGAAGCAAACGAAAATAAACCCGATTTTATCTTAGCAAACTGTGAAAATCATCTGCCATAGTAATTAGAGATAATACACGTAATACATTCAATTGGAGTGAGCAGTTTATCCTTTTTATAATCGTTATTGTTTGGTCTAAGCTCTAATGGAATTGCCTTTTTATCGTGGGGGCTTCTCGCGTCTGCTTCCTCGTTAGTAACAATATAACTTGTTAGCTGCGTGTACTCTCCTGGACGGAGAAAGCCAGCCAGTTTCAAGACGCTGAAGAAAATAAAGAGAAACCCGAAGAATAAAAACTTGAGTGCCATTGTTTGATCTTCCGAGGATAAAAAATATATTGGGAATTATAATTGAAAAATTTCACTGCGAAGGAGAAGAGAGAAGAACGTTCAATGGCAACAGACAGTTTCGCGAAAGAAACGGCGATCATAGTCGCGATGAATCGCATAACCGGAGTTAGAACATTCCACCACTCGAATACACGGTTTTGGTTGTCGTTAAGCTTTCTCTATAAAGTAGTCCTAATGACAGGTTTAACTTATAGCATGTACTACAGCTATCAGATTGCCGATAAAAACATGAACTACTCAACATGTGTGATATACGTGTTTATGTCAACTTTTTGCATTTCTTGTGCTTTCACTGTGCAAGTACTAGGATGGGTATACCGCAAGGTAAGAATGATATATTATATTATGAATAAGAATTATTATGATATTCTCTTGCAGGAGTTGTCACTATTGCGGAAGAACATCGCTGAAACCGATCGGAACCTGATGAAACTGAACATCGTCGTCGATTATCGCACCGTGTATTTTTTGATCATTGTAGTTTGTGGTTCCTGTGTCTTTAACGCAGTCGGATACTTCCTTTTATATTTCTACGAGACATATTCGTATGGGTTCAATGTGAGCTACTTCTTGGGCGACATGATATATTCTACCTTGTTGAACATTGGAGGGATGGTTCTCCTGGACTTTGCGGCTCACGTCTGGTACGTGATCGAAGTATACAGGTTTTGCACTACAAATTCACCCTTTGCAAATCAATTTCAACCTTTAGCAAATCAATTTCAACCTTTCACAGGTTTTGCACTCCGAATTCACCCTTTTGCAAATCAACTTCAACCTTTCACAGGTTTTGCACTCCAAATTCACCCTTTTGCGAATCAATTTCAACTTTTCACAGGTTTTTCACTCCAAATTCACCCTTTTGTAAATCAATTTCAACCTTCTACAGGTTTTGCACTCCAAATTCACCATTTTGCAAATCACTTTCAACCTTTCACAGGTTTTGCACTCCAAAATTCACCTTTTTGCGAATCAATTTCAACCTTTCACAGGTTTTACACTCCAAATTCATCCTTTTGCAAATCAACTTCAACCTTCCACAGGTTTTGCATTCCAATTTCACCCTTTTGCAAATCAATTTCAACCTGTCATTGGTTTTGCACTCCAAATTCACCCTTTTGCAAATCAACTTCAACCTTTTATGGATTTCGCACTCCAAGTTCATCCTTTTGCAAATCAATTTCAACCTTTTACATATAACGGAAAATCAGTAATAATTTTCAATTAGCGTTCACACTTTTCCAATAATATTTCACGTTCTCGCGTATCAGTTGGCTGAGGAGCAACTTCAAACGAACGAACGACCTGCTGAAGAAGTTCTTCATCGAAGAGTGCCAGATAGGAACGGAGGAATGGAAGAACAAAATGGTGTCCTCATGGTTGGAAAGGTGTTTGAATGAGTGGCACATCGAACGTATTTCCCGTCGGAACAAAATCATTCCGTACAATGGCACTCAAATAATGAAGCGCCAGTTGTACCCTGTGAACAAGATCAGTATGCTTCAACAAATCAGGTATCGGGGATTGTTTCCAATACTTTTCCTGTTCTTCCAGAACATTTGAAACAATTTTCCTCTTGAAGGTACGTTCACCTGCAACTGTGCGTGATCACGAAATCGCTGAAGAAAATATTCAACATGCAACTGATGTGCCATTCGTCAGTGACCGCGGTCAACTTCGTCTATACTATGTACTATTGTTACGCACAATGGGCGGGTGTATTGGAACAGGTCCATGAAGCGCCTGGATTTCTGTACCTGTATGTGATCGATGCGTTCTACGTGTGGCTGAAGGTTGTAGCGGTATGCCTTCTCTGCGAGAACACCGACAAAGAGGTGGGGAACTTGAAAAACAAATTCCAAGATTTTCCAATATGAAATTTATTAAACAGTTGCGTCTCCACCTCCAGACGAAGCAGGTGGCTCAGATTCTTCAAGTGTGCTCCATACACAATTCCGATTTCGAGTTGCAACACGAGGTGAGCAGAAATCAGCATGGCGACCGTCCAGTTAGAAAACTGCAGAAAAATAAAAATTATAATTATCGAAATGATGAGGTTGCTTTACATCTAAATAATCTAAATAAATAGAGAGCCTCGTCATTTCTATCAGCTGAAACATTCGAACCGCTTTCAGTGCTCGGTAGTTTCAGCGTTAATAATAATGTTTCAGCTGATACAATTCTCCGTGCAAATCTCGCTCAGCGAATTGGACAACAAAAAGCCGCGTCTGTTCCCGCTGAACTACATGTTCATAGTACAGGTAAGTTCTTCCCTTCGTTTATCTATAAATCATAAAATTAATCGTCATTTGTTGCAGAGCATCGGGGCTGTGTTCACTTACTTTCTCGTTATGATACAGTGGAATCAGACACTGGATGTAACCTCGTCATTCAGCTCGAATTCGACTCTGACCAGCCCGAGTTCGTATAATGATACGATATTCACCGATCAATTAATTGAAAATCAAACATTAATTTAAGAAGTGAAAGAATAAAATGAAACTTGTCGACTCTTAAATATTATTTTTATAATTACAACTTATATACCATTGCACAGTGTACCGAATGGTACGTTGTAAAAAGGAGACCTCCTTCGAAGGTCATTTCAAGGTCAACATATTCTATATTCATGGTTGAGTTTGTCTTTTCATTAGCTACGATGTTACACTGATCAAAATACGTCGTTCCATTTAGAAAGTAAAACAACGATGACCTTGAAATATCGGAAAATATGACCTAGAGAAAAAAACTTCTCCGTCACAATAATTACCCCACTGAACCAAACATTTTCTTGTAGTACTGAAAACAACGGAGATATTTTCGGTTTAACTCTTAGTTTAAGGGAGTCCTTTCTCCAGGATTGCAAAGTGGGGTTTTTCAGTAGTCAAAAACGCTAGATAAAAGATCGATCTAGGGCGCTATCCCCCTCAAAAGTTCTATTTTCTCGTTTACGAGGCGTGATTTGTATTATTCGGAAGCATACAGCTATGAAGATAGCTATATGCTGCCAAATAATGCAAATTACGCCACATAAACGAAAAAATAGGACTTTTGAGGGCGATAGCGGCCTAGATCGATCTTTTATCTAGCGTTTTTGACTACTGAAAACCCCCATTTTTATATTATCGAGAAATGAAAACGCGAATTCTGCACCCTTGCAATCCTGGAAACGAGCCTTAAGTCCAATTCTAATCCACAAAATCAACTGAGTACCGAAAGAAAGTAATTTAACAGTAACAAGCCTGGGTCAAGGCAACATTCATTAAACAATTGACTTGTCATCGCATTATAGTCGAATCGGCCGCTGATCGCGCGTAATAACAACGAGGGTGAAATCGATTTTCCACTGTTCCATCAGCTATTAATTTGAAAGGTCGCAGGATGACAAGCAACAGTCAGCTGGCGACATAGAAAGACAGTGAGCTATCGAACCTGGTCCCGTTCATTTCGGTTCGAGATGGTCCAGCAGAACACGTTCCAACAAATCACCAAACCGTTGCGTTACATGAACATCATAACTGGCGTCGGCTACTTCAATATCTCCGAGGAGAACAATACTTGGCGTGAAGTCGCGGAGATCGTGTACACCAGCTTGTACACTATCCTAATCGCTATTGTTTCGTGGTACACTTTCGTGGACCTGAAGACTTATCACGTTCAGTTGAACCTGCACACGGCGGGGTTCCTCGTTGGTTTTTGGTGGAACGTTGCGCTGACGATCTTGCTGATGCTCGCTGTTAGGATCAACATTAAGGTGAGCGTACATTTAGGGTAAATGTATGTAATTGCGGGTATTTTTCCCAATCAGATTAAAATACGTACAAATAAATATTTTGTCCTGAATAAATTTGTGCAATTCAATGAGAATATGTCAATCATTCTCATATTTTTCTAATCTTAGGATTTGAAAGAACATTCTTCGTAAGAGGAGGTTTTTCTACCTCGACCACCGAAGTTGTTCGCATGATTGCGAATTGAACGATGACGGATGCATGATTGAATCATAATGGCTCACCTGTTAATCATTTTCATTCGCCAGAGAATGCACGAAGCGATCGCGTTGTTGGACGGCAGCGACAACAGGATGGAGAACATGGGGATGTCGATGCAGCGTCGGCTGCACTACAAGCAGCAGCTCAAGCTCATTGCAGTTTGCATTCTGATCGGCGTAGTATTCGTGATAATGAGCTGCAATTGTCAGTTGGTGCAAACAGTGCCGTTGCACTTGAGGCTGAGCCTCGGGTTCGCAATGAATCTGCCAATGTTCCTGATACTGAGCGCCGACGTCTCCTTCCTCTTCTGGGTCAAGTACGAAACAGTGATTTTAATGAATCCAGGTTTCCTGCAGAATTCTTACATTCTTGCGAACGAACAGTTACGTGAGGGCGAAGTTCCATCAGCTGAACAATCTTCTGAGAGCGATGCTGCCCGCGACCGACTCCGCATCGGAGAAAGGGATCTCGAAGATGATCCAGGATGTCGAAGAGAAATCACTCGGGAAGGAAGGCGTTCACGTGGTCAACGGGAACGCGAACACTATGAGGGCGGTAAAGTGAGAATTTCTGTTCTTTATTCTTCGAAATCGAACTCAAACGCAGCGATATCTTGAAAATATAGTTTCCTGATGTATGTGATGATGTGTGATCTGAACTTCTTTTACCGCCCAGGCAAATTCACCTGCAGCTGGTGAAGATTGCCAGGACCATAAACGACTTCTTCGGGGTGCAGCTTTTACTGACGATGTCCACGGTCTTTGTTTTCCTCACTATACTGCTGTTCTTCACATACAGAACTATCTTCTCCGACTACTTCGATAATCAATTCCATAGTCACTTCACGCAATTGCTGTTTAACATACTGTTCTATCTGTCGAAGCTCTTCACGCTGAGCCACGTGTGCAACAGGACCAGCAGCGAGGTCAGAAAGAATCATTTTATATTTATTATTGTTGTTCATCGTTCGTTTCATTTCCAGGCTTCGGACACTGGCGAGCTAATCTGCCAGCTTTACGAGCCTTCGACGAGCAAGGAATTCCGAGCCGAGGTGAAGCTTCACAGTCATTATTTAATTAATAGAAAGATTTTCACTCCATGTTGTGAATAATGTTTCAGATTCGAGATTTCAGCATGCAGATGATCCAGAACCCGCTGGTGTTCACCGCTTGCGGTTTTTTCTATTTGGATCATTCGTTCATTCACGGAGTACGTCTATTAATTGATACTGGAAATTAATTAGATTCGACTAAACAGTTCTGCTTTCAGGTGGTGGGGACGATCAGCACTTACCTAGTGATTCTAATTCAAGTGAGCCAAATCGATCTGCCCGAGAAAACTGCGAACGTAACTGCGACCATGACGGCAATTTAAACTATGTACCCGTTAACAAATAAACTCGAATAGAGAATGTAAATGAAAGACCTGAAAATTTTGGCTCGAATTCTCCGGGCAGGTGGCTAAAGCTTCCCGAACGATCACCCTAACAATTTTCCGCCAATTAGGACGCGGACAGGGATAATGCCTCAATTACACTATCCCCTAAGCATCTCACGCGATTCCAGATGGAGGCGTTAGTCCGTGAAATTCGGTAATCCTGAAACTCGATTCTTCCTTTGATCGGTCCCTAATCGATCCTTCATTTGCGAGAATGATACTGAAGAGGATAGCATCGATCCGGAATTAATTTACACGATCATTACCTCTGTGCTTTTAGAAATGAATTTTCTGCACAGAACTGGAGGATGAAAAATTGGTATCTACATCTTTGTTTTATTATATGAATAATTCTTCTGAGAATTCCTAAAAGTCAGTTTCGACTAGGTGAATAGCAAAAAAGTGTTACAGCGGCCAGGATACGGTCGACATACGTTTACAACGAGTGTAACATTAATTGGGAATTAAGGGTGCGAACGATGCAGGCCGTCGGGAGCCACCTGCTACTGTTGAGGGTAAGGAGGATTGATATATTGCACCCAAGGGGGCACACAGGCTACGCGGAGGCCAGTTTTGATGGGCGAGAGCGCCCCTCCATCCCCTAATCCTCTCCCCACTCGTTAACTAACGTTCGTAAGAGATACCTCGGCTTTATTGTCGATTAAATTATTCCAGTCACTGGAATAGAATTCGAAGCAGCGGGGATACGCTCCGTGTTCTCATCCTTAGACACATACATATTTCTATATCTTCACATTATTCAGATTCGAAACAATTTTCCCAGTAATACGAACTTGAATAAAGATTTGAAAATATTTTCACAGTTTCAATTCATGAAAGAAACAATACGAAACGCAACGACCCACTTCCTCGACCAGACCATATGGCCGGGATTAAAGATGGAGATTTCGGAAGAATAAACGCAAGCAGACTGCTGCGATTCGAATAATCCGCAAACATCGTTTATCATGTCGGACGGATTCACCCCAACACGGCCACTCCCACTCGAGGGTGCGGGCTACCAATTGCTCGCCAAATGCGTGCCCCCCTCTCCATCTCTATTTACATGAAACAGGGCTGTATCATAATTAACATACATCAAACAAAATAAATTGCTGTATAATACCAGATTCGTCTAACAAGATAGATTGTCTATTTCTTCAGGCAATAATATATACAAATTTGTATTTACAATGACAATACCGAGGCTAATGTTGCTTACTCCCGTATTTCAATTTATTCTTGAACTTCTTCGGATTTATTCCGTACGTTTTCAGCCTTTCCGGATTCATCGAAACAATGTCATCGGTTTCTTTCGGCTTCGTGTCTTTGCCTTTCTTTTTGTTGAATTTCTTGTTCTTCGATTTCTCCAGCGGCTTCAACTTCTTCTTCAACTTCTTGGAACTGACTTCACCGTTATTTTGAGCAGCGACAGTGTTTTTATTCTTCACAGATTTGTTGGATTCGTTCTCTTCAGCCTTATACTGTTTCTTCTTCTTCTTCGACGGTTCTTCAGGTTTGTCAAGTGGTTCCTCAGCCCTCTCTCGTTTTTGATTTCCCTTATTCTTCTTTTTAGACTTCTTCGGGGTTGTTTCTGAGGCATTCGTGATGTCTCTATTGATTTCGTCTGCTTTATTTGAGGTTCCTTCATTCGTTTCCTTAGAAGATAGAATATTCTGCGTTTCTTGTTTCTTCTTTCTTCTGCGATGTTTCTTCTTTGTCTCTTTCCCATCCTCAGCGACAGTAGCGTCGTTCTGCGTTTGACCCTCTTCCTCTTCATCCTCCGGATTTCTGAAAAATAATCACGTAAAACGTGCACCTGATATCGATCTTTCAAACTCATGGTGTCATTTGATGTTCATACCTGTATAAACTCGTGAGTATCTTCCTTTTAAGACCCTCGTTACTGGCCTTCTGCTGGTACATTCGGACGTCGTTTAACTCCGCGTGATCCGGTTTATACTGAATCGCTTTTTTCAAGGAACACCATTTATTCAACTCCTTGTCATCCGCCATTAGAACCTAATTCAACAAATATATGAAAATATTAATAGCTTGAAGAATGCATAAACATCCAAGTATTTAATAAATCTAACCTCTTCCACGCTCAAACCATAATCGTTGGGTACAACTTTTCTATATTTAAATCTGCACGGTATGTCCCCAATCATATCCTCGTAGTTCAAAGAGTAATACTTGTCGAAGTACTCTTTGTAGGACTGGTATTGCTGGGGGTCGAACTTCGGTTTCTTCTGCGCCATCAGTTCAGCAAACTTGGATTTCCGTCTGCGTTTCCTTTTCTTCGTTCCATCTTCCTCTGCCTGATTACTTTTGGACGCGTCGTAGTCAGCGTCCATCTAGATTTTTACCAATTATTATTTGCGAACAATCCTTAAGATAGAGCAATAACAAATACTTTACATTGAAGTCTTCGTCCTCGCAATGCCCTTTGTGCTCCTCTTCGTCGTACGCCTCATTATTCTCCGCACTCGGATCATAATTGTCCCATGTACTTTCAATTTCCAGTTCCTCGTCGATATCCGGAAACTCAGGTTTTATATCTTCCTCGGGAGCTCCGTAGTAGTCATCGTTAAACATTTCCGACATTTTCTTGTCGTACTCATTCGGATCGAAGTCACCGTCCAAGTCGACGTCGTTAAACTTTATGTCTTCGTTTCCCGTAATTTCTTTCAGCTTCTCAATCTTCTCTTCAATCTCCTTCCTCTTCAACGCTTTCAACTGTTTCAGCTCTTCTCTCTTCCGAAGCTTGTCCTCCTCCTTTCTCTGCTTCACTTCTGCTCTCTTCTGTGCTCTACGAGTGTCTTTCTTCCGCAGCAAATTCTCCATGGTGCGTGGGTACCTCTTAATGAACTCCTGATCTGGTTCCTCGAACCTAAAGTTGTATTTATGCTCGAATTCTTCCTGTTTCTCTATATTCTTCTCATCTTCCGATAAATTGTCATCACTGTCGTGTGCTAAATGGATACCATCTAAATCAGCGCCAATGTAATCATTGTCCGAGTACTTATTATTCAATACATAGTCTCTTAAGAACTTTTCGTCCGCATCTAAATCAGGATTCAACCAAAAATCGCGCAAAGGCTTAAGCGCTTCCTGTTCCTCCTCGTTTATATTCGATTCTTGTCCTTTCAGCCATTCTTTGTAATCTGCTTCTTCCTGAATAAACAACGCAACGTTCTTCCAATGAAAATTTCAGAGTTTAATAATAACTTACCTTCTCTTTCTCTTTCTGAGACTTGGATTTCGGTTTTAACAAATCGTCTTCATCCTCGTCCTGCAGTGCATCCTTGAAACTTTCTTTTATTTGCTCCTGTTCTTGCTTATACGTTGCTCTTTTAACTTCCACTTCGTTTCTCCTTATCGTATCTTCGTCTTCGCTGTCGCTGAACTTTCCCTCTCGCTTCACTATAATGTTTCTCTCGAAATCTCTCAAGTAGACCGCTTTCTCTTTCTTAGATTTATCAGAGGATTGCTTCTTCTCGTAGTACGACTCTTGCACTTTGTTCGTGTCATCGAAGAAAGTTACGTCGTGATTATAAATGTTCGGATCCTTCTTCTTCAGCAAAGCTAGGGTTTTGTAGAAGTCTTTGTCGAACTGTTCCGACACCTCCTGTGAAAACGAAATCGATTAGAACATTATACAAACTACGAAAAGTTAGGATAGTACATTTTCTTCTTCTTCAGAGGATGATGAGCTCTCGGAATCAGAATCTCCATCCGAAACCGTAGTTCCATTGATGTCTCCATACTTGGTCTTCACTGAAATGTTAAAATTGCTGTACCATTATTCAAAATATTGTTTGCATTATTAAATCTGTCGGTATCTAATCAATTACTAAACATTTAGGTATTGTACTAATTTCATATCCATCAAATTTAAAATATCATAAGGAATGGAAATATTTTAACTAGGAAGAAATGTTTAATTTTCCAGTTAATATGCGAAGTATAATATGTACTTACATTTATTTAATTCCTCCTTCTGCCGCCAATTATTATAGTTCTTGGCATAGTCAGCGTTTATTTTCAATTCTCCGTCCGAGTCAGAGTTCTCTACGTTAAAAAGTGTGGACATTGCGTCAAACAATCATTTAACGACAGTAAAAAAATTCTCACTTTATCGCGTTCCCAGAATTATTTGTAAGATGATAAAGGGCTCCTGTTTGCGATGAATACAAATAAATCCATACACAGTGGGTTGTACAAGTTAAGTTAGGTTATGTGTCACAAACACGTTGCAAAACCATATGCTTTCCACAACACAACAACATTTTGTGTAAATACGTCTTTCTTGATCTTGGCAATCCTGTATCAAAGAACAAATCGGCAGGTTGGCACCACTGCATTACGAATGGGAAGACAACCTATATTAGGTTAACTAACCGCTGTTAGCTATTGCATAAGAATATGTAAAAATTATATTATCATTTTATCTCGTTACGAATATGAAAAATATCGAATTGTAATTATGCAGCGAACTTATTAACTCCATTCTGGAAACTCAAGTATACGGGGAAATTCATATTATCGCATCATAATATTTTCATTTAAGGTTAAAACTTATCATGGGAAAGGTGTTATCACTTTTAACGCGTCCGATTCGAACAATGAATATCGAGAATCGAGCAGCGAAAGTTATTTCGAAAGAAAAACCAATCCCTGCACCTCAGCATGCTTCGGTGTCTAAACAAAAGGAATTAGTTGACAAAAGTAAGTAACTTTTCATTCATCGAAACATGTGTAAGGGCTGTTTATGCAATTTGTGATTTTTGTAGATGAATTTTAATACAGTGGAATAAAATAAAATCTTATTTTCAGTGGTAGTAATCTTTGTAGACTATTTCACCATTTTTTGAACATTTTCAGAAGCCGTAAACGCATAAAGATCCGTAGTCCAGTTATAAGTGTTATACTAAGCCAGACCTTTTCATTTCAGTGTACCCGAACTTCATAGAAGAGCACAACGAGAAGAATCCAGCGCTAGACGAACGTTTAAAGAATGTTTTCGTCACCTCCAAAGATCCCGTGGTATTTGCTGTTTCTGTAGCTGTTCGTTTGACTAATTTCGAAGCTAGACAACACGCTAAATAGAATATTTTCTGTATGTTCAACAGCAACCAGAACAAAAGACAAAAGAGGAGCCAACGAAAGTAATGCCGCAAAGAGGAGTTAGCGCACCGCAATTCGAGTTTGGTTTTTACGAAGCAGATACCATTCCCGAGGGCAAATGTTCACTCAGACAGGCTCTGGCTTTTATAAAGGCCCACGCTGATAATCCTACCGAACATACTACAGAGAAAATAGCTGCGCAATATAAACTAGACAAAACTGTTGTAGGTATGTGGTAGTAGAGATAATAAGCGTTTATGTTGTTTATTCTATGTCATGTTATTTATGGTACATTGTGTTTGGTTACAGCGAGTATACTAAAGCATTTTATGATCCCCGAGCTTCAAACGACATCTGACACAGCCAACATAACTGTGTCGTTAAGTAACGATTAACTAGTTTTTAGAAGTAGTTTATATACAATTTATGTAAATGATGTACAGATATATTTAGATACGCTAATTAGTCGGCTATCTTACCTAGTTTCCGAAATATTTATAAGAAGCATTTGTTTTACTAAGGCTGAATATAAACAATAAAGAAGAGCAATTAATGGAGTATGGACTATGCTAGTGGTAATAAAAATACTTTTTACAGTGAAGGTTCGATCCAAGAAAGATCCTCGGGTCCGTGCTGTTTCTTAGATCGTACAGTTCTACCCTGTATAATATAAATAACTAGATTCTAATATAAAACAAATGCGTTTTATATTAGTATATAAATACTAATCTGTTTATTATCACTAGACTGCGGATTTTATTCTACGACTATTCTTTCTGTTGATGTACAAAATTTTGTGTACAGATTCGCAGTCTAATTATCACTCATTTTACAAATTCACGTGATCTCGTCTCCCTTAGTTAACTCCATATATTTGAAAGACCTGAAACTCAAAAGAAATGTTTAAATTACGCATTCATCAGAGAAATGAGTCAGTTACTTACCGAGTAGAACATGGCAAACGGAGACGACGAGAACTAATATATGCGATTGTTTAAACAAATAAGACGGCGAGCCGGAAAGTCCGAAAAGTAGTCCTTCGTCGACTGGTCTGGATTCCGGGATTACTACAGTTTTCGTCAATAGCCAATCGAAAGCGTTCATTTTGAGTCTTCTCTTCAGCTCTGAGCCAACCTCGTTTCGAATTCGACGATTGTAATTGTTCAGCCACCGCTTCTGCGTAAACATGATCTCGGAATGTAAAGCAGATAGAATTTATCCAATAGGTTTATGTCATTTGTTTAACTCACGTGAGACGGATTCAGCATGCTGATGTCTATTAATTTAGGCTCGTACGGAACCAGCGTGACGTCTCTGAATTTCAGAAACTCCGAGTTCCCCTGCATCAATTTCATAATTATAGTTATTAGCTATTCATATATGATTATAGATTCAGACGAGGATTATTTTCTGATCTACCCTAATCCGTTTAAACAAGATTATGTTTACCGCTTCTACGACTTCAAGAACGTTCTCCAAACGCACACCAAAGTCGCCTTCCTTGTAGTATCCTGGCTCATTGGTGAGGAAAAATCTCGGTTCCAATTCCACGGGTCCACATACCTTGTCCGATGAAGGGACATGCATGTAGTGCATACTAATGGGTGCTGAAATTGCAGGAAATTTAATTAGCAAAGTGATGGACCGAAAAAGTACTTGAACAACGAAATTATACGAACATTCATGGACAGACAAGAAATGGCCGATCCCGTGGCTCGTTCCATGCAGATAGTCATAGCCGACGTTCCACAATGGAGACCGAGCGACAACATCCAACTGGCTGGCAGCTAAGCTGCTTGGGAAAACCATGGAGGCTAATTGTATTGCCCCGATTAGCACTCTGGTGTAGGCTTTCTTCTGTTCGTCCGTCGGGATGCCGAAATGGAGAGTCCTCGTCACGTCGGTTGTTCCATCTGTCGCGAAATGTTTGAAAATAATACAGGGTCTTTCACGTGATTACAGCAAATTTTTTGTCGACTCTTTTCTTCATGATTTATCAAGGTCACCTTCAATCTTTTGCAAATACACCTGCAATTCTTTTACGGATATCTGTCAGTAATGTAAAAAGAAAATTGCTTTTTTAATTTTCTATAATCACAGGAAAGCTTCCTCGAAACCATGTGCAAAGTTTTCGGTCAATCCGATTTAACCGACTTCCGGAAGTTTATCCAAACCATAATTCTGTACAACATGAAACGTGAAATGCAGTGGAACGCCGTAACTTTTGATTTATTACCTAGATATTGACCTCCGGAGTCAACCACCAACGTCGACGTTCTCCCAATCAGGATGTTCGTGAGATTGTTAGGCACGTAATGAGGTATAGCAGCGTTGGGCCCGTATCCGGCGATAGTTGGGAACGAAATGCCCCTGTTGTTGTCCTGTTCGTATCGGAACTCGTTCGCCAATCTAGCCACCTGCATTTCGTCCCAGCCATCCGAATTCAAATCATACTGCTCCTCCATGTACGCCAAAAAATCGCACATCGCCACCGCGTCTCTCAAATGCGATCTTCGCATACCCTCCGCCTCGATCGCGTTCTTCTGCGTTTGGAAACGCACGATCGGCGACGGTTTCTGCAGACGTTTCTCTGGCGGAATCTAGAAATTATACATATACAATTAAACTGCATTTTAATCATCTTTCAGATAGACCCTCCAAATGAACCTGTCCCAGCTAATCCCGAGAAGAAGCAACACACTTTCCAACTTAGGTGATCCGCGTAATGCAATAGATATCGATTGATAATCGTATTTCTGTTCCCTATTCACGAGACAAGTTCAACAGGACTATGCGACCCATTTATAATTGCCATAATCGTCATTTTTTCTTCGAAGCTCTAATGGAATTGCCTTTTTTATCGGAGAGCCGTGTACTGCGACGACAACAATTAATCAAACGTCTATATGTATATACCTAAATACTGGGCTCGCGTCCCCTTCGTCGTTAGTAACAATATTGCTGGCTGCACGTGTTCTTCATTGCGAGCTGCTTCGAGAACGAAGAATAGAAAATATATTCGAAACAGTTCGAGATTTATAATCGATAAGAATTTATAAAATTAAACTGTGAGAAGGAGCAGAGAAGAACGCTCCATGAAAGAAGACAACTTTGACGAGCAGAGCGCGATGGTGGTCGCGTTGAATCGCTTAATAGGAGTGAGAGTGATCAGTCATTCCAATACTTTTTGGCTGTCGTTCAGCTTCCTGTATAAATTAGTTGCAATAGTGGGGGTGGGTGCTGCTGTCTATTTAAACTGCTTGTGGCTGCACACAGATCTGTACAACTACATATCGTGCATGTTGTACGCAGTTCTGTTAATATTTGCCTCCGTGTGCGTGATCAGTATGCAGATATTAGGCTGGTGGCATTACAAGGTAAGTAAGAATATATGTACAGTAGCCGGAATTAATATTCGGACGCGCTAATAAAGACGATAACTTTTCTAATATATTGTACTATACGATTTGAACTTTTTTTTAGAGCAATTAGTTTACTACAGGATGTGAAAAGAAATTTTTCCAAAAATTGCAATTGATCGGGATTGTAGAAGAAATACTAAAAGTTGCGTTTCACAATTCTTTTATGTGGGCCTATATCGAAAATTTAAAAAATACGGTTTTGTAGATCTAAATGTAGATGTAGATCTAAAAATTTCGTCAAAATCGGTCGACAATGCAATGAACTACAAACGTTTAAAGATGGTGAAAATTGCAGATTTTCACGATTTTCGGCCTATAACTGCATTAAATCTACAAAACGTATTTTTTAAATTTTTAGTATGGGCCCACATAAAAAAGTTGTAAAATGCAACTTTAGTATTTTTTCTACAATTCCGATCTATTGCAATTTTTGAAAAAAATTCTTCTCACATCCTGTAGTAAACTAATTGCTCCAGCTTCCCAAAAAAAAAATCGTATGGTGCAATATTAAAAAAGTTATCGTCTTTTTTAGAGCGTCCGAATATTAATTCCGGCCACTGTATGTACACAGAAGTTAGCATATCTGCCCATACTGATGAAAGTGGTCTAAGCGATGTATTTCTTGTTTCGAGATATTTCAAAGAAAATGATATTAACACTAAATGAATTCGATTCATTCTATCGTAAAGATTACATTGAATCAATTTAGTTTATTTTACACTTTCATAATTATGGGCACGTGTACACGAACATTTTCGTTTAGCAAGTCTCTTCCGCAGGAGATGACACTTCTGCGGAAGTATATCGCCGAGACGGATGAGAGCCTGAAGAAAATGAACGTCGTGGTGAATCATCGGAACGTGTTTGTCTGGACGGTGTCGATTTCTGTAATTTCTTTGTTAAACGGATTGTACCGTACCATCGTTGTATACCTGACATTTACGGAAAGCACGGGTTTGAGTTACGCATTTAGCGACCTGCTGTATTCATTCCTGCTGTTTATCGGCGGGATGGTTGTCTTGGACTATTTTGTGCACGTTCGGTACGTGATCGATTATATGCATTTATCATAAAAATGAGTAGGCTTAATTTTAATTTAGTACCATTATATTATTTTTAACCTTTTAAATCTATTAACCCTTTGCAAATCTATTAACCCTTTAAAAAATATTAAGTAATCATGAAAATTTAATTAAGTTGATAATTTAGTACTTGATTATTATAAGAATTTAATATTATTGAGGACAATATTAAATGAAAATTGCTGCACCATTATTCAAAATATTGTTTACGTTATTAAATATATCGGTATCTAATCAATCACTAAACATTTAGATATTGTATGAGGTATTATACCTATTTCATATCCATAAAATTTCAAAAATCATAGAGAATATTCTAGATCGGAAGAAATGTTCAATTTTCCAGTTAAAATAGCTCCGGGTGCGAAGGGTGAAGGAAGAAATTGAATTTTTCTTTCACCCCAATTTCCCGCGATTCAGATGGAAAATTTTTATTTTGCATAGAGATCCGCAGTAATCGAATGATATAATGGAACAATCAGCAACAATTTCCAATAATATTTCTCGCGTGTCAGTTGGCTGAGGAGCAACTTCAAACGAACGAACGACCTGCTGAAGAAGTTCTTCATCGAAGAGTGCCAGATAGGAATGGAGGAATGGAACAACAAAACGGTGTCCTCGTGGTTGGAAAGGTGTTTGAACGAGTGGCACATCGAACGTATTTCCCGTCGGAACAAAATCATTCCGTACAATGGCACTCAAATCATGAAGCGCCAATTGTATCCTGTGAACAAGATCAGTATGATTCAACAAATCAGGTATCGGGAATTGTTTCCAATACTTTTCCTGTTTTTCCAAAACATTTGAAACAATTTTCCTCTTGAAGGTACGTCCATCTGCAACTGTGCTTGATCACGAAATCGCTCAACAGAATATTCGACAAGCAAATCATGTTTTTCGCGACGCTAAGCACGCTGAACCTCGTCGCAATTTGTTACTATTATTACGTGCAATCGGTACATCCGTCTTCGAAAATTTTTTCGCCACAAATGCTAATGATTTTATATATTCTCGACGCGGTGTACGTGTGGGTGAAAGTTGTTCTGGTGAGCCGTCTCTGCGAGAAGACTGTCAAAGAGGTGAGCAATGTTCAATTTAATAAAGATTTCAATCAAATCAATTTAATAAACATTTCGTCTCAGGCGAAGGAGATAATACAGATTATTCACGCGTGCTCCATACACAATTCCGATACCGAGTTGAAAAACGAGGTGAGAATGAAAATTCTATAAAATCGAAGTATAATTGTTAGATTGCGGATCTTTATGCATTCATTGCTTCAAAAAATGCTGGAAAATGAAATTCCTCAGAATTCAGTACGATTTTTATTTATTTCAATTTCATTTCTACAAAGACTGAAACTAACATTTTACATGATTCCTCTTTCTTAAAATTTGCCCACAGAAATTGAAAATTGCATGAACATCCGCAGTCTAATGATTGGTCAGCGATAATAAATTCACGATTGTTGGTTCCAGCTGGTACAATTCTCTCTGCAAGTCTCGCTCAGCGAAATGGACCGCGAGGACACGCATCTCTTCTGGCTGAACGATACCTTCGTTACACGAGTAGGTTGTTTCCTTAATTTTCCCTTGTCCCGTTTATTTCCAGTTTCTATTTTACAGAGCATCGGCACGGTGGCCACGTACCTCGTGGTTGTGATACAGTGGAACGAGGCGTCGAATTCAATCGACTCGTCGGGCGCCAATTTAACAATGGCCGTCCGCAGTTAATCATGCGTTAATAAAAATGTTCTGCGTCGATTGTAGGAGACAGAGTCTAGGACGAGTTCGCTCGGTCAATAAATTCAATGCATGAAAAATGATGCAGCAAGACCAAAGTTCATTTAATTTGCTGGTTATCGCCATTACTTCACGCTCGCGAAGTGCGCGTCGATGATTGATTACGCTAGCAATTTTCTGAAGTGACAGTCATGTTCTAGTCTGTCCTATTTGCGTCCGCTATAATTAGACCGTGGATTTTCATACATTTTCTGCATTTGAAAAAATTGTTTCTTCCTGTAAGACTGTATTTTGTAACATGATGGACTGGCACGGTTGGGAAGCACTGGGTTATAATAACGAGAGAATTGCTCTCTGGTTTCTGATGCCGCGGGCGTCCAGGCGTCCCTAAGCTCCGGCGATCATGCTGAAGAGAAGGTGAACCACGGCGAGCCCGCATTGCACCGCGTTACAGCGTTTTACATGGCTATCTCGTTGATACCGGACATTCCCGGTATCATCAGAATGGCTGCGGTGAGATCGCGTGAAAAAGGCCAATCGTCCGTGTTTGGACTGTGTTCACGGAGGTGTGTCAGCTCGTCACGTGGCGATCAAGCTAAGCTCAACAAGCTCTACGAGACTAGGGGAACATGACGGAGAAGATACCACCTCGCCTAGGTTTATCTCCTCTAATACGCGTATAGCTGTGGGGAACGCATTCGTTGCCACACGTCGTATAATATCCAGAACGTTCTACGTATTTTCTATAAAAATCTACAGTCCAATTATCAAGGATGAAATTTATACGTACACTGTCGTACACTTCCTTGGAGACGCCTGGAGTGTAGCTGCATTGCGTTGGCAACCACACGGTGTTCCACGCCTGCGACATGGTCCGCAGGTCGTACCAAATCGAAGTGTAGTTGTGCCATCTGTAGCAACAATATACAAAAATATACCACGATGTACCTAAATGTACTAGAATGTACTAGAATATGCTTGAATATACTTCAATTTACGAGTACCACAATATTGTATATACTAAAATATACAAGAACATGTCAGAATAATATTCTGAGAATATATTATAGAGATTATAATATAGAGAATAGAGAATATAATATATAGAATGTACTTGAATTTACATAAATATACTTGAATATACAAAAACATATTAAAATATACGAGAAAATACTAAAATATACTAAAATATATTAAAATATACGAGAATATACTAAAATGTACTTCAGTTTACGAGTACCACAATATTATACATACTAAAATATACAAGAATATATCAGAATAATATTCTGAGAATATACTAGAATGTACTTGAATTTACATCAATATACTAGAATATACCAGAATATATTAAAATATACGAGAATATACTAAAATATACTTCAATTTACGAGTACCACAATATTTTATATACTAAAATATACAATACTTGAATTTACATCAATATACTAGAATATACCAGAATATATTAAAATATACGAGAATATACTAAAATATACGGGAATATACTAGAATATATCAGATATACTAGAATGTACTAGAATATACTAGAATATATAAGAATATATAAGAAGGCAGGTTTACTGTTGATTATGGGACGCGAAGCCGACTAAAAATTGCAGGTAATCGTTGCAGCCTTACCTGACGCAGTTCTCGTGATTGCAAAAGTCCATTTTCAAATGCTTCTCGACCGATCGCAAGATTTTCTGTCTGGGCGCGTACAGATGGATCGCGGTGAGCGTAACGACAGCGTACGCCCTGAGGACAGGTGTGTCGGGCAGGTCGGATGCACGGATATTGAATAGCCAAGCTATTTCGTCGAGAGCGGTGACGACAAATGCATCGGCGTCCAATTCCTTCATCTCCTTTCGAACCGATTGGACCTTTTCCTGCCAGGCTCTTCCAGAGAACTTGTCCGGTAGCGGATAAGCCGCGTGCGGATTGTAATTCGGTCGGCCGACCTGCCAGATCAAGTCCACCAGGTTGTTACGGACAGGAACCAATTTTACGGGTGAATTCGCTGGACACGAATCGCTATCGTTAATCTCGGGACATCATCGTTCGAAGGGCGGGTGCGAACAGCGAAAGTGAATCGACACCCTTTAAAAAAGCACAACTTCCTTTCAAATCAGATCAAATCGCTCGCTTTTTCGAAGTTGCATTTATTAGACGAGGTGTCGAAAAAATATTGGGTTGGCAAGAAAGTAATTTCGATCTTTTAAGGTGAAATAAAAACGAATTTCTTTATTCAAGCGATGAACTTCGATCAATAAAATATTTTCTTATTTATTCTTCTTGACTTGGCAAAAGAACGAAAGAGAAAATAATCATTAAAGTTCCGAAATTACTTTCTTGCTAACCCAATATAAAACTTGATAGAAGTGATGAGAATTACGATCATTCGTGTTGATAGCCGACGATGCTTCTGTCTGCTCGATGGCAAACGATATTATTCAACCTTTATTTTATTTTCATATTTTCATTACCTAATGCTTGTTCCCATGAAATCCAAAGGCTGGCGGAAACCAACGTTGGATCGGCGCCAATGCGCGCTGAAGGGCCGCTTCGAAACTCGTTTATCAGCCATTCGGGTATGCTAGGAACCTAAATTGTTGAAATATTTGTTAGTTGAAAAATTCAGACTTTCAAAGTCGAAGAGCAACGCGTTAAAAATTTAATTTAAAAAAATTCTCTACGAATTGTGAAGGGAGATATATAAATATAATTTTAATTAAATATTATAATTAAATAATAATTAATAAATATAATAAATATAAATAATATAATTGTATTTATAAAAGTTACAAAGAAGACCACTCAGACAGCCCCATTCCCATGTCCCCCGTACTGAGTACAGGGGATGAACGATCATCGATGACTGAGAAATTGGAAGGTTCCAACTTCTCGAGTCTTCCTCACGCTCAAGGAAAGGAGCTACGACTCTTCATCGTGGCTGCATCAAACTCTAAAATAGAGTTAGTAAAGAAACAAGATCTACTACAGAAATAATCCTGTAAAGTATGATCTTAGTTTCCCTCACTCGCAGCGATCTATATATCGTGAACACCGAACATCTTCAGCAGCGAGAAAGCGTTCAGCGCGGCGGCCATCTAGCGGCAGAAAGATGAAGTAGACATTGCGTTTCGCGAGCTATTATACAACGCGCGCGACTCGTCTACAGATTCTAAAATATCTTGAAAAATATAAGTAATGCGAGAAAATGTTTTAAACAAAAATTATAATACAAGAAGAGGAGTATATCATACTCTTTTTTATTTTAACTTTCGATGCTCCTGAAACGTTCCACATATTCTACAAGACTCAAATTTCAATTTTTAAATAGGAACTTATATTTTTGATTTTGTTTCCCATTGTCTATAAAACAAAAAATTCGTACAATTTGCAAACGGAAGTATAATTGCACTCACAGAATCTTGAAAATTCTACAAGACTCAGAATCTGAGTCTCAGATTCCAATTTTTAAATAGGAGCTTATATTTTTGATTGTTTACGATTGTCTATAAAACAAAAAAATTCGTACAATTTGCAAACGGAAGTATAATTGCACTCACAGAATCTTGAAAATTCTTCATCAGCATCCAGTTGCAATCAAGCTGTTGGTCCGCTTGGACATGATACCTTCCATCAGTCCAAAACACAGCCTTCTTCAACGTAATAACAGCTTCCCCAGAGCTACCAGTGAACCCGGTAATAAATTCCCGTCTCATGTCCCGTGGGTCTACCACCTCGCTCTAATGATAAAGTCAATGAATACGTCAAGAAATCATTAACTGTGCATGTACACCATTCGTTGATCTCTGGGATTACGAAGCTATTAGTGAATAGTGAGCAACAATTTCCAACCAAATCGAACAACGCTAGCGATTAGAAAACACCGTGACGAAACTGAACATGCTCGCTATCAACATCTATTGTATTCTAAAATTTTTAACCACAGTTTTCGTAGTTAGACTGCGGATTTTTATTTCAATTTTCATAAAATTGCCGATAGCGAATGTGTTCAAGGGAAATTGTAATTGGGGATCGGTTCTTTCAATTCTCAAACTCGTTAAAACAATTCCTCCGAAACTGGCAAACTTCGGATTTCAAACTGGAAGCTTGATAAAGCAAACGCGATGTCTTACGCGAATTA
This sequence comes from Lasioglossum marginatum, assembly GCA_028455795.1. Lineage (NCBI taxonomy): Eukaryota > Metazoa > Arthropoda > Insecta > Hymenoptera > Halictidae > Lasioglossum > Lasioglossum marginatum. Next base: position 9,682,672 of record CM052249.1, read on the forward strand.
TACCTCCAACGGGCCTTCACGGCCACGACTAACATAGCTCACTGTCTGAAAAGTTAATGCACCTTCAAGTTTGCTTTGTTCGGAACAGTAAAAATATGTTCGTAATAATATTTGGAATTACCTGATGCGCATCATCTGAAGTGACAATGTATCCGTCCAGAGCTGGCCCTTGGACGGAAGCGATGCGAAGCATTTCTGACCGCAATTGTTTCAATCTCAACGAAGTGTCTTGTCGATTTCCAGGCTGTTTACTGCTTCTTGGTGGACAGTGAGATCGTCTTGCTCCGTTATAGCCTAAACTCGGCACCGGAGTTTCATCTTGCACTGCGTTCGTCACACCTTCAACGGATAATCATTCTCAATTATAGTAAAAATTGTCTTTACTCATTTTATGAATTTATTTTTGACGAGTTATTGTTGCTGCATCAGTTAGAACGTAAAAAAATATTTTATACAGGAAAAAAATAACACCAAGTTATTACTTGGAGGCGCCGGGCATCGATCCCGGTACCTCTCGCATGCTAAGCGAGCGCTCTACCATCTGAGCTACGCCCCCGTTGAAACCAATGCTTCTAAACAAGATTATAAACCGCAGCCCTTAAATACAATAATTGTAGCCTTTAAAATATAGTGAAAATATACAAATAAAAAAAATACAATTAATCAGTAAAGTAAAATGACTACGTGATACGTACAACTTGAAATAATTCACAGTGGATATCTAGATTGTTTTGTTTGTTCAATTTATATTTTTTTATATTTAGAAATTATTCAGAGATTTATGTCAAGTTTAACTTTGGATACATATAATTTTTCCCGGCAGGTTGTTAAAAATTATTTTGAACGATTAACCCCCCCAGCAGTGAGCAATAAAATCTCTCCGATAAAATGATTTTCGCTGTCGAGCCTAAGGTTTTAATCGAACTAAAAATAAGTGAAAGGGACAAAACAGATACGAGATAGTCCTGTGGGAAATAAGAGGGTGTGCTGAGTGGTGCTCGCATAGTAGGACAGCAGATCTCCCGAGGAGGTCGGCCATTCCGAAATCCGCGTTTCGATCGATCCAATTATTTACCTGGCGAATATTATTTAATTGTTACCAATCCGAAATAATAATCGCAATATCAATCCCTAATTCCCCACACACGATCAAATCTTCAGAAACAATAATCAACTCTGTTCCGACAAGCTTACATCAGCTTCGACGGGAACCCTGAGAAAAATCGATACGCGGTTACAACAGAAATTCCAGAAACAGACTTTCTGGGGGGACTGTACGGTGCCCAAGGCAACCGGTCGCCGAATTGTTTAATTTAATAATTTAACGTAAATATCAAGTAATATTAAATATGTTACTAGGGTAGTAGGAGCGCAACGAAAGCGGCTTTTACTCTGTTGTAACTTTACAATTTTCACCGCGCGAGTTTCCCTATGTAACCGCGCTCGAAGGGATGTAAAAGTGTTCTCCTTATTTTTTATTCCTGGCTGCACCGTGTCACGCGAACCTTCGCAAGCCTAATCGGACCGATCCGCATTCGTGCCTTTTTTCTTATCTCGGCTGGAAATTATCGGGACAATTCAGACCGAATATGAATGAAATGAAAATTTCGGAAATATGTTCAATGAAGGTACAGAATTGTGCTCGTACACAATCGTAAATTCTAAAAAAATTGTACATTGTACACGATTGTAAATTCTAAAAAATTGTAAATTGTACACAATCGTAAATCTAAAGGTTCGTTTAAGACAATATCGTAAAAATTACATTGAATTAATATACATAGTTTACATAATCTGATGTAATGAAATAAAACTGGTAAACCCATTCTTTTAAATCTTGACTCTCCACTATTATAATTGTTCTGGAAGAAACGCTAGCCTGATTCCACCCGCGAAGCGTACGCGATGCAATTTAGCTTAATAGTACCAACACTTGTTCGGAGTTAGATTACTTTTATTACTTAACGCAGCCGGAAGCGTAGCTCGGTTCCGATTGCCATAATTCGATGGAAAATGCTGTCCGAAAATCATCGTTCATTGTTATTGCACAGATAATCCATGCTTATGCGAGCACGTTCGCTGGCTTGCGACGCGACGTTAGACTTACGCAATCTATTTTTCCGGCGACTGTCCTTTATGAGGCATTGATAGCCGATCCCTGGACAGGATGTTCTCTTCTATAAAAGCCACGTCATTGGCGTCTAACGATCATTTCGCGTTTCAGTAATTCAACATGTGGCTGGACAAGTGGTTGTTCTGTGGATTGGTGCTGGTTTGTGTAAGCGCAAACCAGGATGTTCAGCTGGAGATACCTCAGGGGATTCTGAAGGGGTACAAAACCGAGACCATTCTACGCAACAAGGGTTACTACAGCTTCAAGGGCATACCCTACGCTCAACCGAACGTCGGCCCTAACAAGTTTCGCGTGAGTAAACTGATCTACATGTATAGGGTGGATAATGCATAAAGTCCGCTGTCTACTGACTATCAATGAAATATCTGTACATTTGCAGATAGCAGAGCCAGCTGAACCCTGGGAAGGCGTGTACGATGCAACCCAACATCGTGCCACGTGTCCATTCTACTGCATGATCAAGAAAGGACTCATTGGCGAAGAGGATTGCCTCTACCTAAACGTTTACACTCCAGTCTTGGACAAAGAGGCTCGCAAAGCTGTCATGGTGTGGTTCCACCCTGGCCTATGGAACGCTGGAACTGCTGACGACATGCTCTTCGGACCAGACTTCCTAGTCGAGGAGGATGTCATCGTTGTGACCGTTAACTACAGACTCGGTGCCCTAGGTAGCCTATTTTATTTATCAACCTATAACTTTTCGAAAACTTTAAAGACTGTAAGTATCATACGCGAGTAATTTTCCCGAATGCTTCAGGATACTTGAATACCGGGGACAAAAGTGCTCCTGGCAATGCTGGCATGAAGGATCAAGTGCTGGCGCTGAAGTGGGTCAAGGATAACATACACTTCTTCGGCGGTTGCCCTAACAGAGTCACCATCTTCGGCCAAAGCTCCGGCGGAGCTTCTGTTCAGTATCACATGTACTCCCCCATATCTGAAGGTAACTAATTTTAGTTGGATGCACTTGTACATGTGAACTATCATCTTCGCCGATTCCAGGCCTGTTCAACGCCGTGATCGAGCAAAGTGGATCGATGCTCTCTCCGTGGGCGCTGGCAACCAACTCCAGAGATCGTGCGTTCATGCTAGGAGAAGCCCTCGGCATAAAAACCACCGATTCCGCGGAGTTGGTGCAGAAACTCTCCGAGTTCCATGTGAAAGATATCATTGCTGCCTCTGACGAAGTCTCGAAATCTCTGGTAAAGTATATTCACGTGAACAACGAAATTATAAGAACTTAGATACATCCTTTTATTTTTCATTTTTCACCGAATTATAGAATGCTTTGAGTGGCAGTCAGGCTGCATTCGTTCCCTCCATTGAGGCCGACTTGGGCCAAGACATATTCCTTCCGAATGATCCGTGGGTCTTATTGAAAAATGGACAAGTCGCAGATGTTCCTTTGATGACAGGATTGGTCGCCGATGAGGCAGTGTTGTTTGCGCAAAGTATGAGCGACAGTTACATTCATTTTCCATGTTCAAATTATTATATGCATTGTGTTTTCCTTGAATTAGTGATGCTGGACCACATCGAGATTATGAACACCGAGCCAGAACTGTTCTTGCCGAACAACTTGAACATTACCGACCCGGACTTGCTGAAAATGCACGGCCAATGTCTGAAGAAGTTCTACTTCGGGGACAAGCAAGTGACGAAGGAGAACATAAACGAATTCACTAGGGTAATTGTCTCTACCTTTTCTCTGTCAGCCCCGGATTAGTCACGTGTCACAATGTTATGTGAATAATCCGAGGCTGACAGAGATGGAGGCTAACTTTTTCCCCTCGATTCATTCAATTCCCCTGATCTGGGTGTTTGAGGTTTCTGATTTTCGCATTGTGCATATTAATTTGATTTGCGTTTCACAGATGCTGAGCGACTCCTACTTCAACGCGGCGCAAATCATGGCGCTGGACTACATCAAAGCGAAGAATTCAGCACCGATTTATCTGTACCAGTTCAACTATGAGGCGACCTTCGGATTCATGAAGCACTTACTCGGCATTACCGATGGTCAGTTGCTTCGTACACAGCGAAATTGAATTTTATTACATTTTCCAATCATTCTTTTCGCTCAGGAGTTGTACACGGCGACGAGTTGGGCTATCTGTTTTATTCCGGCGCTTTCAAGAATCTGCCAGAGCCGGGCTCCTCCGCGGAGAAGATGACGAATATCATGACCAAATTGTGGACGAATTTTGCCAAAGACAAGTCAGTCATATTAGAAACATAATTTGATTTGGAAATAATTGGACAATGTTATGAACGAGATGATTGTTTCAGAAATCCAACTTCCAATATGGACGACGACATCATCGTGAACTGGGAGCCCCGCGGAGACGACAACAATTACCTGAACATCAACAAGGAGTTACAGCTCGAGAAGAACCTGTTGCAAGAGACGATCGATTACTGGAAGAAGAAGTACAGTAACGTTACTGGAATGTGATATTAGAGTCAGGTTTAGAGATAAGATCAACTTAAACTTAGACATACTCTCTACAATTTATTCAAGAGAACGTTGAAAATGGTGTTGTATAAAGAATTATAATTAGACTGCGGATTTTTATGCAAAATAAACATTTTCTTCATCGATTGCAAGAAACACGAACCAAATACAAATATCTCCCCCCGTGCAAAAATTATGTACAGTTCTCCGTTGTTTTAAATTTCACCCTCTCAGTTTTCCTATAAACGGAGGAGGCCCTTTTTAATTGCCCTAGATCCTTCGCTGGCCTAAGTTTCCGAAACGTCTGCAGCGCTGCGAGACTACGACGACGTCCGCTCGCTGGACACAATTTTTCTTCTCCTCGTCTCGCTACGTTCTCGGCTATTGGTTCACCACTCGCATTCCTGTCCCGCGTGTACCAGGCTCGCATGATCACCAAGGAAGTCCCCGTACACGAGGACCAATTACGTAGCGCAGTTTCGTGTTCACCAGAGAATCACGGTCCCGCGCTCAACCCGAAGACGCGAAAGAAGAGGAAACGAGTCCGCCATCTTAATTATCCTGTGAAGTGGCCAACGCGATTCGCTTTCTTAGTCGTTACCACGTTGCCATTGTAGGTTTACCATTTGTTCACCACTCACTTTTGTGCTTCGAACCGATCAGTGTCGCAGGAACGCGAGGAGATGTGCCGGCTCGTGCATGCGCACGTTGCATGACCACTTCCACGGATCGATAACACAAACAGGATTGCTAATCGCGTGTTTGTTTAATCAATTCTTGCTCGAACTCTGGAATCTGCTGATTTCATGTAATTCGCGCGGACCTTGCTTTTACATCGATCAATTTGTTGTCTTGCTTCTGCAATTACAGTTGCGTGCCGAGATGCGGTCGCTAATGACTGCGACGCTAGTGCGACCGTTGTGAACAAAGAAGTACATTTTCTGAAATTAAATGCTTTTATTGGTTCTCGAATTCATCAAACCCCTCAGTGTCCTCAAATTCTCGTAATATCTTCTCACAGTTTGGTACGGGATCTATCCAGTTTTACGATAATTGTGTAAAATCCGCTAAGTTTACGCAGAATCCTCCTGATGATGTTCGTCGAGCTCGACCGAGAGCCAGCGATTACTCAAGTATACGCGGTTCGCGTCGAGATGATTTTCAGTTTCTCCGTACCAGGTTCACATGACGCGAAGCTGATCTTTCCTCGAGGCTGCTGGACCAGTTCTTTCATAATTCCCGTTCCGTTCTCTCCCTGTTTTCGTGGACATCCCTTCCATCGATTCATCCGCTCTTTCTCCGCAGCTTTCCTTCTCCGTTCCAGGTGGATCCCTTTCTGGGCTGACGAGGTCGTCGAAGCTTGTCGAAGCTGTTTCTGCGAAAGAGTCGGGTTTCTTGTGTCGCTGTCTCTCGCGGGTTCGTCAGGATCGAAGTCTCGTCGGTAGACGAAAGAAGGAATGTCGGATCAGCGGTCCATATAGTCGAGAAAGTTATCGAGCTGCTCGAAAAATGCTTTAGCTGTACCCTCTAGCACAACAGCATTTCGCGGGACACTCTGTGTAGTTTGGCTTCTCGGTCAAACGGGCTTCGATTTGGGATGGCTCGAGGCTTTTTATACCAGGGTATCAGGAACAGGACGGGGTGAGTCCCAGAGGGTAGTTTTCCAAGATGTCACCGCGCGCTCCTTTGTGGCCGGGACACTTTTAAATTGCCTGTCCAGTGGAGCAATGTTCAGAATATGATTCAGAACGAGGACACTTGTTTCACCCGCGGACGACGGACGATTTTTATAGCTAAACAATTGGCAATGCTTAGGACCGTTCACAGCTCTAATGAATCATTTTAAAAAATTTACTTTTGATGATGTCCTCAATGAAACAGCTAGTCAGTTAGTTTAATTGCCACAAATTGAGTACTTAAATGACAATTTGGATGTTCCCGGTCGAAATAGACTCGGGCACAGCCGTCGGAGGGTTAAACTGCTCCTCAATCGTAAATTCTACCCTACATTATTAATTTTTTTCTCGTACAATTACGACGTGTTTTCAATATTAAATCCAATAACAAGACTTTACGAAGAAATACGAAACCGGGGGCAGAGTTGTGCTAATTTAAATACATTGTGATTGAATTACTTTGTAATTATAATCCGTGAACTAATTCAATTGTAATTCAACACAACTCTGACTGCGGACCACATTACCTTTTCCTACGTAGGTAAAGTTCATCTATTATGATGTTATGTATTATATATTATATTATATATACATATATTCTTCGAATCTTTCTACCGTTTTATATTTCACCTATCCATCTTTACCACAAATGCATAAAAGCTGCAGTCTAGTTACGAGTGAACAGACAACCGAACCATATGCATCTGCAGCAAGTTCTGAGTTAAAAGAGAGGAGCTCCACGTATCTCCACAAGTATCTTCAAGTATCGCCAGGTTTAGAAAAATCCTGTAAACAATCACAGAATTAGGTAAACGTTCGAGCCGAATGTTGCAGCGGGAAATCGAGCTGGCGCTTCGACAGTGGCGATGCGTGACAAAGTTGTCGCAATCCCAACCGCGGGGGGGTGGTGGGTTTGCACGTGGAGATATGCGCGCGACGGGGGTGGCGCGCTGGCGCTGTCAGCCATCATCGGCAGAGATCGATAACCGGGGGATCGGTGTGCGTGTACACGTTCGAGAGGAGCCGCGGGAACACGAAAAAAAGGTCCAAGAAAAATAATGAAAGGGTTCGGCGCTTGTATGAGGGATAGGCGGGGTATCGGAGAGGGGTGGGGGGGAGGGATTGAAAGTAAAAAGACATCATAAATCGCGCCTGAACCCGCGACAAAAGCCCGCGCAAAACCCCCTCGCTTCCCATATGATCCTGGCCGTAGTGAGATGGCCGGTTGCTTAAGTGGCCGATTTCGCTGGGCCAAGGTCCCTGGGCCCTGTCTCCAGGCGTTCGTCCGTCGAAAGTCTACACGCGAAAAAGATGCTGCCGGAGGTTTTTATCGGTTCCTTCTTTCGCGGGACGAAGCGTCGCCGGTGCCCGCCACCTTGCCAGGCTACCATCAAACGATGGAGGTCGATCTACAGCCACGGATAGGAAGGGGTACATCGTCCCATCCTGCAACCCGATTGGAGTGAACCGTTCTGCGGTTAGGGGATGCGTTGTTCGATCATCCGCCGCCGGAAACGCTGGCTGCCGCCGTAAACATGGCCTCTGCGCTCGAAATAAATATGAACAACGCTCTCTTCAACCTTCGTGTCCGTCCCTCGTGTCGATTTGATAGTTCTCCCGAAATAAGTTATACCATTCTGTCATTCGTAGGTAGAAACTTCGTAACTTTTATTCTTTTAAGGCGAAACGTAATAATAAGATGTAAATGTTGACTCAATTTCAATTAGAAAACACCTGAAAAATAGCTATTTACGTTGTTATTTCGTCGATCTTTTACCACCGCGTCAATCTGACACCGAGGGACAGATTCAGTCTGTGAAATGAGGGTTAAACTGCGAATATAATTCTAATTGTATGGTGGATATGCTAGATATTTCGAAATAATAGGGATTCGATTTGGGACGAGGACCAGCAAGCCAGAAATTATCGGAACCCAATATGTGAAGGAGGTTCGCCGATGGCATTATCTCTCGAACAGGATCACAGAATCATTAAAAGGTCATCGGAGCATTATTACTAATTGATCGAAACAATATGTAATATAGTTGAAGTGGTTACGCCACGTTTTGTTAATATATTAACACATTAGATGAATAGATTTAGTGAGCACTGCTGCAACCTGTAACAATAAGAAACAAAATTGCAAAGTATACGATCGATAGGCCAGCTGCAAGGCATGCTAGCGTGGAGGAAGGCCAGCTGCGCGAAGCCCTCGGCAGGTAACACGATCTATGAGCAGCTGTGCCGGTCGATGACTGTGACGTCGTTTAATGAATAACGGAAACAGCTATTCTCCGCGGGGGTTGAAAACCAGCCCCTACATCCTCGTGTTACCCTGCTACCGAACCGCCCTTGTTTTCCAATAAATACAAAGTGTGCAGCCCTGGACTAGCCAGCTCACAGGGTTGGTCCGTTTGCCACCCTCGCAAGGGTTGAACAGAAAGCATACGTGTCCGCCTTGAACGTTCCATTGAAAACCGATAAGACATTATCGGAAGTATCGGTTCGACTTCTTGGGAATTCTAACAGCCTGCTCCATTTCCGGTCGAGTTTCCACTGAGCGTGCGAGCGGTCGAGTTCGATTTATCGATTCCCGACGAACCGCCACCGTTCGTTGAAAACCTCTAGTTATCGTATGTCGCCCCGCTCCGCAAACCAATCGGGAATTCCTGCTCCCGATCGTCGAGCAACCCCCCGTATTTATTGGCTATCGAACCCGTCGATACGCACCCCTCGCGCGCTGATGAACTCTCGATACTTCAAGTTCTCGTAAGATTTGCCCTCGCGCCGCTGATCTTACCTGGACGAAGGCCGGACACGATCTGTCGCGAAATTAGACAATGATCGGCTAATAACTGAACCCGTGACGCTTTCTGCGAGGAGACGGACGTCGGACAAGTGCGAGAGAATTTCAAATTTAGTCCTACCTTTCTTAACACTGGCACTGATCAATTGCTGAGATTCTCCCGAGTAAAACGAGCCCAAACACGACCTGGTTCGCAACCGTTTCGTGGACCTCGTGGATAACAAATTAAAAAGAAAAGAATGTTTATTAGTGGACAGATTCACGGCGTGTTTGGACTCGTTTGAATCGGGAGAGTCTCAGCAAACCATCGGCATCATATTTGAGAAGGTAAAGAAGGAATTGTTGGATTTGAATGTTCTAATTGTGTTTTTATCTCTTTTTCTACGTGGCATAATCGGGAGCTGCTTTGAAAAGCGGACGAAGCTTGCCGAAGAGATTAAACGACGTGGAGGAGGTGGCTTGTGCTCGTTACCGCGATATTAGAGGAGTATCAACATTGTGGGAGTTTGTTCTCTGATCGTTCTCGATATCGAATTAGCTTTCGATAATGACGCGGCGAAAGTCGCCGATGCTTGACCGGCCTCCTTCCACGAAAACCATGAGAGGAAGAAGCGGTCGCTGGATGGGAACAGAGACTTCCGGGGAAAGAAATGGGTTAGAACAGACGAGACATGCGACTATTAGGGACGCAGGAACGGCGAGCAACGGACCTGGTCCACTGGCCCCAATCGACAATGGAACGGAGCGAGTGGATGAACAATTGTTGCGATGGAAACATTGCACGCGCCCCTAGTCTTCTATTATATCATCTAAATAATCCAGAACGTCATCTAAATGCATCCAGAACATCGTCTATAAAAATAATTCTAAATAAACAGCATCTAACATAAATGTCTACAGAGTACCCTGCAATTAATAGAATTAATTATTTTGAAAATCTAGTCTATTAAGAACGTACACGTTATTCAACATTATTTTCCACGTCTATAAAAATAATTCTAAATAAACAGCATCTAAAATAAATATTAATGGAGTACCCTGCAATTAATAGAATTAATTATTTTGAAAATCTAGTCTACTAAGAACGTACACGTTATTCGACATTATTTTCCACTTCTATAAAAATAATACAAAATAAACAGCATCTAACATAAATGTCTATGGAGTAGCTTGCGATTAATAGAATCAATTGTTATTCTGAAAAAATTTACTACACATTATTCAATATTATTTTCCACGTCTATAAAAATAATTCTAAATAAACAGCATCTAAAATAAATATCTATGGAGTATCCTGCAATTAACCGGCTAGTCTATTTAGAACGTACACATTATTTAACATTTTTTTCCACGCTCACGAAAATAATGGTAAATAAAAAGTTTCAGAACGTTATTACTTAACAACAACAGATTTCGGAGAAGCGTCGCGTCCTTCTCTTATCAATTCTGCGGCCAGTTATCTCCGTTCCGCACTTACACGTACCGCTTCGCGTTTATGTTCCTCGGGAATAAATTCGCCCATTGCAAAATGAATATTTGTAATAATTTTATATTGTAAACATTAAGCAACCGCGGTGATAACGGCACGCTCGCTTCGAGAGTGCATGGTCGGCGTTATGCGAAATATGGTGACGCAAGAATGGGCCTACGGCAGATCGCAGCACTATCTCCTGCGTGTACTGTTAATTCTGTAAATTTTGCAACGAGCATGTAACAAAATCGTTGTAAACCAAGTAAAGTTTGCAATTACACAGGAAAACAGAAGGTACAACGATGTATTACCGATAAACGCGGCGGCGTTACATTTGTAAAGTTCACCTACTCGCCGCGTGCTAACCTGATACGCGACGCGACATTTTGTATTTAAAAAAAAGCTCGTTTATCGAACGCGGACGCGTGTGTGTTCGATGCTCGATATAATTAATTAATTCGAGTGCGCTCTCCGTTGAATCGAGTGGACCGCCCGTAAAAATACCTTCGGCGAATTCGGAAGACGTTGTTCGTGCCTCACTGTATTTCCTCAATTGATCATAATTGTTTAAATTATAATAATTTGTTCGAGCACGTTTCTGCACAGGAATGCCCGCAATAAAATTTATTTAATTGCCTCAATATCGCAGTGAGAAAATTGCGGTTTAAATCCTGAAAGAATACGGACGATTAAAATAATTTCGCGAGAGCACGATTTTATGCATTTATTGCAAAAATGTTGAATTATTGTGGTAATTGATCCTGCGAGGAATATTGCAGTGTCTCTCGTGGTCGACTTGCACGCGCGGAGCAGCGCTGGCAAGGCAGCCATTCATCTTTCCCCGGGTGTTGTCAATGACCATTTTTTGTTTACAGATATTGGATAAGTGACAGTGCGAGGTAACAGGCAGACATCGCGCGCAGGAAGTACGCGCGTCGCGACGAAGGACGGATACTACTTGTTGTGGATATTAATTAGGGTGGAACAATAGAGAACGAGATTTTTTATCAGGAACGCATCAGGCTGAGGAGGTCGAGGTGTGGGAGTAGCATTGCGCTCGATACCGGCAAAATCGAATAGCTTATTCCACTGCCGACCGTGTGTGTCTAGCCTTCTCGAAATCTTCTGGAGAGAACGTTATACAAATTTTGTGAAGTATAATTTATTACTAGACTGCGGATTTTATCTACGGGACGAAAATGAATGGGTGCAATTTGAAACTTCCGAGCAATGCCGAGCATATATTTATGATAAGAATGTTTCACTCAAAACAGTAGGAAGATCATGTGTAGACAACGGATTTTCTGCATTTATGACAGAAATGAGCAGGTGTGATTTAAAATAGTAAAAACGTTAGAAGAATTTTTAAAAATAGTGCTACATTATTTTCAACCTGTTGAAAATAAGAAAGTAAGAAAATCAATTTCTGTTTCACCTCAGTTTGTTGCAATTCAGGTCTAATTATTGTTCAATTATTAGTTTAATATAATAATTAGTGTTCAAAATGCAGAAGGGTTGTGTACCATTGATTTTAACCTACCAGGTTCGGCTCCATTAATTGGATCACTTCGGTCTCGTGGGAATTTAGGGGTTGATACGACTCGTGTCGACGTGTGTTAATGGCAGATTGTGTAACATAATGATAATAAAGTTCATGGAAAATTACATTACAAGGACTTGGAGGAACGAAGGGCTTGAGAAGCAATGCGTGGCCTTACCAAGGAATCAGCCCCCATAGGGAGTGTTCAAAGGGTCCGACCACCTTCCATGTGTTCCATACACATAAATACACATATTCAGAAGACGCACGTACGCACACGATATTATGTACAGCGTCGATGAAAAGTTTCTCTTGCAAATTCAAAACAATAAATTTGAGCAACATCGATTTATACATTATCTTAAAATTCTGCTGAAATATTCGCACTAAATCTAAAATAATAAAATAAGGGAGTGTTCAAAGCCCACCAAATTATATTAAAATATTCGCAGTAAATCTAAAATCATAAAATATTGTTAGATTCTTCTAACGACCCTCAAAATTAATTTTCCTGATGAGTACATACAATCTGCAGCTTATTAATCATGTATAATATCACGTTTGGAATACTGTTTGGTATTTAACGCCTCTAAAGGCACGATCTTCATTTTTGATTTTCGCACAGGATCCAAACCCATCCCGGTGACCACGTTGTTCTGTCGATGTGAAAACTGCAAATTTTTCGCGTCGTTCTCGCTGAATTCATCCGGGAGGCTTTTTAGTCGGCACTGTACAGTCGCACGCGGCAACACCATAACTTTGCAACGGTTTACGGGCTGGTTAGGCTCACGCACTGCTGTGCGAGCGTGAGTTATCGGGGAAGCATGATCTCTGCTCCGCTCCTTTGGCTCCTTCCTCGTTTGCTCCTTTTTGGGGCCGATGCCAAAGCCTGACTGCGGTCCAACTGTGCAAGGGACGCATAAACAACGAGTATCCTATGGAGTTTGCAACGCGGTGCAACATCCAGGGAACCGCATCTTTGCGCAGGCGATGCAACGAAGTTCGTTCGAACGTGATGGGAAAAATTAGGTACCTGAATCATTCCTAGTCGTGCACTGTTCATCAGTCGGATGATGATTAAGAAAGGGACACAGTCTTACTCTATCCAGGCTTCCCTCCATCACTCTCACAGTCGCTATTGGCCGAGGACCTACTTTTTGACATGACCGCTGTCGTACTTCGTGGTCGTCTTCAACAATCCAAGTAGGGAGTCAGTATAGAGCAAGGACGTGAACACTTTCTCTAACAAAATAACAGTCGTCGCTTGTTTGTATAAGTTCAGGCAAGGATTTCTATGCAAAATAAAAATTGTCCAAGACAATCGCAAGGTATAGAAAGTGTTTTAAAGTTCTTTAAATGTTTTTACCGTTCCAAATTGTACCCACTCGTTTCGAGCAAGGACGTGAACACTTTCCTAACAATAACAGTCGTCGCTTGTTTGTATAAGTTCAGGCAAGGATTTCTATGCAAAATAAAAATTGTCCAAGACAATCGCAAGGTATAGAAAGTGTTTTAAAGTTCTTTAAATGTTTTTACCGTTCCAAATTGTACTCACTCGTTTCGAGCAAGGACGTGAACACTTTTCCTAATAATAACAGTCGCCGCTTGCTTGTAGAAGTTCAGGCAAGGATCTTGATGCAAAATAAAAATTGCCTGCGTCAATCGTACGGTATAGAAAGTGCCTAGATTGTTCCTAGTTGAATAATATAACGGCACTGTTAATTTCTTTAAATGTTTTCACCGTTCCAAATTGTACCCACTCGTTTCGAGCAAGGATGTGAACACTTTCCCTAACAATAACAGTCGTCGCTTGCTTGTAGAGGTTCAGGCAAGGGTTTGTATGCAAAATAAAAATTGTCTGTCAATCGCAAAGTATAGAAAGTGCCTAGATTGTTCCTAGTTGAATAATACAGCGGCACTGTTAATTTATTTAAATGTTCTTTCCGTTCCAAATTGTAATTCCATGTGATGCAAGGACGAATGCGCGATGCGCAAGCACGCACATTACGTCACCGGAGCTACACACGCATTATTAGGATCGTAGGACGCAGCTCGCCATATCGTCCGTACATAACGCACAGGGGGTGTGTAGGCAAGAGTTCAACGGAGCTCGAGACACGTGCGCTGCGCGCGGTAACGCTCGTCATAATGGGTGGTGAATTCTGAAACGTTGAACAAAGAAAAAACATGCGGGGCAACAGGAGAACACGAAGCGGAAGGTGTTCGACGACGGCCCTGTGTGGGTGTGTCGGTGTGACGTTTATCGCGACCTTCTTTGACCCAGTTGGGTCTCGGAGGGGTCAAAGGGCGTGGCGAAATTGGGGATGACGCACGAGCGTGTTTCGTTGGAACGTAACGCTAAGAAAATATCAAATGCTCATTTCTTAGTGGGTCTGTGTCTCGAAAAAATTTTGAAGATTTCAAGGTGACCTTCACCTTTTTCCAAATGGAATTTTATGTTTGCATTTGGCCAGGTTTGTGGTCCGTTCCACGAAGGATTCATCGAGTAAATATGGTAGTGTCCGAAGGTTATCCACGGTTTTTCATTGTTGTTTAAAGCTGTGAACCTTTGTGTGATATGTGAGCATTTTTCAGCACTCGAAAAACTGTTTCGCTACGAAAATTCAGCAAGGACGACAACTAGATTCGTAGAACCGTGGCGAAATTAAAACGGCACACCCAGTATACGCTATTCCTCGAGGACGCTGCGCCTGTCGTGGTAGTCTCTTTGCGAGCTTGAATTTCAAAGGGCTCGGTGTCCTCGGTTATGCTAAAGGGACGCTTGACCGCGTCCGAACAATGGCGCTGAGAACATAGATCGAGGGAAGAACCAGGATCACAGAATCTAGAAGGGATGCAGCGGAGCCAAGACATTTGCTTCACTATAATTTCAATCAAAAAATTTCCTTCGGCTTTAACGAAAATAATTGTTCACAATTGAACATCATCTTACTAACAAATTACCAGCTGGGAAGGATTGAATTCTCTTTTTCTCTTGTCGAAAGAATTGGACACACATCCTTCTAAAATAAAAACGAGAAACATATATGAAATAACAATAGTGCAAATGTATCCAGAATATAATAATTAATAAATTGGAGACTCTGGTGTATAGAAATTGTTTGAACTCGCTATTCGGCTCGACGTGCTGGTGTTAGTAAATAGCATAATCTAATAATAGGTGCGTTTAGCTGGCTGCAAACATGGCCGTTAGAAAGGAGATTAGAAATCAGCCTGCCCAGTGAACTCGGCGCTAGTTTCACCGGCAGTTGTTAGTAAATCATGGTTTAGAATCAACCGGGGAACAGAGTCGACGTGGAGGTAGCTGGAGGAGCTAAACGAGCTTAGGATAGCACTACGAAGAACGCCTAAATGCTATACCTGAATATTCGCTGTCGAATGTCAGTGTAGCCACGCCACGGATAAACACAGCGAATTACGTTCCAGGTCACTTCTTATTCATTGCGCGTCAATTATGTCACTCATAATTCCCACCGTAAAGTTGACCAGAATTTATTATCGCGATTACAGCTGCTAATTCATTTAATTGTAAGCACTTCGCTTCTTCCTTCGCGTCTGATTTATGAGAACTATAATTAAAAATTGAAAAAAATTTTTTTTTTTCATTTATGGCGATTGCTCTGTGGCTGAGGATTTTCGAATAGATCTTTGGTGAACCAACTACTCGTAACTGAATAATTTTGTTTATAAAAAATTATTTATTAAGCTTCCTTTCTTTAAAGAAAAGTTCTTTTTCTTGATGTACAGCGATTGCGTTCCTCCATGGCTAAGGATTTTCAAGTATGTAGATCCTTTAAACGGATCCCGATTATAAACAGTAGGGAAATAAATTTTCAAGAACAAGAAATTTACTTTGGAATATAATGTACATTTTAATTATGTCCCTCGGGTCTCGATTATCCATCGGGCCTTAATTTATCCGGGCTGTTCGTCTCCCGATAAAGCCGGTTAATCGAAGTATTTTCTGTAAAAAATTATTTCTGAGCTTCCTTCTATTATAGTACGATTAATATAAATTGTGATTAAGAATTCTATTAATATTCAATGGAGTTTCAGTAGATAAAGTGTTCAATATTAATTGAAAAAAGAAAAAATATTATTTGGAGGCGCCGGGTATCGATCCCGGTACCTCTCGCATGCTAAGCGAGCGCTCTACCATCTGAGCTACGCCCCCCGACGGTTCCAATGAAATATTTACACGTTACAAGCAACCGAGCTCTTCAACAACTTTGCAAAACTGCAAACAACAGACTTCACGTAACAAATGAATTGCATAAAGAATATCTGAATGAAAATAACAAAATAAACGTATGTAAATTATTATCTTTGTGTTACAATTTGTAACTTACAAGTCTGATAAGATTTCGTATGGCGCAGATTATTTGTTCATAATTGGACGATTCAGTATCTGTACCCATTTCGTTTGCTTTCTCATTTGATCGCGTGGCGCCACCGAGATCGTAGGATCACAGGAACGCAAAGAAGTATGCTATACACATTACTATACTACTCTACGATGTTCTCAAGATTACTTATCTTTCTTCTTGTTCTTCGTGTTCATTCGAACTAACTTAAAACTTGCTGACAATTGCCATCAGCGAATATGAATTCGCTATACGCCATCAGCTAATTCTTCAGTGGCCGGAATTAATATTCGGACGCTCTAAAAAAGACGATAACTTTTTTAATATCGTACTATACGATTTGAACTTTTTTGGGACGTCAGAGCAATTAGTTTACTACAGGATGTGAAAAGAATTTTTTTCAAAAATTGCTGTAGATCGGAATTGTAGAAAAAATACTAAAAGTTACATTTTACAATTTTTTTATGTCCTATATTGAAACATTTGAAAAATACGTTTTGTAGATCTGTGTGAATTAAACATATTCTAAAAATTTCGTTAAAATCGGTCGACGTTGCAATGAGTTACAAACGTTTAAAGACGGTAAAAATTGCAGATTTTCACGATTTCCGGCCGATAACTGCAGTAAATCTAAGGATTCTTACATCTTTCAATGCCTGTCGTGTTTTCCCGCACCAACCGATTTCGATGAAACTTTCACGGTGCATATAATTCACACAGATCTACAAAACCTATTTTTTAAATTTTCAATACAGGCCCCCATAAAAAAGTTGTAAAATGCAACTTTTAGTATTTTTCTCTGCAATTCCGACAACTTGCAATTTTTCC